>CM077247.1:30375387-30600189 GCA_039654775.1 Spinibarbus caldwelli | reverse complement strand
AACGCAAAAATCAAAGTTAAAGTATGCAAAACCTAAGACTTAATCAGTGTTGGGCTCGCAGTAACTAGTTACTAGTAACGGTTACACTTTATTTTAAGGTGTCCTTGTTACAGTTATACATTTAAGTACTGAGTAATATTAATTAACTACATGTACATACTATATGGTTAGGGTCAGGATTAGGGTTTGGTTTAGGGTTAGTTGCATGTATTTATGCATAATTTATTGTTATTGTAATAGTAAGTACATGTAAGGTGTAACAGGGACACCTTAAAATAAAGTGTTACCCTAGTAACTAGTTACAGTAATAATGTTACTTTGTGCAGTAACTAGTAGCGTAACTAATAAAAGCTCGTTACTTAGTTACTTTTGATGCCTCAACCCCTACTGATTTGAAGTCCAACAATCCAATAATTCCTAGATTTATTTTCATAATTTTCATGACTCATGAACACATGAAGTCACCAGAGCAGCAGGCAAGCTTGGAATATGAAGAAGCTTACATTCAGCAAATGGAAATATTGGCATTATATTGATTTTGTCAGGAAAAAAGATGATCTGAACACCAATGTGGCATTTCTTTACTCTGACATTACATGGCTTGCCCACCCACATCCACCTGATCCTGACATTGTATTACTATAATTAAAAATCTTTTTAGAAAATATTTTATTATAAACTTATGTGACTTCTTTTGATAAAATACATCATGAAATATAATCATATAAATCATAACTGACTGCAATCTAGTCTGGATTTTGGTCGAATGATGAGGCAGAAATACATTGTTAGTAACATTTCAGAAGGATTTTTTTGGGGAGATACGCAACTTCTGCGGGGCAAGAAAGAAAAGTAATGTAACTAGTAGTGTAACTAATTACTGTTGCCAGGAAGTAATCAGTAAACTAATACTATTGAAAGGAGTAACTAGTAATGAGTAATAACTTACATTTTTTGAGTAATGAGCCCAACACTGCACTTAATATAAATCATCTACATACAGGCCACAAACTCATACTCTGTTATTTTGGAAGATGGCCAAGAGTAAATGACTGTTTGAACATTAACGTGTTGAATTATTGCAGCAAACACCTGAAATAGTTTCAGAATGGTTTCAGAATCAATGCACATTCTAATTCATGCTGTAAAGCAACTAAACAAGACAATTCCTTTTTGTAAACATTTTTAATGACAATAGCTCCAGTCAACTTCAGTGTTGATTCAGATCAAAACCAGTGTGAAGTTCATCAGTTTGATACAAGCTCAGTTCAGAATCAGAAGTTCTACAGAAGGCAGCAATGTGATTATTCAGCTTGAGTCAGTGCAGTGCTGATTCAGTTCAATACCAGTGTCCATGTTGCGAGATGTGATTCAGCTGTGAAGTTCAGTTCAGGTTATGTTCTCATCAGATGGTGTGGGTCTGTGAGGAAGACTTCTGATGAATCAGTAATACGTTTTTCATCATTTGTTTCTCTACCTCATTGTCATCATGTTGATTTGTACATTGACGGCCTGTATTTCCTCACACGCTGACCCTCATCTGCTTTCACAGGTGCCCTGCTACTCGTACGGCCAGAAGCTCTCCAAGCTGGCTATATTAAGAATCGCTTGCAACTACATACTGTCGCTGGCTCAGCTGGCAGACCTGGACTACACACCAGACCAGCGCCAGCTGAGCTTCAGGGAGTGTGTGGAGCAGTGCACCAGAACACTGCAGGCCGAGGGACGCTCCAAGAAGAGGAAGGTAACCAGTCCGAGAAACCTTATTATATGATTGTGGAAATGAAAACAATGTGTGTATTTCAAACCCGTGCCTGCTCTCATGTGAACCACAACACTGACCCACAAACTGTGTATAATAATTATAGCCATTTACTAGAAGCTTAAGACTGCATTCAGTTACACTTTATTTTGATAGTCCACTTCAGACTTCTAGTAACTTGGCTTGGCGCTCTTTTTTGTTGTTGTCCTTTTTCTCTATCAAATCTTTTAGTAATTATCGTAAATTATATATCTTTTGAAAGCTTAGAAGCCCAAGATTCATCCTGTGAAAACCATTTTGAAATCGGACATTGCGTTACCATGGAAATGGTACTTTAAAATCTTTTGGCGGTCTCCCCCTTAGCGGGCGGTGTCAAGTGTCATATTACAAAATGCATTTCAGTCTTGTAGAATCAAAACTTTTTATAATCTTGACAAAAAACATATCATTGAAAAGGTCTGAGTCTCAGGATTTTGTGATTAAAGTAATATTGACAGAGAAATCTAGACATTTGTGACAGAAAAATGCATAAAAAATATTTCACCCGGTGGCTGTTTGTGGTATAACACCCTAAATAAAATCTCACAGGAACCTCAATTTTTTAATATCAACTTCAAATTTGTAACATAACTTATTTAGACATAAGGCTTTAATTTAGAGTAAAACCTGTTATGTAAAATATTTATATATAAAATAAAATTAACTTAGGACACTGTATTTTATTTACAGTAAATTTAAACTTCTATAACTTTTTAATATTTTAGTTTATGGAAAAACAAAAAAAACAGTTTTGCAATAATCTGCCGATTCTCTTCTTTAAAAAGAGACCAACCTTAGATCTGAATTCCAAAGTGTTCATAAATTACAACAATTTAAGTCTGGATAGTGCACTTTCATGCCTATTTTAAAAAATGGGGGGTGACAGTATCTGTTAACACTTTATTTTCATGCTCCCCAACAGACATTCAACTGACTATAAATTTAAAACTGCACATCAGCAAACTGTTAGGTTAGGGTTTGGGGTTAGTAGAATAAGCTGACATTGTCACTTGCAAAGTGCCTTGTAGTCAGAGTTGGGAAGATTACTTACAAATTGTAGTCCATTACTGATTACAGATTACATGATGAAAACTGTAGTTAGTAATGTAATCTAGGTTACTCATCTTACATAATGTAATCTGACTACTTTTTAAAGTACTTTTAGTTTCCTTTTTATCAAACTTGTTTTAAACTCACCATTAAATGTACCATATTGATATAAAAAAGCAAAGAGAAAGAAAATATATTCCATTTTTTGATGTCAACATCATAAAATGCATTAAATATTACATTAGTGGGTTGATAGAGAGTGAATAGTGACTAGTGAGTTGATAAAAACCTAATAATTCAATCACAAAAATGTAAATAAAAGCAATTTAAACACCTGAACACTAAAAATGTAAACATACTTACCTGCATGTCAGTGTGACCATTAGCTGACGTCAGAGAAACTGCGTTAAACTCACATTAATAAACATGAAAACAACAGCGACACACCCAAAGTTTTCCAGGTTTGAAATATTTGTGTCCAGACTTCCAGAATCAATAAATTATGAATAATTTACTGCCATTGTGTGAATAACATGTAATCATGTAATCCATAAAAAAGTAACTATAATCTAATTACAAGCATTTTAAAATATACTCTAATTACAAGTACATTTGGGTTACACTTTATTTTAAAGTGTCAGTGTTACAGCATAATTCTACATTTAAGTACTGAGTAATATTAATTTACTACATGTATATGGTTAGGGTAAGGATTAGGGTTTGGTTTAGGGTTACTTGCATGTAACTATGAATAATTTATTGTTTTTATAATAGTAAGTACATGAAACATACGTAACAAGGACACCTTAAAATAAAGTGTTACCATTTTTTGGAATCTGATTATGTAATCCATGTAACCAGTTACTTCCCAGCACTGAACTGACAGTCAATAGAATGGCTATCCACGTAAAGTGTGAGCAGATATTAAGCAGACAGTCAACCAGTTGGCATGTGGTTACTGACGCTTCATAGAACGATCAGTAATGATCAGTATTCTTGGACATAATTCTGCCATCCACTAGTCATATTCTGATAACAGTAACCAAGGCAGAACATACATTGCGTGTGTATACGTACCAGTTAGAGGGAATTTCCCCCGGCCTAATAACCATCCCATTAAATGAAATTATCATCAGCTTTTGTCAGAAGCAGGACTGGGTGTTCCGCCAGCTTTTTCCTCTGGCTGAATAAATGGAGTGATTGATGTGTTTTCAGGGGAGTTTTATGACACGATGCAGTCCTGACTCCTATATCAACATGTCGCTCGTGACTCTCATGTAGAGTATGTTTTCCTCTGATAGGAACGGTTCTAATGAGATTATTAGTGGTAAATGAGCAGCAGCACACATGAGCAAGGCAGCGGGCTGTGTGTGAAGGCAGGCAGCGCTGCATTGAGCTCGTCCCCCCCTCCGTCTCCGTCAGAGCCAGACACCAGATGTTCGCAGCACTGCTTGGGAAGTCCTGCTGGCGCCACTCAGGGCAGAGGGCAGGGGGAAGGCACGCGAGCCGGAGCCCAGAGAACGCACTCGCTGCAGGAACTGGCACATTCCCCAGCTCTCCCTTGGCCATCTGTTCCAGAAAAACACTTTGAAATAAAAACGCAGCGCTCATCACTCTCTTAGGATACGGCTCCACGGAGCAGCTGTTACAGAGGCCAGGGGAAACGGGAGGAGGAGGGGCGCCGGCCAAGAAAGAAATCCCTTTGTCAAGCAGAGCCAGTGAGTCTGAGGGGAAAAAATGTTTTGGCAGAGCAGAGGCTTGAAAGGCACTGAGCGAACATGGAGTGTTGCAATTCGGGGAGCTTTTTCAACAAGTCCGTTTCAAAACGAACAGTCCGCTGTATCTATGTCCTTCATCAGTACAGTATTTTAAATGTTAAATGTAATTGTGCTGTATTTCTTTAGAAACTGGAATGTAAAATTTTAATTTTATATGACATCATTTTAATCATAGACTTTGTATTTTGTCTTCCAAGTAAAACTGTTAATTTAACATCTTGAGAATGCTTTGACACTTTATTTAAGGTTTTTGATTGTAATAATTTGTAAAATAAGTGTTTCTCTGTAGAACATTTAGTGCTTTCATTGTAATAATCTAGGAAAAAATCTGTAAAATAAGAGTTTTACACTGTAAAAAAAGAAGAAGAAAAGAAAAACCCTGTAAAAACGGTCAAATGACTGGCTGCTACGGCTGCCAAACAAAAACCGTAAAATTAAAGTAAAATATCATAATTAAAACAAGGGGAAACAAATCTGTAAAATAACCTTTTTTTTTTTCTGTAAAACCTTTAATAAACATTTCTGTAAAATTATTGTTTTGGCACTTTATTTCAATAATTTTTTTTTATTGTAATTTTACGTTTTTTTGTTTGGCAGCCATAGCTGCCAGTCATTTGACCATTTTTTTATGGGAATTTTTTTTTTATTGTTTTATGTTTTTTTTATAGTGTAGAGTGCTTTTGTTGTTTGTCTATTTTTGACAGCTAACATTGATTCTGTTGTTGTTCTTCACAACAGGAATAAAATGAAGAAAGTGAATGTGGAGAAAGAAGGACCTCAATCCATCAACATGAAGACACTCGCTCAGTGCGGGAACAGCCTTGTAATGAAAGTGTAAAGTGATTTTACACTGCACTATAGACTTTACTACAGCTAACCGAGTCAAAAACAAAATGCTCCAGGCTCTGAATAATATGCTATTCTACAACTTTTGCACAGCAGAAACACAGATGATGTGAAATCAGTTCATTTTCCATTGTTGCAGCAGACTGGTTATTTATTTTTGTTTTTGTTTTGCAGTGTTTTTATACCGGTTAAGAAATCAAACACAGCTACAAGTTCATGTGCAAATTCTGTCTAAAATGTCCTGCCATGTGAAATCTTTTCTTTTTGTAATCCATATAATTATGTTATTCTTAATTTTTTCAAATGCATCATAAACAGTCATATAAATGAAAATGCATATAATAAATTCAGCACTCATCTCGTCTTCCATTTGGTTTGCATTAACAATTATTCTTGTTCTTAAACAGGAGTCTATGTGGCTCTGTCAGCCAGTCGCTTATGTTAGTCTGAATTTTATAAATGTATTTACTGTTGGAATACTGTGTTGTAGTTGAATGAAATCCAAGAATTCAGCTTCATGACTGAAGAACTGCTTTTTTGAGGCATTAATAGACAGTTGTTGGTGACCTGCCAAAACATCAAACTCCAGGAGGAACCAAATCTGAACATTCTGACCCGTGTGGGATTCCTATCAGCAGCTCACAAAAACGCCTCTATCATGTCATTAAAACAAATTAATGATTTAATTATGTCAAAGTCAGTATTATCTGTTGTTCTTCATTCAACTAACATGTTTCAGGGAAACATACACAAAACATTTCTTGTATTTTATTAATATTAAATATTTTATGTAAGTAACATTATTCTGGAACTGTGTTCAGATCTGAATGTGTTCAGAATGCTAGCATTTAACCTCACATGATGTTGTATGTCTCACAAACCATCTTCTATGATCATAGTGACGTACCATGGTCAGCTGATACTGCCAGGAAAAGAGACAGAGAGAGAGACACTGTTTTAAGCAGAGCTGTAAACATGCTTTCCATGCTCAGAATTCCAAATTCACTTTCATTCCCTTCTCAGACCATCTGTCCACCACGTCAGAACTTCACATTGCAGTCTTTGAATACGTCATTCTTTCTATTTGACCAATAGCACTCAGAGACAGGAGTATTGGTCTTCACTGAACTCACCCCTGATAGTCTGGTTCCATCTCACATGAGCATCAGGCTTATATATATAAAAACTGAATTGGGCTACTTTAACACTGTTGCTGCAGGTTGTTTTTCATGTCTGCAGGTTGAAGCAACTCCAATAAATAAGTGACTCCTAAATAAATATTTAGCCCCTGGAATGCAAATTTTACTGGTGGACCCCCCTCAAAATGCGATTAGGCTAATTTTGAGTAGCAATTGGGCAGGTTTTGTTGTGAAAACCTGGCAACCCTGATGCTAACTGTTCTGTCTTTGGCTGCACTGACGAGAACAGAACACTGTTTAGAGTGCCAGCCTCAGAGGAGATGAGAGAGCAGTGGATTTATTAATTTACTGTATATTACACTGCTGCCACACGTGTGTATTTGACAGTTTAAGCACAATAAGACATGAAAGAGAACTTAGTTTAGTACTCACATGCCATGTGAGAGCCGATTTCTGTGTGCGTGCTTCGGACGTGTGCATTCTAAAAACTGTATATCAGAAGATTAAACTAATACGGCTTTAAAACGCACGATTTCAGTGGGATAGACATTACAATCAAACCAAACAAATGTTTTTTAGTAGAATATCTGAGGAACAAGCTGTAAAGGCACAGCCCTATTCTGGAAAAGGGGGCAGGAGCAGCAGCTTATATGCATTTAGAGATACATGCACAAAAACACCGTGTTTCTGGTTCCACTCAAAATAGGCATTTTTCAGAATGATATAATAAATGATCTGTGGGGTATTTTGAACTTCACAGACACATTCTGGGGACACCCGAGACCTATATTTCATATTGTTAAAAGGGGCATAATAGGCCTCCTTTAACAAGAGGTTCGCTTCTCTAAACCTCTAACTGGTGAACTACACAATAACAACTGTATCTGTTTTGGTTTACATTGTAATTTTCTTTTAAAATAATTGATAATTTTAATTTAAGTGCCTTTCATATGAAGGCCAACTCTTTTACACAGACACAGGTTTTAATTCATACTGTTACCACAGACTTTCTAAAAGGCGGTGAATGTCCATTTCTGTCTCCAATATTTGGCGAGATCTGCCTCAAGATCTGTCCATCCTTATTCTGCTGAACCTTGGTTTGAGACCTTCCTGAAGGCCAGAAGCTTTAAGCTCTTTTGGGAAGGAGAGGTGTTTAACCAGTGGGGTACACTCTTAAGAAAAATGGTTCTAAACAGTACCAGAAAAGGGTTCTTCAGCTTGTAACAATAACATAACCCTTTTTATAGGGTTCCATGAACCATGCTTTGAAAATGCTATATAGGTTAAAAAAAAACCTTTTTAACAACAGTTTATTTTAATTACTATTAATATATTAATGTATTTATATTATTATTAATAATATTCTTTGTATATATTATTGATTAATATTGTTTTTTTACACCTCTATCTGCCTGGTGTTATATCGTGTAGTGTCTATTAGGGTTTTACATAAAAACAACAACAACGTGTCATTTAGGTACTTTTATTTTTTACTGGCATGTGAATTTGTAGCAAAAATTACAATGTTCTAAAAACAGTAATTAGAATACATTAATAAATGACAATTGACATTGAACAAATACTACAAGAAGTAAAATAAAATACTGAAATGAAGACCAAGTTCCAGTGAAATACTGTATTTTAATAATCCTCTATGATGCCTGCAAGTCCATCATTGTGTGTATTTTGGTGTGATTGAGTGCCAGTTTCTCTCTGCAGATGATGAGGTTGTAGGATGTGATGCATCTGAAATACACAATTGGGTTTAGAGTTACAATGCGTCTCCTTCCATTTGTTTTTGTAAAAACAAAAAAAGGGCCATAAATTCAGTATTTTGTTACCTACTTAGTGGTGAAGGGGAGAGAAGTGTGTAACACTCTCGCCTTAATTCTTTAGACAATAAGCTACATAAAAAAGGGGTTCACTTTTGCTAATAGATTGTGTTCAAAAGAACTGTAAGAGTCTCAATAAGGAAGTGCAAACCATTAGTATATATTGAATCATTGAATGATAACATAATAACAAATTGCACACTGATGAAACCCAATGCCGTATTGTGAATAACAAAGCTCAATACTTGAAACAAACAAAAAAAATAATCAAACTCAAACCCAAAATAAGAAAGTGTTACCACATATACTACTGCTGGCTCAATGGAATGGGGTACCCGAGTTGATATAAGAGATACAACACAAATGAAGAGAAACAGACAAAACGAGATATGGACAGTGTACCCAACATTTCAGAATGTAGCGAGAGAAAATGATATAGCGTCAAGGCATTTAGCAGAGTATGTAAAAGTCCCAGTCTTGACAAAGTCCAATCGAGCCACAAAGATACGCAATCCTAAATCCTAGGACCACGAAACAATCCCATTGGCATAATCCAACCCGGGAAAGAAGTAGGTATCAGCCTTTTAAGTAGCCTTTAAAGCCCCATAGCAGAGTCCTCCGTGAGCTTCTCTGCAAACTTTCAAACACTTTAGATTAACATTTTGCAGGGGTACATCAAAATGTGCATTTGAATTCACTTAACTTCCTGAACACCATATGATTCCAGGCCTGTTCACCCCACAATCAGCAAACTCCATCACCATGCTTTTCTGCCCTCTCTTCCTCTCTACTCCCCAGAAACTTTAAAACCATTTCTCTCTTTGTTACCCTCTAGAGGACAGGATGAAAATTTCATCCCTGTAACTGAATAACTGTTACATACTTCCGCCCTCACTGGAAAAGTTTACCACACCATAAAAGGGTTTTACATTTTGAACATGAAAGGTGTCAACCACCAGAGGGGCACCCAAAAATGAAATTACATAGTTTACGGGACCCAACCGTTTACAAACTTTAGCTGGACCCTTCCATCTTACTGCCAGTTTTGCCATATGATCTTCCTCTGCCTTAGACAAAGGGTGAGCCCTCACCCAGACCAGATCTCCTTCTTGGAAATCCTCCACCTTTCTCTTTCGGTTGTAGCTCCGCCTCTGTTTGAGCTGGGCTTTTTCAATATTCTCTTTCACAGTTTCCACAAGCTCTCGCAGTCTCTCTAATAGCTCGTAGGTGGGACTGTCAGGGTGAGGTGGTGTTGGTACAACTCTTTCTAAAGGACCTTTAAGAGGACGCCCAAGAGCAATCTCTGCTGGAGTATATCCCGTACTTTCTTGCCAGGCTGAGTTTATTGCAAATCTGAATTCCGGCAACCACTGGTCCCAGTGTCGATGGTGATCTTTTACATAAGATGCCATCATCGTCTTCAAAGTACGGTTGATTCGCTCTGTCAAATTGGTCTGTGGGTGGTAAGCAGTAGTTAACTTCTGAACTACTCCCCATTATTGGCAGACTAAAGTGAGACGACGAGATGTAAATTGAGCTCCTCGATCGGACACAAGGTAGGCAGGAGTACCCCATCGAGTAAAGATTTCCTCAACCAAAATTCGTGCCACTTGCGGTGCATTAGCGGTCCGCACTGGGAACATTTCGACCCATTTGGAGCAGTAATCCATCACAACAAGGAGGTATTCGTGTTGTTTAGTACTTCTGGGAAAGAGTCCCATTAGATCTACACCCAGCATATGCCCAGGTTCCACCACTGAGGTTGACTGTAACTGTCCAGAGAGTTTTGTGATGGAAGGTTTGTACTGTTGGCATACCTGACAGTCTCTACAATATTTCCAGACATCTTTCCGTATGCTAGGCCAGTATGCAACTTCTAGCAGCCGCAGAAGAGTTTTCAACCGTCCAAAATGTCCACTCAACGGATTATCGTGAGCAAACTTCAAAAGTTCCTCTCGGAAACACGTTGGAATGACTAACTGCCACTTCTGTCCTTGCTGCTGGCTTGGCACACTACGGAATAGATATCCATTTTCAGTGGTGTAATGTATTTTTGAAGGGTCACAGTCAATTTGAGATGTAACTTTGGTCATCATTTCTTTGACTTCATGGTCTTTCTGTTGCTCTTCAGCTAACCCATCCCAGTCAATGTGAAGACTTGCATGATTATTAGACACTTTCTGAGCTCTACATGCAGCAAGCATTGCTGGAGAAGTTACATCATCCTTACTTCTGGACAAGGTATCAGGTACAATATTACATTGCCCTTTACGATACCTCACCTCAAAGTCAAATCTCTGGAGCCGGATGGTCCATCGTGTTAGCCTGGAAGGCGGTTTTGGATGATTGAAGACCCAAGATAAAGCTGCATGGTCTGTGATGACCTCAAAGCGTTGTCCTTCAAGGTAAGGTCACCACTTTTCCACAGCCCAGATTACAGCGAGACACTCCTTTTCAGACACCGAGTATGCTCTTTCAGCACCATGAAGTAATCTGGACGCATATGCTACAACATGTTCCTCTCCTTCATACTCCTGGGTCAACACGGCTCCAAGACCCACCTGGCTAGCATCAGTCTGAACTGTGAATGGTCTGGAAAATTCAGGAGGACTCAACACTGGAGCTCTGATAAGTGATTGCTTTATGTCGTCAAAGGAGTTCTGACACTCTTCAGACCAGACCCCTGTGGCTCCTTTTTGTTTTAAGGCATGCAAAGGTGCGGCTCTCTCAGCGAAACCAGGGATGAATCACTGATACCACCCAGCTAGACCAAGAAATCTCTGTACCTCTTTGAGGGATTGAGGTGTTGGAAACTCCCTCACAGCTCTCACCTTTTCTGGATCCGTTTTCACCCCTTCAGCTGACACCACATGCCCCAAGAATATAAGTGACCTCTGGACCAGGTTACACTTCTTGAGGTTAAATGTTAAACCTGCTTTCTGAAGACAGCTGAGGACTTGTGAGAGGTGTCCCAGATGTTCTTCTTCACCCTTTGAATAAACAATGTCGTCGATATAGACAAAACAGCACTCCCCTTTCAAATCTTTCAACACAATCTCCATCAACCGTTGGAAAGAGGCAGCCAAGTTTTTCAGGCCAAAAGGAAGACAGAGGAATTCATAGAGCCCTGAGGATCTAACGAATGCTGTCTTGGGAATACTGCCTGGCTCCATACCCAGTTGCCAGTATCCGCTTTTCAAATCCAGGGTGCTGAACACTGTGTCTCCATGCAGTGATTCTAATATCTCTAGAATTTGAGGCATTGGATAGCAGTCCAGGTAAGTTTTTGCATTGAGACCCCTGTAGTCAATACAGAATCGTGTACTTCCATCCCTCTTTGGCACCAACACTACAGGAGAGGCCCGAGGAGAGACAGATGGGCGAATAATCCCTCTTGCACTTCACAATCTATAATTAATTGTCTTTCTCTTGACACATGAAATGGCCTTCTCCTTACAGGAACTTCATTATGTGTGATGATGGAATGCTTCACAATCTTAGTATGCCCGATGGTAGTGGTGCACACAGTTGGCCACTCTCTCATGACCCCTTGTAATGAACCCTTGTACTCATTGGTGGTGTCAGCCACTTGCACAAGTTTATGGATCAACTGGTTAGTCTCTATGGTGTCTGGAGGAAAAGGTACAGCAAGAAAAAAAGTTAAGGTGAGGTGGGCAAAATACTTCTTTGGTAACAAATGGATAAACTTGATATTTTCCATCTGAAGCTGTGGGTAGGATATACTGAGATTTAGAGAAATCCAAAACAATCTCAGAAGACATCAAAAAATCCATCCCCAAAATTAAAGGACATGTCAGATCAGAATCCTTCATCACATATAAGGTGACTGTGAACTTTTGTCCAAACACCTCACACTCCCAATCTGAACGTCCTAATGCAGTCTGAACTTGTCCATTTGCTAGCAAAAATGTCTGTCCTCCACTAGGTTTCCACTTCTGCTTAGACTCCAACTGCCTCCAGCAGGATTCTTGGATCAAAGAGAAAGTACTCCCAGTATCAAGCATGGCATGGAAATATCGGCCATGCAGAAGAACAGGTAGAGTGAGCATCCCCATCTCTTGCTTACTGGGCTGGATAATAAGTGTTTCAGACTGTATGGTATTAGTACTTGCCATCGCTGACCGAGTAGATGGACCTTGTACATGCTGATTCTTCTTCTTTTGGGATTCTGAATTTATCCTGCTCCGGTATTTTTTTGATTCCTCAAAGTCCCTTTCAATCTGGGTTCCAATCCTTACCAGCTCTCCCACACTCTTCACAGTTCCTCGAAGCAAACTGGCTAGCCTTGGGTTGCAATTCCTTAGGATAGCTTGGATGACTTCCTTTTCTCTCTTGTCCTCCTTGTCTCCTTTCTCTCAGCAATCTTGCAGCTTCTGCCTCATAGTCCTCTGTCAGGAATGACCTCAGGAAAACTTCCTTAAACTGATTCCAGGAACTTACGTTTCTCCACTCTGCTGCCCACCAGGCTTTTGCAGTACCTTTTAACATGGAAGATAGGGTGGCAAACAACTCTACCTCACAAAGAGGACGTAGAGTTAAATATTCTTCACATTTCTCAACATAAGAAACAGGGTCATCAGCCTCACCTTCACCAAAGCGTGGAAACTCAATATCAACAGGGGGACGGTGTGAGATGGATGCAGATGTAAAGCGAGGATGACTACTTTGCATACTGTAAGTTTTATTGGAGATACAAGAGACTGCAGGAGTGGAAAATGAACCTAGGTTCTGTTGCACCGGAGTAGATGCTGAGGGTATGCAAGCGTTGATTTTCCTGTCCATCTGGACATCGCGTCTAGCAAGGCAATCCACCATCGACTTCCCCAGCTCTTGTATGTCTAAATCCAACTCCTTCTTGACCCGCTCACATGCTCTCTCAATACAATAGAACATTTTTGTCCTCTCCTGCTCTGCATCTACTTTCCAATTGGTCACTGGTAACACACTACATCTGAATCACCAATATAGAGGCCACAAAATGTAGTAATGAGTTCTCTCACAGGCTCTCTTCGGGTAACGAATGGTCCGGCAGTGAAATCTGGATTAAGCTCAGACTCACCCCTGTACCAGAACAAAGGTCAGCCATGGCAGCATATACTCTTTAATTAAACAATCCCACAAATGCAAGATTCCCCGTATGGGCCACCACTATGTAACACTCTCGTCTTAATTCTTTAGACAATAAGCTACATAAAAAAGGGGTTCACTTTTGCTAATAGATAGTGTTCAAAAGAACTGTAAGAGTCTCAATAAGGAAGTGCAAACCATTAGTATATATTGAATCATTGAATGATAACATAACAAATTGCACACTGATGAAACCTAATGCTGTATTGTGAATAACAAAGCTCAATACTTGAAACAAACAAACAATTAATCAAACTCAAACCCAAAATAAGAAAGTGTTACCACATATATGGTACCACATATAAAAAACATCTAAGATGGCGCCGCAGATGGCAGCTACTGTGCTTTGCTCTTCAGTGTTTGTACTGTTTTTGTTCGTTTTTCCTGTTTTTTGTTTCTCAAACACCATCAGTTTTACTAGGGATGATCTGCTGAACATTCGGCAGAACACACCACAGAATCTTTTACCGGTTTTTGATTATTCGGACGTTTTGCTGGACATTGTTGTTGGCGGAGCCGTAGCTCTGGTCAAACGCTTCAGGACGCGCAGACGGGGGAAGCGAGCCGGCGCGCTCGTGAAGCTCAGACAGCGAGGATTTAGAACGGCGTTGCCTAGCATCCATCTCGCGAATCTCCGCTCTCTACCCAACAAAACGGACGAACTCCTTCTGCTCTCCCAGACAAACAGGGACTTTTCAAACTCTGCTGCTCTGTGTTTCACGGAAACCTGGCTGAACGACGCCATTCCGGACAGCGCGTTACATCTTCCGAGCTTTCAGCTGTTTAGAGCGGATCGCGAGGCAGAATCAACGGGGAAATCACGCGGCGGCGGGACGTGCTTTTACATCAATGAGAGGTGGTGTACAGATGTAACTGTGTTAAAGAAGATGTGCTGTTCAGATCTAGAAACGCTCTTCATTAACTGCAAGCCTTTCTACTCGCCGCGGGAGTTTTGCTCGTTCATTCTGGTGAGTGTTTACATTCCTCCGCAAGCGCACGTGAGCTCCGCTTTACAGAAACTAGCTGATCTGATCACAGACACAGAACAACAACACCCGGACTCTGTTTTAATCATTCTTGGGGACTTTAATAAAGCCAATCTCTCCCGTGAACTGCCAAAATACAGACAGCATGTTACATGTCCCACCAGAGACAGTAATATATTGGATCACTGTTACACAGCGATAAAGGACGCATATCACTCTGTTCCACGAGCAGCTTTAGGACTCTCTGATCACTGTTTGGTTCATCTTATACCGACCTACAGGCAGAAACTCAAATCTGGAAAACCTGTATTAAGAACTGTTAAAAGATGGACTAATGAAACAGAGTGGGTTTTACAAGCCTGTTTCGACCTTACTGATTGGACTGTTTTTGAAGCTGCCGCAAATGATCTGGATGAGCTCACAGAGACTGTAACATGTTATATCAGTTTCTGTGAGGATATGTGCATTCCTACTAAGACTCATCTAACTTACAACAACGACAAACCATGGTTCACTGCAAAACTCAGACAGCTCCGTCAGGCCAAAGAAGATGCTTACAGAAAGGGGGATAAAGTCTTGTATAAACAGGCCAAATACACACTGGAAAAGGAGATCAGAGTGGCAAAGAGGAATTATTCCGGCAAGCTAAGGGAAAAATTCTCTTCCAGTGATTCTGCTTCAGTGTGGAAAGGTATGAAAGAAATCACCAATTACAAGTCACCATCCCCCAGCACTCTGGAGAATCAACACCTAGCAGACGGTCTGAACGAGTTCTATTGTAGGTTTGAAAAAACACCCCACACCCGCCCTGAACACCTCTCCACACAACCGTTCACACCTCCAGCAACCCCCCTCTCCCCCACACCTGCAATTCAGATCAGCGAAGATGAGCTGCGCCAGGTCTTCAGGAAGAACAAAAGAAGGAAAGCACCAGGCCCAGACGGTGTGTCACCAGCCTGCCTAAAAATCTGTGCTGACCAGCTGGCCCCCATCTTCACACAGATCTTCAACAGATCTCTGGAGCTGTGCGAAGTCCCCTCATGCTTCAAACGCTCCACCATCATCCCCGTCCCAAAGAAACCCAAAATTACTGGACTTAATGACTACAGACCTGTGGCTCTAACATCTGTGGTCATGAAGTCATTTGAAAGACTGGTTTTGGCTTATCTGAAGTCCTCCACTGGACCCTTACTGGACCCCCTGCAGTTTGCCTACAGAGCAAACAGGTCTGTGGATGATGCAGTCAACATGGGACTGCACTTCATCCTGCAGCATCTGGGCAGACCAGGGACTTATGTGAGGATCCTGTTCGTAGACTTCAGCTCCACTTTTAACACCATCATCCCGGACACCCTTCAGAACAAACTAACTCAGCTCTCTGTCCCCACCTCCGTCTGCCAGTGGATCTACAGCTTCCTGACAGACAGGCAGCAGTTAGTGAGGCTGGGAAAATACACATCCAGCACCCGCACCATCAGCACTGGAGCTCCTCAGGGCTGTGTTCTCTCCCCACTGCTCTTCTCCCTGTACACTAACGACTGCACCTCTAAAGACCCCTCTGTCAAGCTCCTGAAGTTTGCAGACGACACCACACTGATCGGCCTCATCCAGGACGGTGACGAGTCTGCCTACAGACAGGAGGTTAAGGAGCTGGCTGTCTGGTGCAGTCTTAACAACCTGGAGCTCAACACGCTCAAAACTGTGGAGATGATCGTGGACTTCAGGAGGAACCCCTCTGCACTCCCCCCACTCACCATCATGAACAGCACTGTGACTGCAGTGGAGTCATTCAGATTCCTGGGCACCACCATCTCTCAGGACCTGAAGTGGGACAATCACATAGACTCCATTGTGAAAAAGGCCCAGCAGAGGTTGTACTTCCTTCGCCAGCTGAGGAAGTTCAACCTGCCACAGGACTTGCTGAATCAGTTCTACTCCGCCATCATTGAATCCGTCCTCTGCACTTCAATAACTGTCTGGTTCAGCTCAGCTACCAAATCTGACCTCAGAAGACTACAGAGGGTAGTCCGGACTGCTGAGCGAATCATTGGTACAACCCTCCCCACTCTCCAAGAACTGTACTCATCCAGAGTGAGCAAAAGGGCTGGCAAAATCACTCTGGACCCCTCACATCCAGCACACTCCCTCTTTGAACTGTTACCGTCTGGTCGACGCTACAGAGCTCTGAGCACCAGAACGACCAGACACAGGAACAGTTTCTTCCCTCAGGCAATCCATCTCATGAACACTTGACATTAAAAGTGGAACACACAACACTATTATAAATTATTTATTCAACACATACTACTTATTATTTTTTTTTTCATTTCAGATTTGCACATATTAGACCTGTACACCATAAATGTCTATATTATATATTGTGTTTTTGCTATTTGTACATTGCCTATTTGTATATTATTCTTTTATTATCTGTGTCCTGTCCTGTTGCTGTCTTTCTGTTGCACTGTAGAGCTTCTGTCACAAAAACAAATTCCTCGTATGTGTAAGCATACCTGGCCAATAAAGCTCATTCTGATTCTGATTATATTACAGCTGGCTCAATGGAATGGGGTACCCGAGTTGCTATAAGAGATACAACACAAATGAAGAGAAACAGACAAAACGAGATATGGACAGTGTACCCAACATTTCAGAATGTAGCGAGAGAAAATGATATAGCGTCAAGGCATTTAGCAGAGTATGTAAAAGTCCCAGTCTTGACAAAGTCCAATCGGGCCACAAAGATACGCAATCCTAAATCCTAGGACCACGAAATAATCCCATTGGCATAATCCAACCCGGGAGAGAAGTAGGTATCAGCCTTTTAAGTAGCCTTTAAAGCCCCATAGCAGAGTCCTCCGTGAGCTTCTCTGCAAACTTTCAAACACTTTAACATTTTGCAGGGGTACATCAAAATGTGCATTTGAATATCAGTAAAGCACTTAAATGCCAAAATTCACTTAACTTCCTGAACAACATATGATTCCAGGCCTGTTCACCCCACAATCAGCAAACTCCATCACCATGCTTTTCTAACCTCTCTTCCTCTCTACTCCCCAGAAACCTTAAAACCATTTCTCTTTGTTACCCTCTAGAGGACAGGATGAAAATTTCATCCCTGTAACTGAATAACTGTTACAAGTGTCCTTAACTGAACAGGGCTGGTCACACTTACATATTCTCTTAAACTGAAAAGAGAAAAAGACATGATATGAACCAGTTACAATTTGAAAGTTAAAAATTATAGACATTTTAAGAAAGAAATCATTGACCGTTTGAGAATGTGTTGACAGTCTGTGTAGTTAGCTGAACTCCAGAAAATCAGTAATAAGTCATCTTTTTTAGAGTGTAGCCTCTGTTAGTAATAAATAAACAATAATTAAACAAAATTCTACCAATATGGATTATAAATTCAATGTCTCTGTTACTTAGTGGAGAAGAGTAGCTATCCTCAGCATAACAGAGCTGCACACACTCACATGTGATCAAAAGAAGAGAAAAGAACATGTTTGTTTGAAATCAGACAATTTTAAAGTTAAATTTGTACTTAAATTTAAGAATGAAATCATTTATCTGTTGAGAGTGTGTTGACAATCTGTAGTTGGATCACTGAGCTGCAGAAAATCAGTAATGAGGTGCTTTGACAGTTACAGATTTGAAAAAGAAAAAGGTGGGAATAAAGAACCCTAAACTCTGACACAAAGAACCATTTCAGCATTAAAAGTGTTCTTCAGGATGCTATAGTTCTAAATAGAACTGTTACTACATGTGAAGAACCTTTGAAGAACCATCTTTTTTAGAGTGTAGTGCAGGGGTCAATGCTGGGCCCCCTCTCTTTCTACATACGTAACATCACTGAGTCCATTCATACAGGCACAGACTGGTCATAGGGAGCATCAGGATTCTTCCCTCTGGGTCAGTCAGGGTGTGGGATGACCAGGCTGTCAAAACCAGTTTTACATATAAATGATTTAAATAGAAAAGCTTGGCACATTTGTATAACATACAGATCTCACACCCGTTCACAAGCTACTAGGATCAGTCTTTTTCCAAAAGATATTTTCCAAGATGCTGTCTAGGCAAGGAGAAACAGGACAGAGATAAAATAAACCAAAAGGACATTTTTTTTTTTAAATGATTTGTCTTATCAAAGAAAAGCATTTGAACACAGGAACATAAAAACGCTACCCATTCAAATATTTGGCTCAGTTTCAGCACAGGGCTTTGTTAAGGCATAAATGAAACCATCTGATGAACAAAAATGCTGTGAACCTCACAAAAGGTGGTGTTCTACAATATCAGGAAAATCACATCCACCTGTCTGAATACTCTACACAGTTCTTCTGCCATTCGAAGATGATTACAATTCTTTCCATCTACAGCAGCACTATTCACGTCACTTTTTCGGGTCCAAACGGTCTTTCAGATGCTAAAAACACACACCAAATGGTGCTAATAAACACTCCAAGTGTGCTGTAACACTACTGAAAAAAACAACAAAAAAAAACACAACAACAATCTATATCTCCTTACCAAAACATCAGAAAATCAGACAGTGATTTATGTATTCTGAATATTAAAAATACTGGTGTTCGGGATGCTGTGAACCCTGAGACTGTAGTGAACACTGTGATTTTTTAAAAGCTTTTAATAGCTTAAATGTATGCTATAAATATATAATGCTCATTAACGGCTGTCGAGATCGTATTCTCAATGGGAACAGCATTCAATGCATCACCACAGCAGATCAAAACACAGTGACATGCTTGATGACCAACATCAGACCTTCTGTCTCACTACACAGACAACAATAAAGGGGAACACATCACAAAATTTTGCCAACCTCACTTTTGTCCAATAAATAAGATACATACATTTTAAGTGGATAAAACAATGTTAAAGGAGGAGTGTAAAAGGAGGAGATCAGTCTTTTTATCTAAGGGTACTTCGAGAATTCGATCTAGATAGGATTTTGGTGGAAGATTCGGAAAGTTGGGAAATGAGTTAACAAATTTTAAGAACTGCAAGTATCTAAAACAAAAAACAAACAAACAAACAAAAAAAAAACACTGGAAAGGGAGAATGTGTGTGTTAACTGAGAAAAGCAGGAAAAAAAATTATCAATGTAGATATCATTGACAACTGAAATCCATGCTCTCTGCCAAATATTAAATGCTTTCTCAACATCACAAAATTACTTTCAAAAAAATTTATTGTATTAATTAGTGTGTAAAGCTTAAAAAAAAGACACATTGATGAAGCACAAACTAACAATTTGCCTTACGTCTTAAATATAAAAGACATGCTAACACCTGGTTTTCTGTAAACTGCTTTGAAACTAGTGTGTGTGTGTAAATGGTTGTACTGCCTAATCTCAATACTGTCTTACAATCGAATCAATGAATATTTCTTCATCATTTAGGACTTGCAAGTAAAATTTTGAAAATGACACAAACACATTTGTCTTGAAACTCATTCTGCTGAGTTCTTTTGAGATATGAATGCTGTTCTCTGCACTCTTGAAATAAGACAGCTAATGTTAATCAGTCCAGAAGTACAACAAACAATTTAAAAGATCTGCACTTGCAGGAAGACTAAAGACCGCTGCAGTCTTTAGCTGGAGATCTTTCAGCTCATTACAGTTCCTCAAAATAGTGGCAGGAGCCAGAAAGGAAACATTAGTATCCGGTTTATGAACGCGCGCGCGCGTGTGTGTGTCCGTGTCCACATGACAGAAAGGCAAATGGAAATAAGAAAACACTTTCTCAAGAGTGAAATGTAGTCTGGGACAGTATTCTGCAATTTTGCGATCTCACGAGAAGAATAAAGCAAAGATGAATGTAGTTTCTCTTTACTTGACGTTTACTAGACTGTTCAGTGTATTTTCTACAACAATGGCTCCATCTGTTGGAATAGTACAGTTATTGCACTGATTTAACAAAATATTACAGATATAACACTAACAAAAAAAAATATGCCTAATGAAAATGACAAATTATAATGTTCAGACAACCAGAATCTGCTTACACTTTATTGCATATTAATATAAACATTCACATAAACAAAAAAAAAAAAAAAAAAAAAAAAAAAGTCTTTAAATAAAATATTTTACTTTGGCAAATATCTTTTTAAAACAAAAGACACTAAAAATGAAAATTAAAAGTTTAATCTAAAACCTTAACCTTTTTGTGATATTAGTTTTGATTTGATATAAAACAGAACAGTCAGAGCATCAGTATCACAGCTTTAAACATGGTAAAATACTCAGCAGTACTTCATTAGTACAGTGTCAATGATTGTTTTCAGTTATTCCCTCACTTGCGTGAATTCTGTGAGAGTCTGTCCCTCAGCAGAAGACAGTCATCTTGAACAGAAGTTGCAGTGGATTCCTCCCGTGAGGTCAGTAATACTGCCTGATGTTACCAGACGCTTGAGGAACACCGTCTCGGTCTGCACGTCATGCATGGCTTCCTTTAGCATGGATGTCATGAGTCTGTGGTCATAGTAATGGAGAGGAGCGTCTTTCCGGCTGAGGTTATAGCCAAAGCCTGCTAAGCTCACCTCATCACACATGTATGTTGCCAGATTGAGCGCAGACACTCCTAAAGTAGGGACATTCTGGAAAGGAAACAGCATTTACGAATCGATTTTAAACACACACACACACACACACTAGATTTCTAAAATTTAACAATATTACTGAACTGTTTATCAAACTGTTGTATAAAATCAATGTAATAGCACTCTTGCTGGTGTGATATTGCTAAATCTATATCTTTTGATATAAATATAAGAGGGTGATTTTTTTTTTGTCCTCATTTCTAAACTTTTAGACTCATATGACTGCAATCTAATAGACTCCATCATGCAGTCAGTCATCCTGCATCATGTTGATCAGACACTGTAAGATGATGGAACAGAGCATTTCAAGGCAAGGCAAGTTTATTTATATAGCACATTTCATACACAGTGGTAATTCAAAGTGCTTTACATAAAAATAAGTAAAACAGTCATTTAAAAAATAATAAAAAAAACAAGTAATGAAGAAAAAAAAATAATCACAACAATAAAAACAAGGAGTTTCAGAACAAACATTCTCAAGCTTTGCTCAAACTCTTCCGCACTCTTCCAAAACACTTAACTATTCCACTACTTCACCCCTACTTACTTTGACCATCATAAACCAAAACAAATAGAACTCAGAGGTCCTACTTTCAACTGATTAACCAACACACTTGTCTTTCTTTAGCCACATTCTCTTTACCATCACAGCACTTACTTTAGCCTTCTGTTTAAACTTTTAAAATGATATAAAAATTTGATTTAAAATGAATTTAAAAATTAAGAATAGAAAATTATAAAAAAAAAAAAGTGCAATCAGTTCAGACGTAGCACAGTGCTCATTCAGTAAATGCACAGCTAAACAGATGAGTTTTGAGTCTAGATTTAAATGTGGCTAATGTTTTAGCACATCTGATCTCTTCTGGAAGCTGGTTCCAACTGCACGCGCGGCATAGTAGCTAAAAGCGGACTCCCCTTGTTTTGTGTGAACCCTTGGTATTTCTATTTCTGACTCGATCCTAATGATCTGAGTGGTCTGTTAGGTTTATATTCTGTGAGCATATCTGCAATGTATTTAGGTCCTAGGCCATTGAGTGATTTATAAACGAGTAAAAGTACTTTAAAATCAATCCTAAATGTAACTGGAAGCCAGTGTAAGGACCTGAGGACTGGTGTGATATGCTCAGATTTTCTGGTTCTAGTCAGAATCCTGGCAGCAGTGTTCTGGATGAGCTGCAGCTGTCTAATGGTCTTCTTGGGAAGGAGACCATTACAATAATCCACCCTGCTCGTGATAAAGGCATGAACAAGTTTCTCCAAGTCTTGACTGGAAACAAAACATCTAATTCTTGTAATGTTTTTGAGATGATAGTATGCTGATTTAGTTACTGCTTTGACAGTAACTAACTGTCTGCACCTTAAATATTGCGTTAAATGTGTTCATAATTTTACAACTTAACCAAAACATTTTTCCGCTATAAAAACAATGAAAAGTAGCTCACCTGGTCCCAGCCCCAGAGGCGCTGTCTAACACTGGGATAGTGAAGCAGATCAAAAGCTGTCTCTCTAATAATCTCTGGATTCAGCAGACGGAACTGGGAGGCCTTGAGCGGGAGACTCATCGGGACATTCTGCCAGAAAAACAGCCAGTCCCATAGCGACTGAAAGGTGACATGTTAAACATGACATTCAGACATACTGCACTGATCAAGACAATCATCTGCCTGACGCATGAACAAGCACTCACAACAGACGTTTTGGTAATCATCGCACGAAGCCAGTGAAAGTCGACAGACTTGTAGATCACAGCTACAAATCTGAGATCTGAATCCGTGTCTTCCCAGACCTTCGGGGAGCCCTCAGGATAACTCATCCTGATGGAGGTGCGGTTCCCAACGTCTGCGCTGAAATCTCGCACAGGACCGCTGTTCAATCTGCACACAAACAAGAGTCATTTATACACACACACATACATATATATATATATATATATACACACACACACACACACATACATACATACATATACAGGTGCATCTCAAATTAGAATCGTGGTCATGGAAAAGTTAATTTATTTCAGTAATTCAACTCAAATTGTGAAACTCGTGTATTAAATAAATTCAGTGCACACAGACTGAAGTAGTTTAAGTCTTTGGTTCTTTTAATTGTGATGATTTTGGCTCACATTTAACAAAAACCCACCAATTCACTATCTCAACAAATTAGAATACTTCATAAGACCAAAAAAAAAAAAAAACCTTTTTAGTGAATTGTTGGCCTTCTGGAAAGTATGTTCATTTACTGTATATGTACTCAATACTTGATAGGGGCTCCTTTTGCTTTAATTACTGCCTCAATTCGGCGTGGCATGGAGGTGATCAGTTTGTGGCACTGCTGAGGTGGTATGGAAGCCCAGGTTTCTTTGACAGTGGCCTTAAGCTCACCTGCATTTTTTGGTCTCTTGTTTCTCATTTTCCTCTTGACAATACCCCATAGATTCTCTATGGGGTTCAGGTCTGGTGAGTTTGCTGGCCAGTCAAGCACACCAACACCATGGTCATTTAACCAACTTTTGGTGCTTTTGGCAGTGTGGGCAGGTGCCAAATCCTGCTGGAAAATGAAATCAGCATCTTTAAAAAGCTGGTCAGCAGAAGGATGCGTGAAGTGCTCCAAAATTTCTTGGTAAACGGGTGCAGTGACTTTGGTTTTCAAAAAACACAATGGACCAACACCAGCAGATGATATTGCACCCCAAATCATCACAGACTGTGGAAACTTAACACTGGACTTCAAGCAACTTGGGCTATGAGCTTCTCCACCCTTCCTCCAGACTCTAGGACCTTGGTTTCCAAATGAAATACAAAACTTGCTCTCATCTGAAAAGAGGACTTTGGACCACTGGGCAACAGTCCAGTTCTTCTTCTCCTTAGCCCAGGTAAGACGCCTCTGACGTTGTCTGTGGTTCAGGAGTGGCTTAACAAGAGGAATACGACAACTTTAGCCAAATTCCTTGACACGTCTGTGTGTGGTGGCTCTTGATGCCTTGACCCCAGCCTCAGTCCATTCCTTGTGAAGTTCACCCAAATTCTTGAATCAAATTTGCTTGACAATCCTCATAAGGCTGCGGTTCTCTCGGTTGGTTGTGCATCTTTTTCTTCCACACTTTTCCCTTCCCCTCAACTTTCTGTTAACATTTTTGGATACAGCACTCTGTGAACAGCCAGCTTCTTTGGCAATGAATGTTTGTGGCTTACCCTCCTTGTGAAGGGTGTCAATGATTGTCTTCTGGACAACTGTCAGATCAGCAGTCTTCCCCATGATTGTGTAGCCTAGTGAACCAAACCGAGAGACCATTTTGAAGGCTCAGGAAACCTTTGCAGGTGTTTTGAGTTGATTAGCTGATTGGCATGTCACCGTATTCTAATTTGTTGAGATAGTGAATTGGTGGGTTTGTTAAATGTAAGCCAAAATCATCACAATTAAAAGAACCAAAGACTTAAACTACTTTAGTCTGTGTGCATTGAATTTATTTAATACACGAGTTTCACAATTTGAGTTGAATTACTGAAATGAACTTTTCCACGCCATTCTAATTTATTGAGATGCACCTGAATATACACACATACACACACACACTCACTGGCCACTTTATTAGGTACACCTTGCTAGTACCAGGTTGGACCCCCTTTTGCCTTCAGAACTGCCTTAATTCTTTGTGGCATACATTCAACAAGGTGTTGGAAACATTCCTCAGAGATTTGGGTCCATATTGACATGATA
This sequence comes from Spinibarbus caldwelli, assembly GCA_039654775.1. Lineage (NCBI taxonomy): Eukaryota > Metazoa > Chordata > Actinopteri > Cypriniformes > Cyprinidae > Spinibarbus > Spinibarbus caldwelli. Next base: position 30,575,268 of record CM077247.1, on the reverse strand, counting down.
GAATCACGCAGTTGCTGCAACATCCATGATGCAAATCTCCCGTTCCACCACATCTCAAAGGTGCTCTATTGGATTGAGATATGGTGACTGTGGAGGCCATTGGAGTAAAGTGAACTCATTGTCATGTTCAAGAAACCAGTCTGAGATGATTTGAGCTTTGTGACATGGTGCATTATCCTGCTGGAAGTAGCCATCAGAAGATGGGTACACTGTAGTCATAAAGGCATGGACATGGTCAGGAACAATACTCCGGTAGGCTGTGGCATTTAAACTAGAGCCTGACCGATATATCGTTTTGCCGATTTTAATCGGCCGATATGACCCTGTCGCAGATATATCAGTATTGGCGAATATGCCGCAAATATGCCACCGATATGAATTTTTTTTTTTACAGAACATAAAACGCAGATAAAATGCTAGTACATGGTGTAATTACATAGTTTGTCCAGCAGAGCACGCTCCATTGTTTGCTACTGGCGACCTGGATGAAACGCTTTAAAGCTTAAGTGTATGGAATACCATTAAAACTTTGAATGGCCATATCTCTGTTACAGCGCAACGGATCCGCATCAAATTCGGCGGATCCCTTCAGCTCGAGGAACCCTCTCGAACGCCGACTCGAGTGTACATCTCGAGGCCCCCTTTCGAATTAAACCACCCCCGCGTCGATAGCCCCCGGGGTTCGGGAGTTATTTGGTGTAGATCCGCCGCCGCAGTCGCGAGATAATGACATCAGCCAACACTTTAACTTCAGTAAAGAGGTCTCTTGTTCAGGCTGCAGCATTCAAGCGTTGTCTTATTCGACCGTAAGTGCCCTGCGAAGTGGACTTCACGTGATATTCCGCCATGATTCCAGTTCCAAGGGAACGTAGACGTTACATTCAAAGGGCATTAAAGTGCGCGAGATGTGAATTTAAATTGTATTTATTTACAGTGGTATATTATGTCACACTTCTCTAATAAGTTTCGCCTGTGTGTGAAGACAGTAGCACAAATCCGTGAATTAATGTTCTGAAGTGAAATAAACTTCAACGGAATAAAGTTGAATGGAATTGAATTGAAATAAAGTTAAATAAACTTCACCTTTATTGTTCAGTGCACTGATGTCAGACTCATTTTGGATAATAAAGTTTATTGTTAAATTGTTAAATGCCCTGCCTCCATTACATATCTTTGATCACCACATTTGAGTGATCATTGCAATAAATGTGTTTGTGTGTATATATTCTGTTTATGTATATACTATAGTATTCTATATATAGTACCAGTCAAAAGTTTAGACACAGGAATGGGAAAGTGTCCAAACTTTTGACTGGTACTGTACTATAATATACACAAAGAATATCGGCCGATATATCGATATCGGTCTTTTTTAACGCCCTAATATCGGTATCGGCCACCAAAAAAAAAAAAACAATCGGTCGGGCTCTAGTTTAAACGATGCTCAATTTGTACTAAGGGGCCCAAAGTGTGCCAAGAAAATATCCCCCACACCATTACACCACCACCACCAGCCTGAACCGTTGAGACAAGGCAGGATGGATCCATGCTTTCATGTTCTTTACGCCAAATTCTGACCCTACCATCTGAATGTCGCAGCAGAAATTGAGACTCATCAGACCAGGCAACGTTTTTCCAATCTTCTATTGTCCAATTTTGGTGAGCCTGTGCGAACTGTAGCCTCTGTTTCCTGTTCTTAGCTGACAGGAGCCGCATCCGGTGTGGTCTTCTGCTGCTGTAGCCCATCTGCTTCAGTGTTCGACGTGTTGTGCGTTCAGAGATGGTATTCTGCATTCTTTGGTTGTAACAAGTGGTTATTTGAGTTACCGTTGCCTTTCTATCATCTCTAAACAGTCTGCCCATTTTCCTCTGACATCAACAAGGAATTTTCGTCCACACAACTGCCGCTCAATGGATATTTTCTCTTTTTCGGACCATTCTCTGTAAACCCTAGAGATGGTTGTGCGTGAAAATCCCAGTAGATCAGCAGATTTTGAAATACTCAGACCAGCCCATCTGGCACCAACAACCAATCCACATTCAAATTCACTTAAATCCCCTTTCTTCCCCATTCTGATGCTCGTTTGAACTTCAAGTCGTCTTCACCACATCTAGATGCCTAAATGTATTGAGTTGCTGCCATTTGATTGGCTGATTAGCAATTTGTGTTACCAAGCAATTGAACAGGTGTACCTAATAAAGTGGCCAGTGAGTGTAGGTGTCAAAATTAGCACGTTAACGCAGCTGATGATTTTTTTCCAGTTTAAGGGGTTAAAAATATTTAACGCAATTAATGCAGGGGCGGAGCTAGGTTTGGACACCCCACTCACAACTGCTAAAGAATTGCATTTATTGCGTCATTTTTTTAAAGTATAAATGTTAAAACTGATATCTCTCAATTATACTGTAATGTTGAATGGCTATAGTCAATGGTTAAATATAAGGCTGGGCGATATAGCTACAAAAAAAAATAAATAAAAAAAAATTTTCAACAATATAATGTTTCATATCGTTCGGTATCGATAATTATTGACATTTTTATAACCTTTTTTAAAACAAATATCAATAAAACTTTTTTTTTTTTTAAATTTAACCACAGTATTTTTAAATTAACCCAATTTATTGAGACAAGCAACAAATATTTTTTGTTTTAACAGTCAAACACAAAATAAAAATTAAACAAATATCTTATTTCTAATGTTTTATTTGCAGATTAAATAGGTCTTAAAGGGTTACTCCACCCCAAAATGAAAATTTTGTCATTAATCACTTACCCCCATGTCGTTCCAAACCAGTAAAAGCTTCGTTTGTCTTCGGAACACAATTTAAGATATTTTGGATGAAAACCGGGAGGCTTGTGACTGTCCCATTGTCTGCCAAACAATTTCCACTGTCTTGGCCCAAAAAAGTATGAAAGACATCATCAGAATACTCCATCTGCCATCAGTGGTTCAACCGTAACGTTATGAAGCTATGAGAATACTTTTTGTACGTAAAGAAAACAAAAACAACAACTTCAACGATTCGGCACCGTAACGCCATTTTGCAGAGCGTCCGCTGGGCGCACATAGCGTACGCAGTTCTGTGTCAGTTGCAATGGAAGGATACATCATCTACGTGTATTTAAGCTTTGATTTGTTCAAAAACAGCATATCCTTCTATTGCGACTGACACAGAACTGCGTACGCTATGTGCGTCTAGCGGATGCTCTCCAAAATGGAGCTACGGTGACGTTACGGTGCCGAATCGTTGAAGTTGTTATTTTTGTTTTCTTTCCATATAAAATGTATTCTCGTAGCTTCATAACATTACGGTTGAACCACTGATGGCAGATGGAGTATTTTGACGATGTCTTTCATACTTTTCTGGGCCAAGACAGTGGAAATTGTTTGGCAGTCAATGGGACAGTCACAGCCTCCCGGTTTTCATCTAAAATATCTTAAATTGTGTTCCGAGGACAAATGAAGCTTTTATGGGTTTGGAACGACATGGGGGTAAGTGATTGACTTAATTTTCATTTTGGGGTGGAGTAACCCTTTAAGGAAACTTTTGGCTTGTTTCCCGAGGCCGCAGGAGGGCGCAATGAGTAAAATAATGCAGCATATTAAATTGTCAGCGCAAGGAAATAACTGTCTATAAATAAATGTGCATTACATCTAAATTAATTCGTATAAATCAAATATAATTTCATAAATTGCATAATTATGAACAAAACAGCATCATGTATTTATGCACTGCTTAATACAAAGAGCAGAATCGCCCATCACACAGATTGCCTTTAAAAACATATGAGACGCAGTGAAAAGGAATAAACCTCCACAAATTTGTGACGTGTTTTCTAAAAGTTTAAACGGTTTTAACTTTGCATGGCTTTCTATACATCTCTTGTGTGAGACGTAAGCGCAGCAGTCATATTCGTCCATCTAAAAACTGCGCCTAATTCGACTAATATTCTTTTTTATTATTCACAATCTCCTCATCACAGGCAGGCACAGCACTCATGTCAGCATGTGTTTGTGTGCGCTTTCTGTGTCACTCATAGCACGTGCCTATATCGTGCACTATATCAAACTTTTTTTCTATAGTTGTCGAAGGTGTACCGTCGATAAATATCGATACTGTTTTATCGCCCAGGCCTAGTTAAATATTAGGGGAAAAAAACAACAAAAAAAAAAAAATCACAGAGACATCAGTTGGTATCAGCCTTGAGTCATAAAAAAAAGATGACATTAAACAAATATTAAAAATGTACTTTTTTATGTTGTTTCTACATTAATTTGAAGATTAAATGTGAAATTATTGCAATATAGAAGTATATTTAAAAACTTTAAAGTTACATGGGATTAATTGCGATTAATTTTAGAAAATACTGTGCAATTAATTAGCTGATTTTTCAATTGATTGACAGCACTAATACACACACACACACATATCCTTTAGCTAAAAGCAGACTCTCACCTGATGATGGTATCGAACTGGTTAAAAAGAGGTCCGAGCCCTAGTCCTTTCAGTATCCCTCCATTTCCGATTACTAGACATCGACGACAGTCTCTCCCTCCACGTTTTTCCTCAGAGGAGGCTGGTAGGAGGTCCATGATCTCCTGAAGCTTGTTCTTCATGTCCAGGAAACCAAACGGTGGGGGATACTGGAATATTTGTTCATTCAGGTGAGTGTTCTTGTCCAAGAAGGGCTCAAGCACTGGTGTGGAGCTGAAATCTTCAGCTTTCATTTTCTGTCGGGCAAAAGAAGGTCTGCATTCTTGGGCCAGGATCTCTCGGACATAGGACTGGACACGCTGTAAGTGAAAATACACTGCTTAATGCATACGCTCATATCAAACCACCTGGAAACATTTTTTGTGCCATTTACCTCATGGATAACAGGGCATCAGCAAACATAGTAAATTAATTTAATGTTTTGGCAATTGTGGACAGGCACTAGTCTGGTTTAGATCCTACCTGACTTTGGTAAAATATCTGACCCACCAAAAAAGTAAAGTATGTTGTGCCACAAGGCTCAGTCCTAGGCCCTTTGATATTCTCCCTGAACATGCTCATTTTAGGTCAGTGGTTCATAACTCTGGTTCTAGGGACCTACAGCATTTTTATGTATGAATCAGGCGTGTAAATATGGAAGAAATATAGAATGCAGTGCTGTGCCCAGGACCGAGCTGAGAAAAACTGCATTAGCTGATATTGGGAAGCACAGCATTTGCTTTCAAGGTTATGCAGACAACACAGCTCTATAAATGGATGTTTTTGTTCCTTGCCACCATTGCCTTTGGACTGTTATTTTTTATTTTATTTTTTTCCCCCATCACATTGCTTGACTTCTTTTCAATTCTCTGTCACAAGCGGGTGTCAGAAACAAAAAGTTGCACAGCACTGTTATCAGGGAACTTCTGCACTTCTGCTTTCAGCAGCAGCAGTAGCAACTGTAAGAGAGTGAATTTACATTTATATTTGTTAATTTAGCAGTTTTATCTAAAACGACTTACAAATGAGGAATACATTTTCATTCCAACCATATGCTGTTCTTTCCACACTGATCTAAACATACAAATTACATGTAGAAAATTTCCATGACCAACATTCATCTTGGTGTGAACCAGCCATTTTAGGTATCATAAACATTAACAGTATAAACTTCTGGAAAGCTGCTTTGAAACAATGTGTATTGTGAAAGTGCTACACAAATAACATTGACCTGACTGAATTTTCCTCCAGAACAGCAGTTCTGCACATTTGCACGTCTCTCTCATCTGACATCCAAAATGTGTGGTGCTGTAGGCCCCGAGCACCAAAGTATCAGATGTTAAAAAGCATTTCACCACTTTCTGGCTGACATTTAAAACTTAAAAAGAACATAGGCAGAAGTAATTTTTGCTTTTAGTAATTTTTTTTTAGATGATCATTCTTAATGCAATTGAAATATGTCTAATACATCCAAAAAAAATAATAATAATATTATATATATATATTATATATATATTGTATAGCAAGATTATTTATTCAACTACACTTGTAAACCACCAAGGATTATATGTTATGCTTTCTCAAAAATTTAGGACAAACACCAGAACATACATAGACCATATTAGAGATAAGACTTTCATAAAGACAGAACAACTGTTTGTCAGTTCTTCTGCATTTACACCAACATAGTGAAAGTAATGGCTGTGCATCAGGGTGTTACATTTTACACTGACACACACTCACAAACAACCCCAAACCACTTGCCAACTGACATTTTAAAGTGAGTTACACTTCATCAAGTGGATGAGGAAGTTTATATGGACAAACCCTAAAGGCCCCGACATACTTCAAATGAAATCGAAGAACGAACTGATATGACGTCATTTCAAACAAAATCAGGCCAAAACGAAGTTCGTTTTGAGTTCGTTTCGGCAGTTTTAAACAGCTCACCAAAGCGAACTTTCTGGGGGAGTTTGTTTTGGCTCCTAAACACCTTTGAGCTACCATCGGTCCGTTGCGATTACGCAATCGGTGGGTGTGTTCTGGAACTCTACCTTCTTTGATGTGTGATTTTTTCCCCCGGTTTGTTTCTCATTCAACGGAGGTCAGGCAGGAGAACAACTTCTCCAAGTCACTAGCAACATAAATACACTGTGTCGAATAACTGAGCTGCCACAAATATATCCGCACCTGTACGATCGCTCACAGAGAGACTTTTAAAGATTCAGAGAAAGCATTTAATTCCTAGAAAGAAATTGCAACGAAGCTTGGTGTCGACGACCCGGAGTTATGCAAAAAGCGACAGAGAAACATCAGATGCAAGTTTTCCAAAGCCATGAAAAGAATGAAAGGGAAGAGTAAAGATATAATGTAGCAAGTACCAAATACATGTGTTTCAAATAATAATACGTTTATTTTATATAGCGTCTTTCTGCAGACTCCAGGTTGCTTTACAATAGATAAACATGACAGCAGACAAAACAGCACACACAAAAAAACAAAAAAAACAAAAGGAAAACAAGAAATAAACAAATAAACAAGAAATCCATGGCATGAATCAGATCATACAGTCAAAGATCAGAGAAACAAGAAAGAAGAAGATGTGTTTTAAGGTGGGTTTTGAAATCCTGTAATGAAGAAAGATCACGTATGTTTTTGGGAAGAGAATTCCAGAGTGTGGAAGAGATAAAAGATAAAGCAGCAGAGATAAAAAAACACTCATCCACCAAACGATGCTAACCTGTGGCGTGGAATTAACAACAGACCAGTATCTGAAGAGTGTAGTGTGCGAACTGGGGAGTAAGTATGAATGAGATCAGAAATATCATATATCAGAAAAATCATTCTTTTGCAGTTAACAAGTGTCTTTTCTTCTCCACCTTTTTTTTCTGACTCTGCTGACCCAATGAGCATTTCGCTGCCCAATGGTCATGCCCTAACTTTGCAAATTCTATTATTGCATTAGTATTGCATCCTTCTCATGGGCATTTAATGATTTTTGACTTTTAACCTGAGTTAAATCTATTTTTTTGGCTCATTTTATCTGTAAAAGAAAACCTGCCTAATAATTTGGCACACCTGAATATGAGGAGTTTTTAACTTCCAGCCTTCATGGACAATTATATATCACTTATAAATGATTAAATACAAAGTCAATAGTAGTTATTAAGATTTATGTAGTTTGGAATTGGTCAAATGTTCTTGGAAAAAAAATATGACCAGAATATCAACTTGCCTAATAATTCGGCACATGGTATAATGTTGTATTTGGTAGACCATAGAAAAGAGAATAAATGTTACACCATACTACTGCTGCTGCTGCTGTTGTTGTTCTTTCAATAAGCGAATTTAAAAGGTATACAATAAATGAAATGCCAAAAGAACACAATAGTAAACCTTTGTTTTTATCAAATCATGACACCACATAAAATATAAAAAGGTGTAATAATTTATCCAGTTTAATAAAATAAATGAACACTAATAAAATAAAGTAACAAACAGGTTTATGTTATTGAGATGACTCCAATATTTTTTTTTTCCACATCATGCTAAAGTCTATGAGCCATTCACATTTAAAGGACTGATTATGGAAATGGAATGGTTCTTTTGTATTGCAAACATGATACTTGACTCTGAACTGCTGCTAATCATTATTCTTTTGTCTATAATATTCTGACAATTGGTACCCATCTCACACCTAGATACACCATCATTGCATCGTTGTTGTGTTTAGGCCATATGCACGAGCGTAGCAACACGTTTACATTATTCTACACCCTACCTCCAGCAGTGGGGGTGGTGGAACGTTTGAAAACAGTATACTGTCGCTCAGCTTTTTCAAACTTTTTGCCCACAAACAAAGAACGAAAACGAACTTCGTTTGAAGTATATTGAGGCATTAAAACCTTGATTCAACTGGACAGTAGGAAGGTCATAAAAACAAAGTAGAAAGTAGCTACTGTAAACCAGGAATTGTTGACACCAGTGGTCAGGACGAAGTCCTCACAATCACCACAAGATCTTAAGAGCTACAACAACTAAGTCTGCCTAGACTGACATTTTTTTTAAAGGCCGGGACACACCAAGCCGACAGTCACCGTCGGTTCTCATCGGGCCATTGGCGCACATCTGTCGAGCTAGTTTGTTTGGTGCGTTCCACACGTCAGCTCTCGTTGGGCTCATGGCGTTGGGACCGTCAGGGAAAGTGAGAACTCTGATTGGATGGCTAGTTTCACAAACTGCAAATCAGTACCAGAGAATTAAAGCGAAAGTGATGAAAATGAGAAAGTAAATGAAGGCGGCACAAACAGAAGACTGTTCTAATGTTATGTGATCTTACCCGAGCAATCCAATATGTGAATATTATCATAACGTGAGCCGCTTAAAATGAAGAAAGTTATCAACGTAACTGATATTCAAAATGGTAAGCAAGTGCTGCTTTGTTTACGTTTCATGTATCTGCGTTTATCTCGTATATCTTTGTTTCAGTTTCTCCGTTTGAATGACAAAATTCCTCTCACGCAGGCGCAGAACGTACGTGTTTAGTTTGCAGTCGGCTGAAGTCTGTGCGGTGCGTTCACGTGCAGCTTTTTTTGTCCGACACTGCCGACGCGAGGCGACAACACAGTCGGCTTTTGTTGCCGCTAGTTTTTCGAAGTCGGCTTGATGTGTCCCGGGCTTAAGTCTGACTTTTTTTTTTTTAAACCAATGGAGCTGAATAGACTTAAAGCACTACATAGTTGTTTTGTTAGAAGTACATACAGTACTGTGCACAAGTCTTTGGTAGGGTTGGGTATCATTTGGATTTTTTACGAAACCAGTGCCAAATCAATACTTTTAAAATGGTACCGGTGCCTAAACTGATACTTTATTAAAAAAAGAAAAAAACAAAAAACAAAATGATGGATGAAACTGTTTTTAGGGTAGGAAAAGTGCCATCATCTCAAGGCAGCTGATGTGCAGGCATTGCTCCAGGCTAGACCAGGAGCCGAACACCGGTCTGCCCTTGTACAGTGTTCCCCAACCCAAGTTGGAGGCATCTGTCATGACTACCTTCCTTCTGAAGGTCAGTCCCAATGGGATGTCTGTCTGAAACAGGTGAGGGGTCTTCCAAGGGGCCACAGCTCTGATGCAGTGGTGGGTCACATTGAGATGAAGACATCCCAGGTTCCAAGCGTGGAATAGTACAAGGTCTTTGAGCCAAAATTGGAGTGGCCCATATGAAGCAGGCCTAATGTAATCACAAAGGAGGCAGCTGACATGAGGCAGAGCATTCTCTGGAAAACTCTCAGGGGACGAGAATTCGCCAATCTGAATTATTCCGCTAGCCGCTGACTGGTCAATGAGCATTCTGGCATAATCCAGGCCCACGTCTAAGTCGAATCGTTAACTGTCCCCCGGTAGACGACTAGCTGGCTGGGAGACAGAGAGCTCTTGGCTAAATTGATTTTCAGCCCAAGACACTCCAGGTGGCTGAGCAGCAGCAACATGTGGGTGAGAAGTTCCTGCTCAAATTTGGCTAATACAAGCCAGTCGTCAAGATAATTCATAAATTTGGATTCCCATCTGCCTCAGAGAGTAGAGAGTCAGTCAAAGACAGTCTGAAGGGCAAGACTGTATATATTGATAAGCCACGCCCTCGAACACAAATCTCAAAAACGGTCTGTGATGAGGAGCTGTCTGGACGTGAATGTAAGCGTCCTTCAGATCCACAGATTAAAAAACAAAACAAAAACAAACAAACAAAAAAAAACACGGCCCAGGGCATATTTGAGTGAGGATTTGTTTCAAAGTCTGAATGGGCATTTCATCAGCACTATCTTTCTTGGGAATGAGGAAGTAGCAGCTGTAAAAGCCTGACTCGCTGTTCGCTAGAGGAACTGCCCTGTTTGCAAGCAGACTTTGCACTTAAGCCTGGAAAATTTGAGAATCGTTGTCCTGTTCCAAAGTTTGAATAATACCTCTGAAGCAAGGGAGACACTTAATTTCTAGTGATATCGTCAACTTGAAAGCACAGATACTATTTGAACTGAACTGAGCTGAATGATGACATCACTGAATCAATGATGAAATGAAGTTAACTGAAAATTTAGTGTTTACTGTTGTCTTTTGTATTATTACACACTATTTTTCCTATTTAATACTGTAAATCTGCTTTGACACAATCTGTGTTGTTAAAAGCGCTACATAAATAAAGGTGAAAGGGGATCTGCAAGCGAACTGCAGCGAGTAACCTTGTTCTATGGTCTGCAGAACCCAACTTGACACACCCGGGATTGCTTTCCAAGCCGGGTGGATAGTGGTTTGAGTCTTGTGTGTGGCAAGTCACCGCACAGGGCCGAAGAGCAGACTTTTGCGGTAATTAGAAGGGGAGAAGTGCTCTTTTGAGTATTTGGGTCCGCTATCACAGCGGTAATTTGGTTGGGCCCGCACTGAAGGGCGGGTCAAGCTTGAACATAACCCTCCCCTCTTCCTCTCTGTGTAGAGATCATGACAGCTTCTGCAGCTCAGGGTCCAACGTCACTCTGGGGCAGGGTCCCTGGTGCTTCAGAAACTGGTAGCGTTCCACTGCCTGAGGGTGCTGCTGAAGACCAGGCTCAGACTTTGGGCTAAGGTTGGGCCAGAGACAGCACAGGCTTTACAGGCTGCTGGAAGCATGGAGCCTTCTAGCTACTTGAACCAGCCGCCAAGCTAGAGTGCTTGGGCAGGAAGTGACACATGGCCTGTGATGACTTATGTGCTGCTGTGAAGTGCTCAGCAAACCCTCCCACGGCAGGGCTGAATAACCCCATGGGGGAAACGGGGGAGTCGAGGAAGGTGACTAGGGATGCAACAAATTATTATTTTGATAATCGATTAATCTAACGATTATTAGAATGATTAATCGACTAATCATTGATTATTTAGCTGATTAATCAGTAGACATTAACTGATTATTCAGCTTTTGCAATTAAAATGTTAAGTTATGCATATTCTAACAAATATATAACGGTAATCACTTCAGCTTTTGAAAGTCATATTATGTAATTACAATTATTTAACAATTAATTTATGCAAATGTATATATTTGGCACACAAAATAGATGACCGACAGAGAACCTCTCTCATTAACCATGTAATTAGCTATATGGAAAAGTAACTGAATGACACATCATTCTGCCTAACATCTCCTTTTGTAAGTCATATGGATAAGAAACAAAATAAAGGTGATAAGACGTTTTATTTTTGGACAAACTATTTTATTCACAACATAATCTCTCTTAAAATACCTTATAGGGTTATAATCAAAACAGTCCTGAGCTAGATCAAGCTTTGAACCAAACTATCACTTTAATGAAATATTTTTTTCCCACTAATAAAAAATATTTTATCACTAGCTAGCTCCACACTGGAGAGCTGCTTTATAACAGAAAATCAAGTTGTAATTCTAACTGAAATCGACACTGACTCTGGTTTTTCATGTTTAATACTGTAAAGCTGCTTGATTTAAGGCTATTGCATAAAGTACTATATAAATAAACTTGACTGGACTTTACTGCAGAGCTCGTGCAAACATCCACATCGCTGTAATCAGATGTGTTTTTAACTGCTGCTTTCACACTGCTGTCAGTTTTTGTTGTGTTTATTTCTTTATTGAGAGGAAAGCACGCAGCATATATTTTTTCATATTCATAGAAAACGCCGCACAGCGCTGTGTGTGTCGTCTTCTCTTGAACTGCATCCCGGAGGGCTGAATTATAGTCTTGTATAGTGCTACAGCGCCACACTGGTCAAACCGCATTATTGCAGGCTCTTACATTAGGTCATATGAGATCAAACGACTACTCGACAATAAAAATATTTGTTGACAATTTTTTTATTGTTGACGTTGTCGATAATGTCGACTAAGCGTTGCAGCCCTAAAGGTGACTCTGTCAGCATCCTTGATCTCCGTTAAGTTCAACCAAAGATGGCACTCCAGCATCACCAGGTTGACCATGGCCTTGCCAATCACCTGTGCAGTCACCTCCGTAGTACGCAGAGCCAGATAAATCGCTGTGCACAGCTCCTTAAAGGCATCAGAATTCGTAGCTCAAAATAGCCCTTTTGCCTGTAGCTCAAAATAGCCCGTGTGCATTTAACGTTACACTCATTTTAGCATGGATCACATATGATGTCATTAAACAGTGGAGAAGTACCAAATTGTTGCAGTTTAATGAAGTACAGAACGCAATGCCTCAGAAAATACGATCTGCCTGTTTTCACGACAGTCGCATTGTCACATATCTGATTTATATCGGATTTATTTCCACATATGAATGAGGCCTGAAACCGATCTCAAAATATCCGAATGCATGCGTTTTTTTCCTGTTTACATTGTCATAGAACAGATCCGATCTGTGTTACATATGAGCAAAAAAAAATCGGAATTGGGTCACATTTAACTGACAGTGTAAACGAGGCCTTAGATGCTTCACAAAAAACATTTGACTATATGCAATATGGTTATTTATGTCTTTTTAGTGATATTTTTGTATAAATAAACTCAGCGGGCCATCAGCAGGTGAGGCAGCATCGCATGAGTGCCTTAAATGTCAGATACAACCGTTTTATAGTGTATTTGAACATTTCTACTACACTTCTCTAGAAATCTAAGAGCAAAATGTATAAAACATGCATTTGTGAAGCATCATCTAATGTGTCCAAAACATGTACATTGAAATATTCAGGGTTCTTATAAATTTTCCAAACAAACTTCCATACTTCTCTCTACATTCTTCAGACCATATTGAATATCTGATGTTTTAAAAATTCAACTTATATATGCATGTTACATTCTGACTATGTATTCCTTGTGCACACTGTGTTGCCAAACAATATTGTAAGTAGTACTGCATCTCATACAAATCAATGAACACCAAACCCAGGCAAGTTCAATGCTCAGCATTTTATTAAAACTTCCCTGCTAAACAACAGGATTATGTGTGATGCGCTTTAACTGACTGCATACATTTTAAATTCGTATAAGTTCTAAAATAATATTGCCACACTGATTACATTTAAAGAATATTATTTTCAAAGTAACGGCAGGATATATTCTCTAGTATAATGTTTGCTCTACTATAAAATTTATTGATGAAATCATGTATTATCAGAGATTACTACTCCATGAAGCATTCAGCCATACAGCATTATTTTACATTACTTGCAGTATTATATTCAGCATACTGTGCAATCATCTGTGAACATTTGTTTTCTCTGGCTCAGTTCAGATCATTCAGTGGTTTTCTGATGACATGATAATGTGCTTACATGAGATGATAAAACAGTTTATAATTTGTGGCCGGTTACATAAAACACTTAATCTAGTCCTATCTAATTTTTTTTTTCTTTAAAATTGGTCATAACTTTAGGTTGTTTACATAAAAATGTAAATTGGTCTAATTTGAATCCAAAAATAAGACTGATTACCTCTTGGTTAAATGCTAGCTGGTCAGACTAGTTCTTAATATCATAGTGAGCAAGTCTATGTAGCACATAACTTTACCTCTGACCTATAGGTTTGATTCTATAATTGTGGTTTGAGGTTGGACAGCCTGATTTAAATCATGCGCTCACTTTTTCTGCTGCTGGTCAGAAGGACGCAGACAAATGCTCATTCACTCATTTAGTGCAGTTCAACAAAAACTTGCTTACGGTAAAGACAAACAGATCAGCAATTGATCATTAAAATTCTGGCTGCCTGCCCCAAATGTACAACAAACACCTGTATAATGAGTTCATTTTCAGAAATTCTCAATATTATAGTTTTGTAAACAGAACGGGGAAATAGCCAAGAAACAAATATTTTTCCATACTCTGTTTTCTTATTTCCATAATTTTCCATACAGTACTGTGCACTTCTAACATTGAACTTCTCACCTTCACACCAAAGCCAGTTCTGCGTACTGTGACCTGAAGAATCACACAATGCTGTTAGCATATGCTTTAGCAGAGCTACAGGATTAGCAAAACCACACTACCTGAGCACACAGCACTCATAAATTTCCTACTGTAAATATATCAAAACTTAATTTTTGATTAGTAATATGCATTGCTAAGAACTTAATTTGGACAACTTTAAAGGCGATTTTCTCAATATTTAGATTTTTTTGCACCCTCAGATTCCAGATTTTCAAATAGTTGTATCTCAGCTAAATATTGTCCTATCCTAACAAACCATACATCAATGGAAAGATTATTTATTCAGATTTCAGATGATGTATAAATCTCAGTTTCAAAAAATTTACCCTTATGACTGGTTTTGTGGTCCAGGGTCACATATGTATTACTCCAGACATGACTATTAGCCACACTCACTAACAGAGAGCTGCAAGATTTAAACTCACAAACTATTGCTCCTGGTTACATCCTTCAATTCACCGAACTTCACGATCAACAATTATCAAGACAAAACAAAAAGCACAACAGAAAAAAAAAAAAAAAAAAAAAAAAAAAAAAAAAGAAGGAAAAAGCAGTTACTTTATGGATTTTTATGTAGATTTTGGTAGATTTCGTTATGTTAGAATGAACATCATTCAATGTGATGTTATTTTCCTCTTTGTAGAATAAAGTCATAAAAACTATTAAAATATCACTCATATCAATTCATGATTAAACTCATCTATTAGGGTTTGGAAGATTCCCCGATTCACTCGGTGCATCAGCAAAAAAGTTAACGATGCGATGCATCGGTTTAAAAAGTGTGCATCGGATACAAGTTGGCATTTGTATCGCGATGCATCGTTTCTAACATATTTGCATCGGTAAAAAAACGATTTATTCATATATAATTACTAATGGATGCGCAACACTTTTATTGCTTATAGAGTGACCAATAATCTGTGACCAATATGTTATGTAGATTGATTTCTCCTCTCGAAACTGTGTCTCAAGTGCGTTCTCTCATCACCGCTGCGCATGAATATGACGCATCACAACAACACCACGGAGACCTGAGGAAAAACGGGGATTAAAGTTCAAAACCTGACTTGAAATAACCTAACAAATCAATCGGGGCTAAAGCGGTTCCATAAATGACAATGTAAATTCACACAATCTCACTAATTTGTGCATGCTTATTCTTAATCAGCCCTTAATGTCGATCATGGATCAAATCGATCCACCATGGCAAACAGCAAATATATTTGTCCTTTTTAATGCATTAGAGACATTTTGTTTTCCTCAGTGCATAACTGACGTCACGGCTATATTTTTCATCTGTAAATGATAGAAAGTCATGCAAATATATCCATTCTGCTGTCAGGAGTGGGTGAGTGAACTAGCGCTGCGGCGCGCATGCGCACTAAACAAACAGCGCAATGAGTCAAAAAAATATGCATTTTTGAGTCAAATATGCATTTTGCTAAAATATTCGTTTTTGGACATTAAATGTGCCATTTATAGAATTTTAAACCTATATATAGGTATATTTTTTATGATAGCATAGCAGTAGTAACTGTAAAGGGACAATTGTAATGGGTAAATAAAATGTAAGCTGATGCAGTCTTAATTACTAAGCTCAGATTAGAGTTAATGTGCGTTTCTTGTAGCAGTTAAAATATAGTTTTAGTTTAGTGATTTTAACTTTTAGTTTAGTGAGTGATTGTTAATGCTTTAAAGAGCAATGTTAGATTGTAACGTTCAAATGCTATCTGTTCTAACTATAAAAGGTACAGCTGTTATAAAACCAAAGAGAAAGAATGCGTGGCTTTGAGAGTGTGTGAGAGAGTCAGTAGTAAAATCATTGCATTCATATTGGTCAGTGTTAGAGGAGCTCAGCTTAGCCTGACAGTTTGCCTGCCCTGGACCAGGTTAGCTTTCCAGCATAAGTTTCCACAGTGACTGAGGTTGATTTTTGTTAAATTTGCTTTATGGAACCAAATCATTTGACAGTGAGTCAGACTAACTGAAATAAGCCTGGCCTATTTGGTAAATTTGTTTTACGAAACAGGCCTCGAGGCCTAGAAGTCAGAAGACACATAAGTTAATTTATGATTTTCTGTCTGTCTGAACCAAAGAAATAAAAGCAATCATTTTTTTTTTCCATTGCATCGAATCGCATTGTCTTGAATCGAATCGAAATCGGATTGCACTGCATCGTAACAGGGGTGAATTGTATCACATCACATCGCTAGCTGCTTCATATGTATCTTCAATGTATCATATCGTTGGCTATGCATCGAGATGCGTATCGCATAGGCCTCCGTTATGGAGATGCACATCCCTATCATCTATAAGCACAATTAAAGGGGGTCATATGATGCGATTTCAAGTTTTCCTTTCTCTTTGGAGTGTTACAAGCTGTTCATGCATAGATAAGATCCTTGAAGTTGCAAAGACTAAAGTATCAAACCCAAAGAGATATTCTTTATAAAAGTTAAGACTCTACCACGCCCCCCAAAAAAGGCTCATTCAAACACGGCCCCACGTCTACATCACGGTGTGGGGAGATTTGCAAAACACCGCCCAAATGTATACGCTATGAAAGAGGGCGGGACTTTTATTCTCGCTGTAGTATTGTTGCTGCAGCCGGCACCATGTCCTGGTGTAGCAAATCAGCTCTAAAGGGAAATGTATATAAATAATTACAATTAATTATGATTACAATTATTTATAATCGGCTGACAGTAATAAACTGTAGCAGAATTAAATTGCCATCAGCTGATCTGTTCGTCCAGCGAACATTCAGTGTGAGTTCATATCAACTCTAAGAAAGGATATTTCCGTGGCCACAGAAAATACTTTCTTATTAATGCATTAGAGCATGTAGCGAGGGTCAAAATCGTAAAGAGACATTAATTTGCAAGGCAGAACCAGAAACTCATGTAATTTGTGCACACAACTTTTATTAACTAAACGCTAACACACATAACTAATCTAAACACACAAATGAATAAACATACACTCATGAGTATATACAAAGGGGAGCTAAAGTGTATGAATGAAGCCATTAGAGAAAACAGAGAATGTAGTTATGGAAAGAGTCAGTTAACCACCTGAGTAAAACCATCAGCGCCGTTTATAACGGGCTCTATAACTTATACTAAACCTCTGTTTCTTTTAGTTAAATGTACTATACTTGGACTGCCTTGGTCGATGATGAGTGTCCAGAATGTTGTCTTGGATGAAAGTCTTGATGGTTTCAAGGTTTTGGACTCGCGATCATGTTCTTCCGGGTTGAAGAGTGATGAATTCCAAAGATGTCCTGACTCGATGGTGATTGGGAGTTTTTTCCCAGGTAGAAAGTGAAAAAGAGCTAAGAAAAAGATCTGCTGATGTCCGAGGATCGTTGGTTGAATGGAAAGTCAAGGCCACAAGGCCTGGCCCAAAACTTGAAGGGTTGCTGATGAGCTCACATCCTCTTCATTCTCTTAGGATCTAAAAGAACCGCAGACTGGTTGTGCTGAGGCCTGCCAGACGCGGTAGCGCCGGCCCTAGGAGCTAGCAACCAGAAGATGGGATGGGAGACTAGTGAAGAGACTAAAAAGACTAAAACTAAAAACTAAGTGGGTCACTGAAGTGAGGTCTTTTAAACCTTATGGCGGTCACACACCTGGGGGGTCAAAGAGCCAATGGGGACTTGCACTTCTGGAGGGGAATTTTACAACACTTTGTCTCTGAACATGGTATTTTGCATATTATAATTTGCCTGGGGTTAATCCAAAAACTACTAAAGATTCTTAGGACACTAATATGTTGCATAGGTATCAACATGTAATATACACTGTCATTTAGATCATCTGAAGACGAATTGATAGAGACCAAACATGTATACGGTGATATTAACTAGTGATCTATCATAAGCATGCATAAAACAGTATACAATACACAAGACCATATACAAGAACAGTAGTAATCATAAACAAAGACATGGGGATATGCATGGTAGGAAAGTCATAGAAAAATCTGTCTATGAATTAATGAACGAAGTCATTTCCTATAGCAGTATGTGTCATGATTTTGCTGTGGCTTTTCTCAAAATTTGTGGTGATATTTGCGGCATTTCTTATTGTTTTGCAGTGAAAATATACCACAGACAACATTCTTCTAACATTGTTATGACTTTTCTGACTTCGAGAACCATAGGGCTCCAGACTAATATTTGAGGACACCAGCACAAGTGCAATTAAATTCTACAGAAGGTGGCACCAGCACCTGACAGTAAAGCACTCACCCTAATCGCACATGTACATCTCAGAGATGTCTATCTGATGTCTGCATTTACATATGCAAGATGTATTTTTTAGGGTATTTGCTCATCTGCAATACGTCTCCAAGACGTTTCCTGTCAGATGTCAAATAGAGATTTATTAGAATGCATGTAAAACTGCTTCTGAGACGTTTATCAGATTACAAGGCAGATGTTTCCCAGATCTTTAACAGATGTCTTACAGATTTACTTGTGCTGTCTGGGTAGTTGAGATGCAGATAAAATTAACTTTTATTACTGTCATTCATAATGTCTAAATATAATTTAATAAATACAAAAAATATATATTACGAGTGGAAATGGCTAATAAGCTTATAAGTCTCTGCAGCCATATAGTGGTAATTTAATGTCTTTTTTATTTTTAAATAAGTGTTTGCTTTCCTACATTATGAAACTTAGTTTTATAAATGGAGGCAACATGAAGGATGAACAAATAATGTCATCACATTAAAAATAACTTTCAAATTTGGTTACGTAAAGCTTTGAAGTGCTGGGAAAAGTTGCGTGAAGCATTTAAAAACAATTGAAGACATTAGACCATTTCTGCCACAAGTTGTTCCTGTAGTTATGTTAAATCCGTGGTGAATGGTGGAGATTTGTGTTTACTGAAAGATGTTTTTCCTGGTTTCCACATCAGTGGTGTATATCCGTAGCTTTAACAGAATTATGCGCCGAATTTGAATGCTTCTCACAAGATTTGACAGAGATGTTACTGATTCTGTGGTGAATTCGACTACTTTCTTCACTGTATCTCCCAGCACTGTGTATAACGGTGTCGCGTGATCGAGAGCAGTCCGCAGCTCCGGCCCGAGCAGATAAACGGTCTGCGCTGCGTAGCGCGGATTAGTACCGCTTTCGGTTCGTTTGTCCAATGCAGCTCTAGTAAATCGGTCATGATGAGAACGCAAGGAGGTTCATTCCATTTTTGAAACCGAGAAACAACCTTTCTTTGACAATGCGTGTTGCGATGACGTCACAGGACGCGTCTAAGGCCAAAATCTGCGGAAAATTTGCGGCAATTACGAAAACTTGCGAGCTCTTGCGAAAATTGCGGAGTTTGCTTGATTTTGCAATAAATTCAGCGATCGCAGAATCGCGAAATCCTGGAGGGACTGGTTTTAGAGAGAATTGCTTAGGGAGGAAGATTCTCTCTACATACTTTTAGGTCATAAAGCTTATCAGATCTGGCTGAGGTGTCCTGGCCAGGAGATCGTTCACAGACATATAGGCACCGAGTCTGGTGTTGGGTGAGGGGTCTGTGACTGTTTGTTAATCTAATGAATAATTGATTTATTAAATCTAATGAACAAATGTGTGTCTGATTGGTCCAAATGCTACACTGGAGACGCTGTTTCGTTGTGAAAGCGAAACTACTTTGTTTGGGCTTCCAAAAGAGGACACAACTAAAAATCAGTGGTTAAGTTGTATTTACAACACTGTTCCAGAACAGTTCAACCCAAATATTAGAGTGTGCGCAGCGCATTTTATGGAGGACTATTTCCTGAAGCTGGGAGTAGTTGTCAGCTGCTCAAAGACTGTTTCTATAAAGTGGGGCAATTCCAACTTTGCAAGGACAGTCTGGCGCTTCTGACTCACAGCCTGTAAGTATGTTTTCATATTTAAAGAATTTGCCACTGACGATTCAAACGCGAGTTTTGAGCAGTGTAGAGTAGTGCTTGTTGTTTGTCGTTTCTCCGATCACAAATGCAGACATGGTAATGTTTACGCGGCGCGATGCAACGCGACGTGTAAAAAGACAGTATAAGTCATTATAATCAGTAATTACGTCCCCACTGGATGCAACAAATGCCTCGTTTGTAATGGGTTTTATTGTTTTTGTGTGGTCGCGCCGGGACATGGCATCACAATACCGTAAGGGGTGTAACATTTCCATCTCACACTTGAGGTATTCGGCCAATCACAACGCACTGGATAGCTGGCCAGAGTACACCTCACTTCTCAGAACGATGAGCTTTGTAAAAATTGGCGTGTTTCAGAGAGGCGGGGCATAGAGGAGCAACAATAATGTACAGTATGTGGAAAATATTGTGTTTTTTAACCTTAAACCACATAAACACATTGCATTACAACAAATACACCAAATAATGTTCTTTTTAGCAACGTCATATGACCCTTTAATATTCAGAGCAGCTATTTGCACTCCAACAGTCGAGTGGAAGCAAAGAGTTTTAGGACAGGGTTCATCATTCGTATCACTTCAGAGGTTTGAAAAGTACAGATGATTCAGATCTGTTTCCTAGAAGCATGGTTCCAAATATGGTCACAAGTTTTGCTGAACTCTATTAGCAATGACGGAACTTGCAAACATAGTTTTCTGCTTTTATGCACCAGCAAAGAGAGTCTCAATTTAGCACTACAAATACCATCCACATCACCAGACTTATATTTGTGATTCAACACCACAGAAGTCAATAGAAGCTAAATTAATTGAGTTTACCACTAAATGGTGCAGATACTCCAGTAAAGACGATGTAAAAGACAGACAGACACACCTCTCGGTAGACGGGGTCCACTGTCACCTCCACAGGCTTTGGGTCCGAGTGAAAGACAGGCAGTTTCAAAAGAGCCAGCGAAATCAACACCAAGCTCAGAAGAGGAATAAGCAGCTTTCTGCTAGAGGAAAAAAAGGATCCGTTACCTAAATATTCTCAAACTTACAGCATCAGTGACATTCTCCGGTGAATTCATCCTTTAATGGTTTCCAGGTAAAGAAGCATTCTAGTATTATCATGTCTTCTGTTTACCTGGGTTGACAATGCCACTGTCTCCTCATGGTAGCTGAGCACAAAATCCTCTCTTCACTTCTGCTGCCTTCAACAAGAGGTGGACGTTTCCGCATGTGGTTGACTGCACCTTAAAAGCAGAAAAGAAAAAAAAAAACCCAGGCCAATCACTTAAAATAACACACATAATGTGGTACTGAAACCACTAAAGGTCGCTCAAGGCTGCATTCTCAACACTGTTTGCAAATCTGTTAAATTCAGCAATTCCTCTTTACTCAGAAGGCATGTTATGGTTCTTTAGAGATATAACATTCCAGCAAGTCTGCTTGATCAGTTACCAAAGAAGCATGTCAAAATTATTCATGAAAATCAAAGTCATCAAAGGATTGCAAAAATGAGAACACCCTCCTGAAAGTTAGAAAATAAAAATCAATTTTCTGGTGCGAGTTAAAGGATATTTTTGATCAAAAGGTACGTATGTTAAAACAAAACATTTAATGAGAAGTGATTTCTTGAAAATTAAAAGTGTTATAGAGCCCACTGAATCATTCTCAGACTTAATGCTGACAACAATGGAACCACCTGACAAAGAATCATCACAAGTCTTATTTATTTGCATAAAAGAGGACAGTGGGACAAGAGGAATACCAAATCACTGTTCCAAGTGTGAAAATATATAGCACAGAAATTCAAAAACAATGGCGTGACAAGGTCCACTGTCAAAAAACAACAACAAACAAGGTCTCTGAAATAATCATGGGTCAGTTCTTCGTATGTGGATTACTCAGTTAGCTGGATTTTATTGTTGGTGATTTGACATGATCCAGGGGCCTGTACCATGAAGCCGGATTAGCAGGCTAGCCAGGTAAGTTTCAGTTTAGTTTGCACCAATCCTGGGTTTTAGGTACCATGAAAGTGGCTTGGCTTTTAGCTGCGTTCATTGCCATAGTAACTTACACTCCACAGCTAACCTGCTCCAGGGCAGGTTATGTTCTGGGTTACAGATCTCAAACTGAAATTGGACCAATCAGATGAGAGCAAAGTGACACATGTCTGACACAGAAAGTCACTCCCCCAGTTTCTCTTGCTCCAAATTAAAGGTCACTAGTATTAAAAAAAAATAAAAAACACAAAAAATGTCTGGCTTTAATGATAATTACTTAGAGTTATTTTATGTGATTTATATGATTCATATTATTAGTAATCCATTACACAAAAGCAATATTAGTTTAACAGTTATTATAAATCATTTATTTTAAATGAATATTAATATATACAGATCATGTAATATAAATGAGCTGTAGTATCAATAGATAACACTATTTTAAAAATGACTACGTGACCTTACATGTTCGAGTCTCTATCGCTATATATTTTCAACTGTATAAACCAACTTAAGTTTCACTTGTGACTGCACTGATAGAGCAAGATAATTTCTTTTATTTGTCCTCTTTCATGTTTATGACATTTAAATGTCCTATTCTTCAATCTCTTAACCTTTAGCAAAACCTTTAACCTTTAGTTTTGAATCTCGCTGGGTCTCTTGCGAGAAGTAAATCAAACTTGCTTTGTGTTGCAAGGCTCGTGATTGGCTGTTCGCCAGTGATGTCACACATTCATGTGCTCCACAAACTCAGGATCAAAGCCTGAGTTGACAAAGAAAGTTGATGATCAGCATCATGGTACCAACAAAGCCGGATTGGAGTGGTTTGGTTTTGTCAACTCAAAACTAATCCTGTAACTCTGAATTTGTTCATCTACCATCATGGTACAGGCCCCCGGACTGTTAGGTTCTTTGAAGCTAAACAGGTTCTCTGTTAGGTTCATCCTGGAGTTGCTTTCATAGCAACAGGTCCATTAGCTCAAACCTGCTCAGCAGCAGCTTAATTCATGCAAACAGGATTAGACTGATTCATTTTAAGTGAAGGTGATACTGAAAGTCTGTCTGAGCCACTGCTATTTTCTTAGAAGAGTATTCGACTGAACCAGGAAATTATATTTAAAAAATAATAATTTTAATAATAATAATAATAATAATAATAATAATAATTTTAATGCCATTTTAATAATAATTGAAATGTTGCATAATCTATAAAACATACATGACCAATTTTACTCATTGAGAGATTTATTCATGAAAGAATTATCTCAATTTTATTGCAGTCATACACACATTCCGTACAGTTTGTCTGAGCCGTGCATTAATCTGAACAGTGAGTTTATGCAGGTGGCTTTGATGCGTCGCAGGAGATGCAGATCAGTTCTCAAACCTCAAAATGCTTTGATGCACAATTAATTTAAACGCTGTCAGTTATGCATTAAGATGGATTATATGGATTAAGAAACTTTAATGCTGTCTCGTATAACAAATCCACTTCAAAATGAAATGAATTGCTAATTGCAATACTCTTGACATCGAAAAAAATGCAAACCTGTACAAATGTTAGAATTGTTGAAAAAAAATAATAATTGAATCACAAACAGATACACGTTTTATTTATATATTAGAACTTATGTCATTTTGCTTGGCAGGCTGTTTTCTTGATCTTAAAGGGGTCATGAACTGAGAAACCAAAATTCCCTTGATCTTTTGACATGTGAGAGGTCGTTGTACTATGAAAACATCCTGTAAGTTTCAGAACTCAAAACTTTCTTGCTGGTCTAAAAACAGTGCATTTGCATTGCCTTCCTTTTGATTCCAACGTTAGAAAAGAGTGGATGAACTTTTGTTTTATGAAGATCCAGACTGCGTCAGTAAGAACTTGGTTCTTTGTTCATTTCATTTTACCATGGATTCGTTTACAAACAAGGCACAATTTGATGCAGGATTTTCAGAAAGATTGAAAATAAAAGACGACACTGTGTGACAATATTGGATCTGCCAGTAATGTCGCAACACAAGTGCGAGTAACTTTTTATTATGGGATCACTATTGCTTCATCTCTTCTTACAGATCTAAATCTGCCACACCTATTCAAACAGAGCATTCTGATGAGAGGAGACAAGAACAGGACAGAAAATAGCCTATTACTTCTAAATGATGATTTTTTTTTATGTAAAAATATTGATAACATTACAAGTGGACTTCAGAGAACAGTACTTAGCAGTAATCTCTGACAACTTCATCCAGATATTTCAATCAAATCCAGTAACTTGTTTGAAGAACCAAATTAGCCAGAGATCAGTTATCAGCATTAAAAGATCTGGCATCTGTTAAATCATCTCAGATATATTAAGTGAGGAACGAAGAACAGACCCCAGGCCTTCACTTACACCTTTCATTTCGCGATGAGTGATTTTTTTGATAGAAAAAGAACAGAAGAAATACCAAGAAGAGCCAGTAAAAGCTATGAAAAGAGTGACTGTTTCTCTCACAGAGTGAGAAGCACACTGTAGAAGTCACATGCATGATTGTTTATCCACCACAAAACCACCTACTGTAGCCAAATCACTTTCAACTCACTGAGACTTTGTCAAAGCCCATATTTACAAAATATAGAATTATGGTGTTGCCAGAGGAGTACGGTGAGAAGCATCTGGTTCCTACAGTGATGTTTAGTGGTGGTAAAGCTCTCGTAATAAGTGCTGAAGATGTGAGGAAGTTCTGCTTTATCAACGCTGCCATCAGTTCACACCCCACTGCATGATGTAATACAAAAACTTGAAACAGAAGATGATTAACATTGTAGGGCACTTTTCAACCTCACAATGACTATACATTCTCCCACCCATGAATTGTATTAATAATTATTAAGAAAAAAAAATCTCTTTTTTAATTTCCTTTCTTGTTTGTGTATTCATTTATGCCAAGTACTGTATATAAACCCTTTAATTAATTCATAAATGTGATTAACAAAGGTAAAGGGTGAATATTAACTATATATGCTGTTTGATGGATTAAGTAAACATCTATTCAGTATTTAACATAAAATTGTTTGATTGTGTTGAATTAAAAAGGAACAGACCCACCAACACTGGCTGAATAACAAAAATATGAGCACCACACAAGGGTTAATAAAAAAGTAAAAACACCATTGCATTACCATGTTTTGAACGCATACTATAACAACACCACCAAATATATGAGTAAATAGCATGCAACATTAATATAATTTTTAGCAGGCTGCAAGGTGTTTGTCCAAGTAACATTACCACCCAAATACATTTTGTAAGAAAACTTATACACTCCATAACATTACACAGGCCTTTAATGTGCAAATAAATGCATAAAAAACAACTAGGCGATTAATTCGGGTACCTAACTGATGCAACAATTGAAACAAAGTAACGTTCTTAACTGGCTACATTTCAATCAGCTGCTTGTTTGATACTCTACAAACACACAGTATACTGTATAAACCACATCAGATTAAAGTATCATGCTTTTGTTTACACCTGAAGGTGATGTAATAATTATAATAATAATAATAATAATAATAATAATAATAATAATAATGAGTAATCATCATTCTCACTTACCTTTAGCTTTAGCTTGGAGTTGTCATAATGATCCGCATGCTGAACACAATAACTCCCCGCTGTTCATGTCAATGTCCATATCCATGATGTAACTATTTACAGTAACGTGGGGATTTTCAGACACTGCATAAAGAAACAAGATCTTAAGGTTACATCGGGATCTATCGAGATGTTTTAATATAAAAGCCATATGTACAGCCTACCTATCCAAGCCAGCCGTGCGTCGACGCCATTGCTCAATAAGCAAATGGAAGGAATTTAAGGAAATGTACAAGTCACACATCGGCGTGACTAAGCTTATTGATGCAACGCGTTATCGTATCGCTTTCTGAGGTGTTCAGTCACGTTACCGAATTAATATTTATACAGCAAGCGAAGTCTTTCAGCCGCAGCGGGAGAAAACCGCTCCGCTTCAGCGCGTCCTGCTCGGCCGTCACAACCAGACTGCGTCATTATAATGACCACATACACGTGATTATAGTTTATATGGATTATAGAAAGATGGAGCTTTCTTTCTGAATGCCCACTATGGAGAAATTAAACTCCGTAAACCCAGCTGGTTTAACCACAATGGAAGCCAAACTGCAATATGTGACCTATATTATGTAACAACCAAAGCGTGTGTAAATAATATGATTTACGCACTTAATTCAAGAGAAACCCGAAACACGTGAGTACCTGCATCTCACAGCGATTGCGTGTTTCGCTGGATATCTGCGTGGAGTTGATCATATGAACAGCACGTACGAATAACAGGGCTGCGTTCAACCCCGACAAAACGGTACAAAGCGTGTGTTAAATGGAAACGGTGAACACCCTGTTCTGATGACGCAAGAGCTGCAACTATGACAGCTGAGAAGCCCATTCTTTGTGTTCTTTTTGAAGAATTTTCAGAGCCTGATGAAATCGGTATAAATACATGTTTAATACTGCAAAATACGCTCGATGTTCCAGTCACTGCTCTTGCCATCCAGAATAAAAGAGAACATCCCAATCGAGTGAAGGGACTTGTGGAAACTGTGGTTCCTTATTATTGTGATCCAACATTTGCCTCGCATTTCAGGATGAAAAGACACACATTTCAGGTGAAGGACAATCCGCTTCTTACCTCCGAGACTGCGTTATGATCTATATGACCTTATTATTTTTATTGTGAGTATTAGGCTTATCATTATTTCTGATCACTGTTGTTGTGCTATGATATTGTAATATTTACCGATATATATTAAGAGGAGTATAGAAAAGTTTATGAAAGTGTCACTACACAATACAATAGTAAAATATATGAATAATCAGTGTGCGAGCCGTCTCTTTAATACTGCGTGGTTTATATAAATGTTGCTGATTGGGATGACATTTTCGACACACCCACCAAACAAGAGAAAACGTATCTCAAACCCCTTTGCACACCGTTTCCAGGAAACATGTCGTTCAGCCGGAAACCGTAGCAAAACTTTGTGCACCGGTGTGAGCTTGAACGTGGCCCAGGCTTGCAGTTTCAGAGCAGGTCTCTGCCCCAGCTTCCCGTCTGAGTCTGCTGGCCTGAAACAGACATGTCCAGCTGCAGACCCAAACCTGGTTCCTCCAGGACTGCAATAATGTGCTACCGAGTCTGAAACTTTCATATTCTGTGTGCTGAAAGCAGCTGAATATTAAGAGCTGATATTTGCCCCCATAAATTGATTTCTAGCTGCATTTTACCTTCATATGCACAAATTTTCTAGATGTATGCATCTTTTTACTACTGTTTTTAGGACACATACTTAGGTCACCTTTTCACAACTCTTCACACAGCGAGCACAACATCAGTCTGTGGGCTAAACTGTGGATCCTTTATCATTGCTTTGGCACAAAATGCATTCATTGACCACATCTGTCAAATTACATGAATTATTTTTTCACTTTGAAACAAACACCACCAAAATTGTATGTACTATACAAGCCAATTTGCACATTTACATACTGTTTTCAAAATGGTTAAATTTAAGTTCAAAACCTAGCACAGTAGCCTACACAAATGAATAAGACCTGCAACATTTCTACAGTAATGTCATATAAGATATTCTGAATGTAAAAAAAATCAAATGCTATCAAAGCAGTTGCATGTAGCTGAACATCTTCACAAGTGTTAGTCTTTCACTTTCATTACCATCTATACAAAAGGGGAAAAATGAATAATTTTGCACTGTAATAATTTTGTACTGTAATGTAAACATGGAGCATGTAACATACTGCAGTGAATTATAAACAGTAGAGAGTATTGTTAGTGTTTTTTAGGTTGTTGTGTTGTGAGTGATAAAGTGTGTTTGTTTGGTGAAAAACTTTGCTAGAGTTATGGAAGAATGAGTTGATTTGAGGCATTAATGAAGTGTTTTGGTAGTTTTAGTGCATTTTGAATGTGAAATGAACTGCTGTGTCAAGTTTAAAGATGGTTAGGAGAACTGTGTGAAGTGTTTTGAAAAAGTGACTTTAGTATTGAAAAAAGTGCCCTAGCAATTGTAAAAAACTGTATTAGATTTTTTCATAAATCAATACATTTAGAATGTCACAGTTATTTATAAAGCACTTTTATACAATACAGATTCTTTTAAAGCAACTTCACAGTAATAAACAGGAAAGTAACCGTGTTAATGTTGCAAAAAAAATTATTCAATTCAAAGATTTGTGGACTGATTGTGATGAAGAGTCTGAAGCGTTTGGATCCATTTGCGATAATACTTTAATAATAATTAACAGGCAGGGTCAATCCAAAATCAAGAACAGATACAGGGCTAATGTCAGGGCAGGCAGCAGAGAATCAAAGACGATAAGGCAGGCTCAAAAGGGTCAGAAGGCAACAGGCAGACAATCAGATATCAATAAACAGTCCTAGGTCAAAACACGGAGAATCAAAGAATCAGAGAAACGCTCAGAATTGTGGCCGGGGCAAACAAGACTTCGCGTCAGCTGAGGAGAAGAGCACAGTTTAAATAGGGGTTGAAATGAGGAACACCTGGGCAGGTAATCAGGCCAAGGCACAGGGCATGTGGGTAATGCAGTCCAAATGAGATTAGAACTCTGGTGAAGGTGCCCTCCGGTGGCGATCGGAGAGAGCCACAGAGGTGCGATTCGTGACAGAGCCCCCTCCCTGCGAGCGGCTCCTGAAGCGAGGTCCATCTTGAAGCCGAGGTCTACCACGGGGCCTGGGAGCTGGTCTTTCCGGGTGATCCCAATGGAAGTCAGAGATGAGTGTGGGGTCCAAGATATCCTGTGAACTGACCCAGGATCTTTCCTCAGGACCGTATCCCTCCCAGTCAATTAAGTATTGCAGCTCCCTGCCTCGGCGTCGAGAATCGAGTATCTCTCGTACTCGGTAGGCCACCTCGCCATCGATGATCAAGGGAGGGGTGTTGCTCTCCGCAACCTCGTCCTGGTCCCTCTCTCCTCTCGGACCACCGGCAGGCTTGAGCAGGGAGACATGGAATGTGGGAGATATACGATAGTTAGCGGGCAAAGCCAAACGGTAAGAAACAGGGGTTATTTGTCTGAGAATCTTGAATGGACCCACGTACCTTGGACTCAGCTTTTTGCTGGGAAGCCGCAGACGAAGGTCTCGGGATGACAGCCAGACCCACTGCCCAGGTCTGTATTCGGGATGCTCTCTCCTGTGACGATCTGCTTGTGCTCTAACTCTTCGTACCGCCCGTTGTAGATGCACATGAGCGGCGTTCCATACCTCCTCACTTCTCTGAAGCCAAGTGTTGACTGCCGGCAACTCCGAGGGCTCCCCAGACCACGGAAACATGGGTGGTTGATATCCCAGGACACATTGAAAGGGGGTAAGGCCGGTTGAGGGTTTTCGCAGGGAATTTTGTGCATATTCAGCCCAGATGAGATACTGGCTCCAGTCCTGCTAATTCTGGTGACAGTACGAACGGAGGAAGCGTGTGAGCTCTTGGTTCTGGCGTTCTGCCTGTCCATTGGATTGGGGGTGGTATCCTGAAGTCAGACTGACGTTAATGTTTAAGTGGTTACAGAAGGCCTGCCATACCCGAGAGGTGAATTGTGGACCCCGATCCAACACGATGTCTTCAGGTAAGCCATAGAATCGAAAGACTTGCTCCATTAAGACCACAGCGGTCTCCCAAGCTGTGGGGAGCTTGGGTAGAGGTACGAACCGGCATGCTTTAGAAAATCGATCAATCACGGTCAGGATAGTCGTGAAATTACGGGAAGTGGGTAGATCTGTGATAAAGTCTATGGCAATGTGCGACCAGGGGCGTTGAGATATGGGCAGTGGTTGTAGCAGACCGGCTGGTCGTTGATGGGAGGATTTAGAGATGTTACAGATGGCGCATTGTTGAACGAACTGGATGACATCAGCTTGCAGTGTGGGCCACCAAAACCGATTGGTAGTGAGGTGAGTGGTCGCTGTGATCCCGGGATGGCCAGCACTGGGAGTGTCATGGATCCAGTGTAATACACGGTTACGTAGATGCTGAGGTACATAGGTGCGATCGTCTGGGCAGGTTGGTGGAGTGGGTTCGGCATTCTGGGCCTCCATGATCTCAGTCATAATGTCCCATTGAACAGGAGCTATGATCAAAGTGGAAGGGAGTATGGGGTCGTGGCTGGGGCTCCTTTGGGATTGATCAAATTGTCTGGATAAGGCATCTGCCTTGCCATTCTTGGAACCTGGCCGATAGGTGACTTTAAAGTCGAAGCGAGCAAAGAACAGTGACCATCGGGCCTGCCTTGAGTTCAGACGTTTGGCCGCTTGAATGTACTCTAAGTTGCGGTGATCTGTGAGTACTACAAATGACAATTTCGCTCCCTCCAGCCAGTGTCGCCATTCCTCGAGGGCAGACTTTATAGCTAAGAGCTCTCTGTCGCCGACATCATAATTCTGCTCTGCTGTGTTCAATTTTCGGGAGAAGTAGGCACAGGGAAATAATTTGGCTGGGTTACCCTGACGTTGTGATAGTACAGCGCCTACCCCTGTGTTGGAAGCGTCGACCTCTACGATGAATTGCTTCTCTGGATCAGGATGGTGAAGAATGGGCGCAGTTGTGAACTTCTCTTTGAGCAGTTGGAAAGCTTTGATACCCTCTGGGGTCCACTGTAAGCGATTGGTGGTCTTCTTGACAAGAGATGTGAGGGGAGCGGCAGTAATACTGAAATTTCTAATAAATCGTCGATAGAAGTTGGCAAACCCCAGAAAGCGTTGCAGTTCTTTCACTGTGGTTGGTTGTGGCCAATTGATGACAGACTGAACCTTACGATCGTCCATGGTTACCCCCTCAGAACTGATGATGTAGCCCAGGAAGGCCACGCGAGTTTGATGAAACTCACATTTCTGCAGTTTGGCATATAGTTGGTGTTCAATGAGGCGTTGAAGAACAGCTCTGACCTGTTGAACATGAGATTCGTAAGACTCCGAGTAAATCAGGATGTCGTCAATGTAGACAATTAGAAATTGATGTAACATGTCCCGGAACACCTCATTTATGAACGCCTGAAACACTGAAGGACTGTTGGCAAGCCCGAATGGCATGACGAGATATTCATAGTGCCCGTTAGTAGTGGAGAAGGCCGTTTTCCATTCATCCCCCTCTCTGATTCTGATCAAATTATAAGCATTGCGGAGATCCAATTTAGTGAAATATTTAGCCTTGCGCAACTGTTCAAGTGCTGCCGGAACCAGGGGAAGAGGATAACGGTATTTTATGGTGATGTCGTTGAGGCTTCGATAGTCAATACACGGACGGAGACCCCCATCTTTCTTCTTTACGAAGAAGAAGCCCGCAGAGGCTGGTGAGGTAGAGGGTCGAATAAATCCCTTAGCTAGTTCCTCCTTAATGTAGGCATTCATGGCTTTGGATTCGGGTTGAGAAAGGGGAAATATTCGGCCCCTGGTGGGCATGGCTCCCGGAACCAGATCTATGGCACAGTCATGGGCTCGGTGAGGAGGCAGCTGTGTGGCATTTTTCTCGCTGAAAGCAATGGCTAAGTCCTTGTATTCGTCAGGCAAGCCCGAGTGGTTGGGTTCAACGGAGTTGGTAGCCAATGGAGAAATCTTGGTGAGGGATTTTAGACACTGTTGTTGGCAGTTGGGAGACCACTGAGTTATTTGTCGGTCTGTCCAGGAGATAGTGGGGTTGTGCCTCTCCAGCCACGGGAGACCGAGAATTATGGGGTGATGTGGGGAATCAATGACGAACAGTCGGATGGTTTCAGTATGTAGAGTACTGGTTTTCAGGGTTAGATCCTGGGTGGTAAAAGTTACGCTCCCAGGTCCTAAAGGACGTCCGTCTAACGCTGCCACTGCCACCCGGGGTTCACATGTAAGAAGAGGAAGATCGTGCAGTTTAGTGAGTGATGCGTCAATGAAGTTACCCGCTGCACCAGAATCAATAATGGCTACTGTTTCAACCCATCTCTCCTTAATCTTTAACCAGACATTTATTTCTAAAGATTCCCCAGAAGGTAAAGAACTCACCGAAGCAGGATTTTGGCGAACAGGTCTGGTGGGACAGGAAGCGCGGAGGTGTCCGGGTTGTCCACAGTACAAGCAAAGATGTTTCCGGAGTCTTCTTTCTCTCTCCTCAGGGTGAAGGTGAGTTAAGTCGATTTGCATGGGTTCGGGGTCAGAGCTGAAGGAGGGTGATACGCTGGGGCGAGTGGTATAAGCACCTCATCGAGCTCGCATCAAATTGTCTATGCGAATGGCAATTTCCATGAATTGCTCCAGAGTTTTGCCCTCATCGCGACAAGCCAGCTCCGATTGCAGATCAGCAGTGAGTCCCTTACGGTAGAGTAACTTAAGTGGGTTATCTTCCCAGCCTGTTTGAGCTGCCAGCGTGCGGAAAGTTAATGTGTACTCAGCAGCGGTGTCTTTACCCTGACGTAGACTGAGTAATTGCTCACCCGGTTCTCTCCCTCCCGCAGAGTGCTCAAACATCTCTCGAAACTGGCGGAGGAAATCTGCATGTGAAGGAAGGGTCATGTGTCTTCCCTCCCATATAGCGGTAACCCAGTCCAATGCCTTCCCTGTCAGAAGAGAGCATATAAAAGAAACCTTGCTGTCGTCTGTGGGGTACAGATGGGGTTGCTGATTAATGAACAGAGAACATTGAAGCAAAAACCCTTTACACTTGGTGGTGGTTCCGTCAAATTTATCAGGTAGGCTGAGACGAGGATTACTGTTGGACTGATTCAGACTAGAGTCTGGGCGAGCAGACGCTGCGGCTGGTGGAGCCGATGCAGCAGAGGGCGGGGTGAGCGTTTGCATGGTTCTTACCAATTCCTCTGTGAGTGAAGTGAGCTTGAGGAGTTGTTGTTGGTGGGCAGCTAGCATGGAGGCTTGTGAAGAAACTTCGGTAACCAGATGATACATAGTCGCTGGATCCTGTTGTGGCGAAGTCTTCTGTGATGAAGAGTCTGAAGCGTTTGGATCCATTTGCGATAATACTTTAATAATAATTAACAGGCAGGGTCAATCCAAAATCAAGAACAGATACA
Organism: Spinibarbus caldwelli; assembly: GCA_039654775.1. NCBI lineage: Eukaryota > Metazoa > Chordata > Actinopteri > Cypriniformes > Cyprinidae > Spinibarbus > Spinibarbus caldwelli. The sequence continues at coordinate 30,541,839 of CM077247.1, read as the reverse complement.
GGGCTAATGTCAGGGCAGGCAGCAGAGAATCAAAGACGATAAGGCAGGCTCAAAAGGGTCAGAAGTAGGGGTGGGACAATAAATCGATATGGCGATATATCGTGATCCTTCTCCATGCGATACGATAATCGATATCTGGCGCCAAATATCGATATTTTAATTAATACAATAAGGTGCTCTAAATACATTTTCCTGCTCCCAGCGTCTAAAAATGCGTGGAAATTGCGGCCGCGCCATTTCCACATTCTTTCCAAAAGCGCTCTGAGCAACTATGAAGCGCGTTCTCTATGAAGATGGGGAAGCACGAGGAACCAAATGATAAACAGATTTTCAGCCACTGTATTAGCTCTACTGCTATATATACGTTTATGGAGATGAAAACTAAAAAACTGCCCCGGAACAGTTATCAGCGTGGACCATAGGCACCGATCACGTTATTATTGCAGAGCGCATATTCAGTTCATGAGTAGCCGAACCTCTCCGCTCGGATCGCAGGTGGATTTCCCTCACTATATGAGAGAGAGAGAGTGCCGCCGGTGCTTTATGTGAACACCGCCGGCCAGTTATGTGAACAAAACTGGATGCTCTCCCTCTCTCACAGATATTACAAGTGCGCGTTATGCAGTGTGAACAGTGGGCACCGACCAGCAGAAACATAAATCTGCACCTATGGCATGGAGGACGAGACAAAACACTGTCAGAGCCGTAATGCGGCGCAGAAGTGTGCAGTGTGTGTGTGCTTGCCGCGCGTCTACATTTGAAATAACCAACCTGAGCGCGCAAAAGACGCGATGTGAACAGCTATTTTTCCGTGCGGGGCTCCGTTTTTATGATGAGAGGAGTAGAAAGGTTGAGAAAGCACTCCAGGTAAATTTGGAAATGTACCAGGTTTATATATATATATATATATATATATATATATATATATATATATATATATATATATATATTACATGGAGAGAGAGAGAGAGTTATATATATAAGTTAAGCAGTTAAATGTGTTTGTTAACACAGAGAAAAAGAAAAGTGTAAGCTTTTAATAAGTCCAAGAATAAAATTATTAATTTACTCAACATGTTAAAATTGATTTACAGAACTTTTTTTTGCTGTTTTCTAACAGTTTGGACTTGAATAAAGAAAGAAAACTTGCACTTAACCTTTTCACAGGCATTTTGTTTAGACAGATATCGCGATATATCATTATAGGATTTTCTAGAAATATATCGATTATCGCAGAATCGCTGTATCATGATATTATCGTTATCGTGAGCCATGTATCGTGATTATATCGTATCGTGAGGTACCCTGCGATTCCCACCCCTAGTCAGAAGGCAACAGGCAGACAATCAGATATCAATAAACAGTCCTAGGTCAAAACACGGAGAATCAAAGAATCAGAGAAACGCTCAGAATTGTGGCCGGGGCAAACAAGACTTCGCGTCAGCTGAGGAGAAGAGCACAGTTTAAATAGGGGTTGAAATGAGGAACACCTAGGCAAGTAATCAGGCCAAGGCACGGGGCATGTGGGTAATGCAGTCCAAATGAGATTAGTACTCTGGTGAAGGTGCCCTCCGGTGGCGATCGGAGAGAGCCACAGAGGTGCGATTTGTGACACTGATGGACATCACTCATTTTCCTATCCAAGAGAATGTTGTATCAAAGGCAGCACTAAGGTAACAGAGAATCACAGCCATGATCAGAATGAAATGGACTGAACCCTGACTGGAATTCCTTGCAGATTTCTTTCCAAGAAGGTTGTGAAGTGATGCAAGAGAGATCCAGACAGACGAAGTCTTTCAGTGAAATTATATTTTATTAAAAACAGTTATCATAAATCATAAGTGGTAACAATTACAGATGATTAAAATGTGAAGTATTAAAATTAAAAGAAAAGATTAAAAATGAATACAAAATCCAAACTGAGTATATTCTGCTAAAACTCTTAGAGAATAGATAACGATAAAAGCCTTTGCAGCATGTTATATGAGCAGAAGAAAAAGAGAAGCTGTCTGAAAAGCCAGTTAGGAATAATATATATACTCCAGACATCCTTTTACAACATCATGGGATGTTTATGTCTGATCGATAAATGTGAAATGATTTTATCCATTACGTCTTACCAGCTGTTCCCCTTCCTAAGCTGAATTAAATTCAGGACAGTCAGTACGCAGTAGGTAGAAATCAGATAAAAACATGGGTTGTGGTTTCACATCCTTTGAGCAAAAACAGCAGAGCTTGCAGTCTTCATATAATGATATAAAAAATAATTTGCAGAGAATAAGTTTCCAACATCCTGTTCAAACATCACTTAAACACAACAAAATGTACCTTTTATATGTCAAATGAAGAAAAATATACTTTGTCAAAGGAATATGAGGCAATAACGTAATTAACTGTAATAAAAGAGAATAAATGAGTAATACTTGAGTATAAAAGTAACATAAGACAGTAATATAAATATGTAATATGAATGTAATTTAGAGTAACCATAAAAGAATCATAAAAGATAATGAATATACAGTATGGATGAATATGAAAAATAAGAAAACATAACCACATTGTAAATTAGCATACACCATGAAGATACCAGTTTTTCTAGTAGAAACTAACATTCCAACACCATCATATTTAACACTGCCACATAAGACATGATTTAACTGCTATGTATTAAAATGATTTGATGTGTATTAGAGCTTCAATAGGTTTACATGTTGTTTTTACAACTTTTTAGTCTATTTTATTCCACTTTCTGAATAGAAAAGTAACAGCTAGTATAAAGAATGCAGCATGGCCATCAAACAGGAGGGTCTAAATGCAACAACTGCGCCGGTGATCACCATTCAGGATTGAGGAGTTTACATCACCTTTACAGACACACTAAAAAATGGAAGTGGAACAATTTTCACTCAGAAATTTCACAAGTAATTACAAAGGAATGGCAAATAATACAGTGAATTAAAGTAACAGTAAATTATTGTAAATCATGTTTGTTTATATATATATATATATATATATATATATATATATATATATATATATATATATATATATATATATATATATATATAGGATGACATCAAGTGAGCTACAAAAAGAATGGCAAACAGCAGCTGGGGTGAAGTGCACGGTGAGGACAGTTCAAAACAGTCTCCTAGAAGCAAGGTTAATATCGTGCAAAGCTAGAAAAAAGCCCTTCATCAATGAGAAGCAAAGAAGAGCCAGGCTGAGGTTTGCAAAAGACCATAAGGATTGGACTGCAGAGCACTGAAGTGAAGTCATCTTCTCTGATGAGTCCAGTTTTCAGCTTTGTTCAACACCTGGTCGTCTAATGCTCCATGCCACGCAGCCAGGTCATTAAGCAGTACAGGGAAGCTCTTAATGCAGCTCGATCATCTTATTTCTCTACATTAATAAGTCCAAAAACAGACCTAGAATATTATTTACTATGATTAAAAAATAAATCAGCCTCTCGTACAGTCTTTAGAGGATTCTGATCAAATGTGTGATGCTTTCCTGAACTTTTTATTTTTTTTATTTTTTTTTAAGAGTAAAACACCTCATACCTATCAACACCTCTGTTTCCACTACTGAGCCTCTCTCTTCATGCCTTACTCACAGCCTCTCTAGTTTTGAGATAATCAGGATATCTAATTCCTCTACTAGTCTTCTTGACCTTGCACTCACCTCTTTACTGAATTGCTTGACTGCTTTGTCACCACCCAGCACTCATTTCATAAATATGTCAATGTCATCTGGAACTGTACCATCTAAGCTTGAGATTGCTGCTGTTACCCCGGTTCTTAAAAAGCATGGACTTGATCCTTCATCCCTAAGTATCTACAGGCCTATTTCAAACCTCTCTTTTTGCTCTAAAATATTAGAAAAAAGTTGTTGCCTCCCATTTAGAGGCCTACAGCACACAACTTCTATGAGCCCTTCTAGCCTGGATGTGGTCCATTACACAGTACTGAAACAGCCCTGGTTAAGGTTCTTAACTATCTTCTCTTAGTCTCTGATTCTGGTGCTCTTAGCACTCTCCATCTGTTAGACCTCTCAGCTTTTGACACAGTTTGTAATGTGATACTCCTCTCACAGCTTTCATTAATTGGAATTACTGGCACAGTATTCGAATGGTTTTCCTCCTTTTTGATAAGGAGGCAACAATTTGATATATACCAGAAAAACAAATCATCTACCAAATTTATCATTTCTGGCATACCTCAGGGTTCTGTCTTGGGCCCTCTTCTTTTCACTATGTATATGTTACCAATTTGACAAATAATCACTGTTATGCTGATGACATTCAGATTTATTTTAGCACACCTTTCACCTCAGTGTTTCCTCTACCTACATCTGTGGTTCTCAAAGTGTGGTACGAGTACCACTAGTGGTTCTCAGGCTCCCTCTAATGGTATGCAGAGTAATCACTAAATTAAATATGAATGAATCTTATTTTAATTTAATCTTTATTTGAGTAAAGGTTTTTTTTTTTTTTTTTTTTTTTTACACATTGAAGTACAGTACAGTTTTTATTTAACTTTTAGGTACAATACATTTTAAATAAATCATTTAAGGTTTTTTTTTTAAATTATTTTTTACCTGTATGTAAGCACTGTGCAGTGTTAATGTACAAAATGTGTATTTACAAAATGTTAAAGTGGCTGACAAAAATAAATATTCTTATTAGGAATAAAACTGCCTCATTTTTGAACTGTGCAGAGCTGTAGCTGAATAGTTAGGCCTACTATGCTACTGTATTTTAATGTTGGTCGTTATGGTGGTACTTGGAGAGCCAAATATTTTCTGAGGTGGTACTTGGTATAAAAAGTTTGAGAACCACTGGCCTACATTAACAATTCACATCAAAGAATGCAAGCTCTGACTGGAGGCAAATTACCTTAAATTTAACTCTGGTAAAACTGAGGTAATACTGATGTTTATGTTTCTTTGGTTCTGTTCCTTAAACCTGTCTTTGTAAAGTGACCATGGGTGTTGGAAAGGTGCTTTATAAATAAAAAAAATACTATTATTATATTATTAATCAAGGTGAGGATGGAGGAGCACCAGATCAAGACCCTGTCATGACCTGACCAGCCAGACCTGAAAACCTCTGGAATGTGATCAAGAGGAAGATTGACGGTCACAAGCCATCAAACAAAGCTTGAATGTTTGTGCAAGGAGTGGCATAAAGTCACCCAACAGCAACGTGAAAGACTGGTGGAGAGCATGCCAAGATGCATGAAAGTCAGGGTTATTCCACCAAATATTGATTTCTGAACAGTTCCTAAGTTAAAACATTAGCATTGTATTGTTTAAAAAGGAATACAAACTTGTTTTCTTTGCATCATTTAACGTCTGAAAACACTGCATCTTTTTTGTTATTTGACCAGTTGTTATTTTCTGCAAATAAATGCTCTAAATGACAAAATGTTAATTTGGAATTTGGAAGAAACAAACAATCAGCTTTTGGGGGGACTTGAATGAATTAGTGACACTGTAAACCTGCAATATTTGAGAAATCACAGATTTGGAATGACCAACTTCTCTGGCAGTGGCTAAAAGGGTAATCCCTTTGGCCTTCATCTGGACAATCTCCTGTCACAGGGTTTCAGTCAATTTAGAGAAGCCCGCCATCTTGCAATCTCAGTGAAAATTAGAGGAATGTTGCCATTATCTGTATCTCTAAGTGTTCTCTAATTTTGATCAGACTTCCTTTTCAAATATCCCATTTAAGATTTTTATATTGTGCTTCAGAATACAATTAATTTATAAAATACTGCCCTTCTTCTTCTTCAAATAGGACTAAGCAGTGACCATGAAATTTAGGAATTTATTGGTTTGTTCTCTAATTTTGATCTCCACTCTCTCGCTCTCTCTCTCTCTCTCTCTCTGCGCATGCATCGGCATTTGTGGAGCGTGTGTGAGGGCATAGTGAGTGTGAGCACGTGTTTTTGTTTTTTTTGGTGTGTTTCTTTTTTTCCCCATTTCTTTTTTTTTTTCTAAGTTTATTTGTCTGAGTTAATATTTAACGCGCGTGTGTGTGTGCGTGCGTTTGTGCTGCCTGCTTTCTTAGAGAGCATGGCAGCTTCGGGTGAGACTGGGCTTGATTTCCTCACATATTGTTTCATTTAGGAGATTCGCTTTCATGATAGTCAAAGATGATGCTGAACTTGATTTGGCACTCAATTTTCGTGTGGATGACTTTGAATATATAGTGTTTGTAACTACTGACAGAATGAAATGTTTTGGATGCGGTAAATCGGGACACTTAATCCATTCATATCCTGACAAGTCTAGTGCAACTGGAAGTAGTAAGGATAGTGTTGCAGCTGAGAAAAACAATACTGAAAAACAGTCTGAGGTCATTTTGGCCGAAGCAGTGTTGACCGCGGATAAACCTGCTGGGCAAGGACCATCTGTTGTGGGGCCTGTGGAAGCTGGATCGACCTCAATGGAGTGCTTTGACACAATCTGTATTGTTAAAAGCGCTATATACTGTAAATAAAGGTGACTTAACTTGACGTAATGAATGAAGGTAGGGATACTTCAGAAACTCTTTTAGCTGAAGAAATTACTTTGATGAGCAGTGATGTAGAAAACGTGAGGGAAGACGTGTCTGAGATAGAAACAGAGAATAAGATGTTCAAAGTACCAACAAAAAGGAAAAATGTGGAAAACATCAGTAGTGCAAAGTGTTCCAAAAAAAGAGAAGTGTTTAAAGACCAGAAAGAGTTGGAAAGTGAAAGTGAAATGTCTGATTCGAGTACAGTAATGTCTCAGACTGAAGGGATAAGCAGAAGCTATGAGGTTAATGACATAAAATGTTTTCTTAATACCACAAAAAAACAAAAGAGGTGTGATCATAAAGGAATATTTCCCTGATCTGAAGCAGTTTCATGATAAAGCCAAAGGCCTAATGGCTGAAGGGTGCCTTTCAAATAAGGAAGTTTACCGCTTGAAAAAGATTGTGAGGAAAGTTGGCATAGATTTAAATGAAAGTGAGGACTAAGACTACTAATTTTGGGATGCTTGTATGTTTTTGGGTGTTTATTTATTTTCATATGGCTGAGGTGTGTATTGCCTCCTTGAATGTTAATGGTGCTAGAGATTATAAAAAAAAGAGCTGAGCTGTATGAAATTATCAAACAGAAGAAAATAGATGTCACTTTAATTCAAGAAACGCATAGTGATGTGAATAATGTAAATGATTGGATAAATGAATGGGAAGGTTTATCTTTTTTTGGCCACAATACCACACTAAATGGAGGTGTAGCAATATTATTTGCAAAAAATTTTAATCCCATCTCGTACCAAGTTGAAGAGTTTGTAAAGGGTAGACTTTTAAAAGTGAAAGCACAAGTGGAGAATTATAATTTTGTTTTTATTTGTGTGTATGTCCCCAACTCTACAATTGAAAGAATGTGTTTTTTTAGATGCAATATGTTCTGTGTTACAAAATGTTTCCAATGAGGATTATCTACAACCCCAAATCAGAAAAAGTTGGGACAGTATGGAAAACGCGAATAAAAAAAGAAAGTAAAGTAGTGATTTCTAAATTTACTTTGACTTGTATTTCATTGCAGACAATATGAACACAAAATATTTCATGTTTTGTTTGGTCAACTTCATGTCATTTGTAAATATACATCCTTTCCTGTCATTCAGACCTGCAACACATTCCAAAAAAAGTTGGGACAGTAAAGCATTTACCACTTTGTAATGTTGCCATTCCTTTTCACAACACTTAAAAGACGTTTAGGGACTGAAGACACCAAGTGATGAAATGTTTCAGGTGTAATTTTGTCCCATTCTTCCTGCAAACAAGTCTTAAGGTGGGCAACAGTACGGGGTCTTCATTGTCGCATTTTGTGCTTCAAAATGCGCCACACATTCTCTATTGGAGACAGGTCGGGCCTGCAGGCAGGCCAGTCAAGTACCCGTACCCTCTTCCTCCGCAGCCAGGACTTTGTAATATGTGCAGAATGTGGTTTTGCATTGTCTTGTTGAAATATGCATGGACGTCCCTGGAAAAGATGTCTTCTTGAAGGCAACATATTGTGCTCCAAAATCTCTATGTACTTTTCAGCATTAATGGTGCCATCACAGAAGTGCAAGTTAACTTTGCCAAGGGCACTGACACAACCCCATACCATGACAGACCCTGGCTTTTGGACTTGTTGCTGGTAACAGTCTGGATGATCCTTTTCTTCTTTGGTCCGGAGCACACGGCGTCCATTCCTCCCAAAATATATCTGAAATACTGATTCATCTGACCACAGTACACGTTTCCACTGTGTGATGGTCCATCCCAGATGCCTCCGAGCCCAGAGAAGTCGACGGCGCTTCTGGACACAGTTAACATAGGGCTTCCTTTTGGCACAGTACAGTTTTAACTGGCATTTGTGGATGTAACTACATATTGTGGTACTTGACAAAGGATTGCCAAAGTAGTCCTGAACCCATGTGGTGATATCGCTTATAGATGAATGACGATTCTTGATGCAGTGCCGCCTGAGGGATCGGAGATCACGGTTGTTCAGCTTAGGCTTGCGTCTTTGTCCTTTACGCACTGAAATTCCTCCAGATTCCTTGAATCTTTTAATTATGTTATGCACTGTTGAAGGTGAATTATCCAAATCTCTTCCTATCTTTCTTTGAGGAACATTGTTTTTAAATATTTCAATAATTTTCTCACGTATTTGTTGGCAAACTGGCGATCCTCTGCCCATCTTTGCTCCTAAAGGACTAGACCTTTCTTGAATGCTGCTTTTGTACCAAATCATAATAACAATCACCTGTTGACATCACCTGTTTCAAATCACATCATTATTTAACCAATTTACCTCATTACTAGCCCTAAATTGCTCCTGTCCCAACTTTTTTTGGAATGTGTTGCAGGTCTGAATGACAGGAAAGAATGTATATTTACAAATGACATGAAGTTGACCAGACAAAACATGAAATATTTTGTGTTCATATTGTCTGCAATGAAATACAAGTCAAAGTAAATTTAGAAATCACTACTTTCTTTTTTTATTTGCGTTTTCCATACTGTCCCAACTTTTTCTGATTTGGGGTTGTATTTTTGGGAGGTGATTTTAATTGTACTATGAGTAATTGTGACAGAAACCATATTGAACCCCATATGCCTTCAAGAAAACGTCTCATTCAAATAATTAATAAGCATGAGTTAAGTAATATGTGGAGGTTTTTTCATGAGGATAAAAAGCAATATACTTGGGCACATGCATGTGATAATGTCTTATCTCTGGCAAGATCCAATCTGTCTCATGGCATCAAGAAGGCAAAACATCAGTATGCTAAAAAAATCAACAACAACTTCAGCGACAGTAAAGACACTCGGACCCTGTGGCAAGCCATTCAGACCATCACTGACTACAAGGCCCCGCCACAGGCCAGTGATGATGACACATCCCTACCAGAGGCACTCAACCACTTCTACTCACGATTTGAGATACAGAATGACACACCTGCACAGAAACTACCCACATCTCCAAATGACCAGGTACTCTGTCTCTCCCCAGCTGATGTAAGGAAGACCCTATCCTGGATTAACCCACGAAAGGCTGCGGACCCAGACAACATACCTGGACGTGTACTGAGAGACTGTGCTGCACAGCTGATGAATGTCCTAACAGACATCTTCAACACCTCGCTGAGCCAGGCAGTCGTCCCCACGTGTCTCAAATCCACCTCCATAATCCCAGTACCAAAGAAGTCACATGTGTCCTGCCTGAATGACTATCGTCCCATAGCACTGACCCCAATCATGATGAAGTGCTTTGAGAGGTTAGTCATGCATCACATCAAGTCCAGTCTCCCAAACACGCTGGACCCATTCCAGTTTGCATACCGTCCAAACCGTTCCACGGACGATGCAATATCCACCACTCTCCACCTAGCTCTTACCCATCTGGAACAGAAAGACTCTTATGTAAGAATGCTGTTCATTGACTTCAGCTCAGCATTCAACACAATAATCCCACAACAGCTCATAAATAAACTAAACCTGCTGGGCCTTAACACCTCCCTCTGTAATTGGATCCTGGACTTTTTAACTGCAAGACCTCAGTCAGTCCGTGTCGGCCGCAACACCTCCAGCACTACCACACTACCAGACGTACAAAAAAGCACGTCGCAGCACTTCGACCTCTGCGCATGATGATATTACTGCGCCGAGGTCGAAGTGCTGCGACGTGCTCTTCCGCCATACATTATAGTTATCATTTTTTATCCGCTTAGAAAATCGCCTCGTTTTATTTTGTGTCACCATACTTACTCGTGTAGCTACTCATGTAACCGTCTTTAAATAGGGAAAACATGGAAGTGTTTGGTGGCTTCTAAATTCATCCCTGTTTGGATCCTAAGGAATGAATGGTGCTAAGCTAAACGCTAGCATAGTTGCACCGTGCACTAGAGTGATTAAGTGCACGCAGTGAGACGGGAGAGGTACGTATCAACTCGTTTAAGTTGAGGGAAGAACATATTAGAATATGGAAAAACGGTGGCGTTTTCCTTTAAGCAAACATATTTTATTTTAAATTTGTAGATGGCACAAGATCATCTTTTTGGACAGGTTACATGAACGATGATTTCACAATATGAAAATATGAAATGAAAATATCAAAAATGTCTGGTAAAATGATTTGAAATAGCATGAGAAAGTGGAGTCAGATCAATAGTCATGAAATCAGACAGATGTTAAATGCATAGAGCTACTTCTATTATCACGTGATATAAAAAGAAAACAATTTGTTTTCAAAAGCAACTATGTAGCCAGTCTGCCAAAACAACAGCTTGTGGAATGTTCTGTTCTATGATGTAATAGTGTTGCAAGGAAAATTTTGAAAACTACCCAAACACAAATTTTTACTTGAAACTCATTATGCTGAACTCGTGAGATATGAATGCTGTTCCCTGCACTCTTAAAATAAGACAGCTAATGTTAATCAGTCCAGAAGTACAACAAACAATTTAAAAGATCTGCACTTGCAGGAAGACTAAAGACCGCTGCAGTATTGAGCTGGAGATCTTTCAGCTCATTACAGTTCCTCAAAATATTGGCAGGAGCCAGAAAGGAAAAATTAGCATCCTAACATGTGTGTGAGTGTGTGTGTGTGAATGTGTGCCCACATGACAGAAAGGCAAATGGAAATAAATCAATTTCTCACGTCAAATGTAGCCTGAGACAGTTTTCTGCAATTTTGTGACCTCACATGAAGAATAAAGCAAAGATGAATGTAGTTTCTCTTTACTCTACGTTTACTAGACCAGTGGTTCCCAAACCTGTCCTTGAGGACCCCCTGCCCTACACATTTTGTATGTCTCACTAATCAAACACACCTAATTTAGTTCTTGCAGTCTCTACTAACGAGCTGATTAATGGAATCATGTGTGTTAGGTAAGGGAGACATACAAAAGGTGCAGGGCAGGGGGGCCTCCAGGACAGGTTTAGACTGTTCATTGTAGTCTAGTAGCCTAAACTAAGTTTTCTACAACAACGGCTTCATCTGTTGGAATAGTACAGTTATTGCACTGATGTAACAAAATATTACAGATTTAACATTAACAAAAAAAAAACTAAGCTGAATGAAAATGACAAATCATAACATTTCACGTTAAGACAACCAGAAACTGGTTAAATTTTATTGCATATTAATATTATCATTCATTTAAACAAAAAGGGGGCTTTGATTACACACCAAACTGCTTTAAATAAGAAATTTACTTTGGCAAAATATGTTTAAAAAATATATATATATAAGGGTTATTCCTGGGATTTGGTAATATTTCAACTTGGAATATGCATTTTTTTTTCAACTACATATGATTCATTTTCTAAATACCCCAAATCATTAGGCACATATCAAACCTCCAAAAAAAATCATATTTTCCCACCTCAGGCATTAACAACATTTTATTATTTACAGTTTTTTTTTTTTTTTTTTTTCTCAGATTCAGACATCACCTTTCTCAACCCTGTAATAGAAAAAATGGGATTGGTTTAAAAAGGATTTTATGCAGAACTTGTTATAAAACAAACATCTACCTACTATTTGTGTCCCTCATAGCAGTTTAATGATATCAAATGTAACATTTATCATGTTTCCCCCATTTTTACATGACTGAAGGTACAAATACACAAATGGTGTGTCTATGGTCTCTTTATTTCTGTAAAAAAATATTTTCCATTTAGAAGTTTAACTAAAACAATCAGCAAGCAAATCAGCAAGAAATGCTTTCATTTTTAATTGTTTTCCCTATTTTTTCCCGAAAATATTAATGTGATGAGGTGTGATGGGGTTGAAGACTTTAACACATTTGAAGGGATACATTGCCTTTAATTGAAATTTTTGGTATTGTTTTTCTCTCATATTGTCCCCTTTCAACATATCTGAATAGCCAACATTGTCTTTCTGCTGCAAATGTGGGTGCAATTTCTGATGTATGATGCTTGTCAAAGTTTAAATGGACGTATTACTTCAAAAATTCTATTTATAACAAAAATATGAGTTGTCATGATTTTGGTAAGTATATATTTTCTGAAACCATGACTATTTTTATTTATTTATTTATTTATTTTTTAATACAATTATTAATAAATGAAGTAAATAACTCAACCCTGTCACAAGTTTACAACCCCGTAACAATAAGAAATATATGTATTTGTGATGGGGTTGACTGTAACGTGGTTGTGGTTTTTCACTCAAAATGGCCACTGCTCCTCATGTAGTGTAGGATAGTAGACCATAGGGCAGAAAGAAAATAAATACATAGTATATACTTATGGATTAAAATAACATATAAAAATAATTTTCCATCTTAATTTTATGTGACAAGGTGGAGATGTTAAGCTTGACAGTACCCTCCCTGACTATAATATGCCTCAAAAATATGAATGAAAAGTATGATACTACTAACCAGTCTCTGCAGCACTATTAAAGAGACCTGAATGATGTCATTTCTGGTAAATTATGTCACATATGCGTGGAGACTAAGTTATTATCGGCGTAGAATGGTTAGTGTGACGGGGTTGAATTCAGACTGAGGGACATAACTTTAAAGTCTGTTTTTTATAAAATATCTTGTATTTTTTTAGAAAAATATTCTTCACAAGAAAGGAACACAAATAAATGCTTACATTATTTACAAAAATCACAGACTCTATGCACATTTTGTTGATCATTTTCTAAGCGCATGCCTTGGGGACGTGACAAAATGCTTGATTTAAGATAGATTAAGACATTATTTTATGTAAAAAAATATTAAAACACAATAATTATTTTTATTCATTATAATGGGCACACCAAAGTCTTCTAACAATTAATTTTGGTGAGCCACCACTTTAGAAACGCTGAAATATTACTGAATCCCAGGAATGACCCATAAATAATAACAAAAAAAAACATTAATCTTTAATCTAAAACCTTAATCTTAATAATATTTGTGATATTAGTTTTGATTTGATATAAAACAGAACAGTCAGAGCATCAGTATCACAGCTTTAAACATGGTAAAATACTCAGCAGTACTTCATTAGTACAGTGTCAATGATTGTTTTCAGTTATTCCCTCACTTGCGTGAATTCTGTGAGAGTCTGTCCCTCAGCAGAAGACAGTCATCTTGAACAGAAGTTGCAGTGGATTCCTCCCGTGAGGTCAGTAATACTGCCTGATGTTACCAGACGCTTGAGGAACACCGTCTCGGTCTGCACGTCATGCATGGCTTCCTTTAGCATGGATGTCATGAGTCTGTGGTCATAGTAATGGAGAGGAGCGTCTTTCCGGCTGAGGTTATAGCCAAAGCCTGCTAAGCTCACCTCATCACACATGTATGTTGCCAGATTGAGCGCAGACACTCCTAAAGTAGGGACATTCTGGAAAGGAAACATTTTGATTACAGAGAGAGAAAGAGAGATCTTACCCCCGCAATTACCCCTTGAAATTAACCTCACTGCATAAATGATGCTATGACATTCACAGGTTTAAAAAATGATAATATTGAAATCTGAAATAATTTTTAAAATGAAATGATAATCTCAAAATTCAACTAAAACCTCCAGTCAGTGGCAGCAAGTTTTTACTGAGTGAGTCATTCAGTCATTCATCCAACAGATTTGTCTGATTAAATGTCTGATTCACTGAATCACTCAATTCATATAAACAGCTGATTCATTTTGAAACAAAGAAAGTAAATGTCTTTATGAATGAGTGCATGGATGCATTCTGTATATATACCCGGATAACCTACTATATTTGCCAGAATCTGCTAAATTTAACTCAAGCACACTAAAATCAGTACAAAAGCTGTGTTTGGAATGGCATACTACCATACAACTCCTACTATATTGCAGCAGACACCATTTCTCAGTAATATCAATGGCGTCATACTAAACATCCATACCAATAGTTTTTCCGGGTTGTGTCTATTGATGGAGCTGCTAAAAAGATCCGTTGTCATTATCCAGCACGAGAGTGGCCTCTAGAGGCAAATCACTGATGCTATGCTGTTTGTTTTGACGTGACACTGTGCGCTGCACAGAGCGGGACAGTTCAGATGCGGATTTAAAATAGTCAACGAAATGTGCAGTATAATATAGTGCATGTTTTCATATCATTACTTCATAATGAATTTTTAATGAATGTTGCATTGACAGGAGTAGCTATGTTTTGCTGTCAAGGCTGAGAGGACTCAGCCTTTAGTGATGTGTCGTTAATGAATGATTTGTTCATTTTGAACAAATCTTTAAAATGACTCAGGAACATCGAGTCGTCTCAGTGAGGGATTCATTAATTTCGTGTTGACCACGCATGTGCAACATCCTACTGGTTGTTTACAGTAAACAGAAGTGATTAGTTCACCTCTCGAGTCTATGGGTTCGGGTTCGGGTCATTAGTTTATCGAATGCTATCTCACGACCAATTCATATGTATTTTACGAGGTGGCTAATTCGTACGAATTCGTACGACCTCACTTGTACGATTTTGTACGATTTGTCTAAACCCCAGTGACGGGTAGGTTTAGGGGCAGGGTTAGGTGTAGGTCATTCGTACAAATTCATACGAATTGGCAACTCGTAAAAGATGTACGATTTAGCAAAAATCGTATGAATTTGTATGAGTGAGGTCATACGAATTCGTACGAATTAGCCACCTCGTAAAATATGTACGAATTGCCGTGAGATCGGGCTGGTTTATCCCATGACAGCCCATAGACGGCTGCAGTCTCTATCGGAAAGAGAAATGAGTTAACCTCTGGAGCCTTCAGGTCTGATGCTGCCTTCACGTGCTATCGGAATTATCGTAAATATGAGTTTCCTAATCGGAAATTGGACGTGAACGGCCTCTCAAGACGTATTTACTACTGGGAAATTTGGAAATAATTTTGATACCAGAGTTTCTGAGTTGGGCGGGTCATAAACTTTAAACATGGTGGAAGTGACAACCATTGCTGCTGTCAATGCTGTTCTCACAACAACTACATCACTTTGTCTTGTCGCTAAAGTAGTGTACTTATAGGCTAGATATGAACAATCATGCGAAGCATATTGTGTGTTTTATAAGCAGTGAAATAAGCATGTATTTGACTGAAATTCCAGAATTGTCAGCGAACTGCATGTATAGCGCGGTTTGTCAACCAATGGGATGCTACATTTTATTCTTTCCGACATTAAACCACATGAATACGACAAGCTCGTAATCACGACTTCATAAGTGGGAAATAGGAAATTTCCGATAGCACGTGAAGGCAGCATGAGTCGTTCGTTCTTTTGTCACGTGATGTGACAGCAGTATTGGACACAGAAATTAGTTAATAATTCCAATCTTCCTTACAAACACACGCATAGTAAGTTTTTTTTTTTTTGTTTTGTTTTGTTTTAATCCGTTACGTGATGCATTTCTGGTCTCAAATTGTAGCTTTTTGTTTCTTACAATTTATATTGTTGTGAATTTCTGTCATGATGGTTCTTTTCCATAACGTTGAATGTGAGTAATAAAGAGTTGATTTATGCTTTAAACGTTATTTGTATGATGGGGGAAAATCACTTTGATAAAGCAAATATGCCTATGTAATAACAACATACAGTTAATATGTAATGTTTGTGTGCAGCGCTCATATTCATTTAATGAAATCATAGCCCTTTGAAGTTTAATCGTCACATTAAAGGGGCCCTATTATGCAAAAATCACTTTTATAAGGTGTTTGAACACAGCTGTGTGGCCACAGTGTGTGAAAACAACCAGCCTATAATTTATAATCCCAATAAATCATGAACAGTCTCTCTGAACACGCGATTCCAGATTTCTCCCTATGTACACGTCACTGAGGGGAAAAAGTCCCGCCCATTTGTGATGATCTCTGCCCTATTAGCATAAACACAGTCCTGAGTGAGAAACAGCAGTCCGCCATTGTTTATTGAACTGTTGTATAAAATCAATATCACATTTGGTGCTGATATTGTGGGGGACAAAAAATAAAAAAAATAGCACTCTTGCTGGTGTGAAACTGCTAAACTATAGCATATGATATTAATAAAAGAGGGTTATTTTTGCCCTCATATCTTGAATTTTAGGCTCATATGACTGCATTCTAATGGACTCCATCACACAGTCAGTCATCCTGCATCGTGATTATCAGCAACTGCATCAAATATAAGATGACGAACAGGTCTGGACAGGGCGCTGCATTAAATGCATTAATCATTTTAACGTTACTTTTTTTACATCATCACACCAAAATAATGTGTTAAATCAACAGCCCTAATAAAACAAAACAAAACATTTTCCCTCTACAAAAACCAATGAAAAGTAGTTCACCTTGTCCCAGCGTTCTCTAACACTGGTATAGTGAAGCAGATCCAAGGCTGTCTCTCTAATAATCTCTGGATTCAGCAGACGGAACTGGGAGGCCTTGAGCGGGAGACTCATCGGGACATTCTGCCAGAAAAACAGCCAGTCCCATAGCGACTGAAAGGTGGCATGTTAAATGTGACATTCAGACATACTGCACTGATCAAGACAATCATCTGCCTGATGCATGAACAAGCACTCACAACAGACATCTTGGTAATCATCGCATGAAGCCAGTGAAAGTCGACAGACTTATAGATCACAGCTACAAATCTGAGATCTGAATCCGTGTCTTCCCAGACCTTTGGGGAGCCCTCAGGATAACTCATCCTGATGGAGGTGCGGTTCCCAACGTCTGCGCTGAAATCTCGCACAGGACCGCTGTTCAATCTGCACACAAACAAGAGTCATATATATATATATATATATATAGTGCCTTGCGAAAGTATTAATACCCCTTCATTTTTTCACATTTTTTTGTTGCATTTTTTTAAACTGCTTTAAATTACTTTTTTTTTCCACACCAATCTACACTCCGTACACCATATTGACAAAGCAAAAACAATTGTCACAACTTCGTAAATTTATTAAAAATAAAAAAACTGAAACAAGTACATTGCATAAGTATTCATACCCTTAACTAAATATATAGCTGAAGCACCTTTACAGCCTCAAGTCTTTTTTGTTTGATGCAACAAGCTTTGCTCATCAGCATTTGGCTATTATCTACCATTCTTCTCCTATTCATCTCTCAAGCTCTGTTAGGTTGGATGGGGGCAGATGCACATTTTCAATTTTCTCCAGAATTATTTGATTGGGTTCAAGCTCAGGCTGTGGCTGGGCCACTCAAGGACATTCACGGAGTTGTCTATAAGCCACTCTTGATGTGTGCTTAGGGTCATTGTCCTGTTGGAAGGTGAACCTTCTGCCCAGTCTGAGGTTCTGAATGCTCTGGACTGGGTTTTCATTAAGGCTATCTCAATATTTTGGTGCATTGAGTTTTTCTTCTACTCTGCGAGTCCCTCAGTCCCTGCCGCTGAAAAACAGTCCCACAGCATGAGGCTGCTACCAGCACACTTTACTTTTGGAATGGTACTCTGCAGATGATGAGCAGAGCTGGTTTCCTTCAAACATGATGCTTAGAATTGAGGTTCATCAGACCAGAGAATCTTGTTTCTCACAGTCTGAGGGTCCTTTAGGTGCTGTTTTGCAAATTCCAAGTGTGTTTTCATGCGTCTTCACTGAAGAAAGGATTGAGTCTTGCCACGTGGCTATAAAGCCCAGATCAGTGGAGTGTTGCAGTGTTGTTTGTCCTTCTGTAGATTTCTCTCATCTGCATATATGATCATGGAGCTCAACTAGTGTAACGAGGAGTCAGTGGCGTTAGGATCCATGTGCAGCTTTATTAAAACAGAATACAAGTCAAACAGGCAGAATTCAAATCACAAGCTTCAAACACAACGTAGACAGGGCAGAATCAAAGTCGGAGTTCGGGCTGAAGTTCAGGGCTGGCGGCAAACACCCAGGATAATCAAATAACAAGGCAGGTTGAATCAGAGTAGGCAGGCGGCAGAGAATCAGAATCCAGTAAATAGTTCAGGTCATACACGGGGAGTCATACACGGGAGAAGCGCTCGGAAATGTTTGCATGGCAAGACAAGACTTCGCAATGAGGTGCAGTCCACGAGATACTGGAGGAATCTGCCCCGACGACGATAGTCCAGAATTTTTCGGACCTGGAATGCCTCCTGGCCGTCAACGATGATGGGAGGGGCCCTCTGGTCACCAGCCTCATCTAGGACCTCCACTCCTCTCGGACCACCAGCTTTGGCTTGAGCAAAGAGACATGTAAGGTGGGTCAGATACAGTAATGAGCAGGTAAGGCTAATCTGAATGAAACTGGAGTGATTTGTCTGATGATTTTGAAGGGACCCACGTACCTGGGA
The DNA here is from genome assembly GCA_039654775.1 of Spinibarbus caldwelli. Classification (NCBI taxonomy): domain Eukaryota; kingdom Metazoa; phylum Chordata; class Actinopteri; order Cypriniformes; family Cyprinidae; genus Spinibarbus; species Spinibarbus caldwelli. The sequence continues at coordinate 30,523,022 of CM077247.1, read as the reverse complement.
TTTAGCTTTTTGCAAGGTAACAGGAGTCCTAGATCACGGGTGGACAACCAAACCCATTGCCCCGGCTGGTAATTGGGGTTGGCACGCCGATGATGATTGGCCTGTTCTCTGATGCGACGAACTGCTCTTTGTAGATGGACATGAGCATTGTTCCACGTCTCCTCACTGTGTTGTAACCATGAGTTGACTGTAGGTAAGTCTGAGGGTTCTCCAGACCATGGAAACAATGGGGGTTGGAAGCCTAGGACGCATTGGAAGGGAGTGATACCTGTAGATGGTTTGCGGAGTGAATTTTGGGCATACTCGGCCCATAACAGATAGCGACTCCAGTCGGACTGATTCTTATGGCAGTATGAACGAAGGAAGCGGGTGAGTTCTTGGTTCAGCCGTTCCACTTTTCCGATGGCTTGAGGATGGTACCCGGAAGTGAGGCTGACATTTATGTTTAGTTGACGACAGAAGGCTGACCAGACATGGGAGATGAACTGCGGACCCTGATCAGAAACTACATCCTCTGGTAGACCATAGAACCTGAATACATAGTTGCAGAGAACTTCAGCGATTTCTAGGGAAGTGGGAAGTGGTATCAGCCTGCAGGCCTTGGAGAAGCGATCAATTACAGTGAGGATAGTAGTGTGGCCCTGAGAGGACGGTAAGTCAGTCACAAAGTCAATGGCTATGTGTGACCATGGGTGTTGTGGGATGGGTAACGGATGAAGGAGCCCAGCAGGTAAGTTGATGCGGAGACTTAGATGTATTGCAGACGGTGCAGTTCTGGATGAACGTGATAGTGTCAGTTCATGGTGTGGACCACCAGAACTTGTTGTTGAGGAGTTGTAAAGTGGCTGCAATACTGGGATTCGAGTGGACCAGTTGCATCACTCTCTGTCTTAAGACCTGCGGAATGTACGTGAGGTTTCGTGGAGTTTCAGCCGGTGGAGGATCAGTGACCTGAGCTTCAGTGATTTCGATCATTATGTCCCACTGCACGAGTGCGAGAATGATGGTGGATGGAATAATGGGTTCTTGATCTGGGGATTGGGAGTCAGACACATGGAGATGAGAGAGAGCATCAGCCTTGGTATTTTGAGAGCCGAGACGGTAAGTAATTTTGAAGTTGAATCTGGTGAAGAAGAGTGACCATCTTGCTTGTCAGTGGTTGAGTCTCTTGGCTGATTTCAGATACTCTAGGTTACGGTGGTTAGTGAGAACAGTGAATGAATGTTTTTCCCCTTCCAGCCAGTGACGCCACTCCTTGAATGCTGCCTTCATAGCGAGGGGTTCGCGGTTGCCAATGTCATAATTCTGCTCTGTCGGGTTCAGTTTGCGGGAGAAGAACGCACAGGGGTATAGTTTGGGAGGACCACCCTGGCGTTGTGAGAGCACTGCTCCAATTCCTGTACTGGAAGCGTCTACTTCCACAATGAATTCGAGATCTGGGTCGGAATGATGCAGGATAGGAGCAATCGTGAATCTCTCCTTCAGTGACCGGAATGCTGCTATTGCCGCCGAAGACCAGGTGAGACGTTGGGTTCCCTTCTTGATCATGGATGTCATGGGGGCAGCGATCATACTGAAGTTACGGATGAACCGTCGTTAGAAGTTAGTGAATCCTAAGCAGCGTTGTAGTTCTTTGAGAGTGGTAGGCTGGGGCCAGTTGAATACTGCTCGCACCTTCTGGTCATCCATGGCGACCCCTCCTGAACTGATCACATACCCGAGGAAGGAGATGGTCTCTTGATGCAACTCGCATTTCTCTGCCTTGGCGTACAGTTGGTGTTGTATGAGGCATTTCAGGACTGCCCTGACGTGTCTGACATGTTCTTCATAGGTTTCAGAGTAAATCAGGATGTCGTCGATGTAGACAATTACCCATTGGTTCAGCATGTCTCTGAAAACATCGTTAAGGAATGCCTGGAACACTGAAGGACTATTGGACAGCCCTAACATCATAACAAGATACTCATAATGCCCCGTAGTGGTGGAAAATGCTGTTTTCCATTCATCCCCTTCACGAATGCGGATGAGGTTGTGGGCACAATGAAGGTCCAGTTTGGTGAAATATCTAGCTCGTCGGAGTTGTTTGAGGGCTGCGGGAACGAGCGGTAGAGGGTAACGGAACTTGCTGGTGATGTCGTTGAGAGACCGGTAGTCGATACAGGGACGAAGACCTCCATCTTTTTTCTTGACAAAGAAGAACCCGGTCGATGCGGGTGACGTGGAGGGACAGATGAAACCCTTGGCGAGCTCCTCCTCAATGTATGATTTCATAGCCTCTGCCTCGGGTTGTGACAGCGGAAAAACTCTGCCCTTGGGAGGTTGTGATCCTGAGAGGAGATCTATAACACAGTCGCTGGCTCGGTGAGGAGGGAAGTGCGATGCTTTAACTTTGCTGAAGGCTTCGGCTAGATCTTGATATTCGCTGGGTAATGGGTCTTTCAAGGAAGTCTCACTCCCCCTCTTGACGGGCATGCTGTGGAGACAATTTTGAAAGCGGAAGTCTGACCATTGAATGATTTGTTTCTTAGTCCATGAGATAGAGGGGTTATGCTGCTCCAGCCATGAAAGGCCGAGGATGATGGGGTTTTGTGGAGATTGGAACACAAACAGGCGGATGGTTTCAGTGTGGAGGAATCCAGTACTCAATTGGAGATTTTCAGTGGTGAATTGAATTCAACCGGAGCCCAGGGGTCGGCCATCTAGCGTTGCGACTGCCAAGTGAGAGTCACATGGAACAAGAGGGATATTATTATTTTTAGCGAATGACACATCAATAAAATTTCCTGCAGCACCTGAGTCGATCAATGCTACCATCTCCATAACCCTCCCATTGATCTCCAGAGTGACTGCAATCTCTAAACTGGTAGCAGATTTAGAAGTTACACTCACCACAGCAGGGTTGCGAGATGGACGAGTGGGACAGGATGCTCGTAGATGTCCAGGAAATCCGCAATACAAGCATAAGCTCTGTTGAATGCGTCTCTCTCTCTCCTCGCTGATGCGTGTGAAGCCAATTTGCATGGGTTCTACGTCTGAGTATGCTGCTGAGGGTACAACGGGGAATGCGGGCAGACGATTGGTGCGACGAGAGCAGAGGAGGTTGTCGATCTTGATGGACAGCTCGATGAATTGTTCCAGTGACTTTCCCTCGTCACGACAGGCGAGTTTGGACTGTAGCTCCGTATTCAAGCCTTTACGGTAATGAAGTTTGAGGGGATCGTCTGGCCACCCCACCTGAGCTGCAAGAGTGCAAAATGAGAGAGCGTAGTTAGCCGCCGAACCCCTTCCTTGACGGAGAGACAGTAGTTGCTCACCCGCCTCCTTTCCTCCAGTGGGGTGCTCGAACACCTCCTTGAAACGTTGAATAAATGCCCTGAATGAAGGGAAGGTTGGTCTATCCTCACTCCACACCGCGGTGGCCCAATCCAGCGCTCTCCCCGAGAGAAGCGAACACACGAATGCGATGCGACTCTCGTCTGTAGGGTACAGCATGGGTTGTTGGTTGATAAACATTGAACATTGGAGTAAGAAGCCCTTACATTTGGTTGGTGATCCGTCAAATTTCTCTGGGAAGACGAGACGAGGGCTGGCGGTGGTGGAAGTGGCGTGTGCTTGAGGCGGGCTGGGAGGTGGAGCAGAAGTGTTGGACGCTCGGAAACGAAGCACTTGTAAAGTCTTTACCAGTTCTTCGGTTACTGAGGTCAGCCGGTTGAGCTGTTGTTGGTGTGTGGCCAGGACCGACACTTGGGCAGAGACCTCAGTGGTGAAGTGGTAGAATGCTGCTGGATCGAAGTCTGGCGAAGTCTTCTGTAACGAGGAGTCAGTGGCGTTAGGATCCATGTGCAGCTTTATTAAAACAGAATGCAAGTCAAACAGGCAGAATTCAATCACGAGCTTCAAACACAACGTAGACAGGCCAGAATCAAAGTCGGAGTTCTGGCTGAAGATCAGGGCTGGCGGCAAACACCCAGGATAATCAAATAACAAGGCAGGTTGAATCAGAGTAGGCAGGCGGCAGAGAATCAGAGTCCAGTAAATAGTCCAAGTCATACATGGGAGAAACGCTCGGAAATGTTTGCATGGCAAGACAAGACTTCGCAATGAGGTGACTGGGAGAACAGCTTAAATGGGCCAGAGTCAATATGAAACACCTGTGCAGGTAATCAGCCACAGATACGGGGTATTATGGGAATTGGAGTTCGTGACAGTTAATACTCAGGTGACGGTTCCCTCTGGTGACGATCAGAGAGAGCCACAGAGGCTGAATTCGTGACAACTAGAGTGACCATCATGTTTTTGGTCACCAGTCTAACCAAGACCCTTCTCCATCAATTGCTCAGTTTGGCTGGGAGGCCAGCTCTAGGAAGAGTTCTGGTTGTTTCACACTTCTTCCATTAAGGGTAACAGAGACTACATGCTTCTGTGACCCTTCAATGAAGCAGAATTTTTTTTCTGAACTCTTCCTCAGATGTGTGGCTTGACATAAACCTGTTTCTGAGCTTTACAGGCAGTTCTTTTGACCTCAGGGCTTGTTTTTTGCTCTGATATGCATTATCAGCTGTTAGACTTTTTATTAAGATGTGTGTGCCTTTCTAAATAATACCCATTCAATTTAATTTGCCACAGATTAACTTCACTCGAAGTGTAGTAACATCTACAATCAATATGAATGCTCCTGAGCTAAATTTCAACTGTCCCAGATAAGAGTATGAATACTTATGCAATGGAATCAATTAAGTTTTTTATTTTTAATAAATTTGCAAAGATGTTAAAAACCTGTTTTTTGCTTTACTATTAATGGTTTATGGAGTGTAGATTGATGTGGGAAAAAAAGTAAATTTAAAGCAGTTTAACATAAGGCAGCAACATAAAACGTGAAAAAAATGAAGGGGTGTTAATACTTTTGCAAGGCACTGTATATACACATATATATATATATATATATATATATATATATATATTATATCATATATATATATATATATATATATATATATATATATATATATATATATATACACACACACACACACACACAAGTGCATCTCAAAAATTAGAATATCGTGAAAAAGTTCTTTTTGAAAAATTGAAACTTTCATATATTCTAGATTCATTACATGTAAAGTAAAACATTTCAAAAGTTTTTTTTTTTGTTTTGTTTTCATTTTGATGATTAGCGGTTACAGCTCACCAAAGTAAAAAATCCAGTATCTCAAAATATTAGAATATTTATATTTGAGTTTCATTAAATGACCATCTCTACAGTATAAATCCCGGGTATCTCTTGTTCTTTGAAACCACATTAATGGGGAAGACTGCTGACTTGGCAATGGTCCAGAAGACAATCATTGACACCCTCCACAAAGAGGGTAAGTCACAGAAGGTCATTACTGAAAGGGGTGGCTGTTCACAGAGTGCTGTATCAAAACATATTAAATGCAAAGTTGACTGGAAGGAAGAAATTGGGTAGGAAAAGGTGCACAAGTAACAGGGATGACCGCAAGCTTGAGAATACTGTCAAGCAAAGTCGATTCAAACACTTGGGACAGCTTCACAAGGAGTGGACTGAAGCTGGAGTCAGTGCATCAAGAGTCACCACGCTCAGACGTCTTCAGGAAAAGGGCTACCAAGCCACTTCTGAAACAGAAACAACGTCAGAAGCATCTTACCTGGGCTAAGGAGAAAAAGAACTGGACTGTTGCTCAGTGGTCCAAAGTCCTCTTTTCTGATAAAAGTACATTTTGCATTTCATTTGTTGGTTCATTGTGTTTTATCAAGTCCAGAGTCAATGCAGCCGTCTACCAGGAGATTTTGATCACTTTATGCTTCCATCTGCTGACAAGCTTTATGGAGATGCTGAATTCCTTTTCCAGCAGGACTTTAGCACCTTCCCACAGTGCCAAAACCACTTCCAAGCTGACCATGATATTACTGTGCTTGATTGGCCAGCCAACATGCCTGACCTGAACCCCATATGGAATCTATGGGATATTTTCAAGAGCAAGATGAGAAACAGCCGATCCAACAATACAGATGAGCTGAAGCTCAATAGTGCCTCAGCAGAGCCACAGGCTGTTCGCTTCCATGCCACACCTCACTGATGCTGGAGTTTGTGCTAAAGGAGCCCCGGACACGTATTGAGTGCATAAATGAACATACTTCAAAGAACTTGAACGTTTCTGTTTAGCAAATCATTTTTTTCATTGATCTTAGGAAATATTCTAATATTTTGAGATACTGGACTTTGACTTTCATGAGCTGTATGCTCTAATCATCAAGATTAAAAAAAAAAAAAAAAAAAAAATAGAATATTAAATTTTTTTTAGATGCACCTGTGTGTGTGTGTGTGTGTGTGTGTGTGCCACCTTATATGAAATTTAAGACCAAACCTCTGATGTAAATCACATTATTTTGCATACGTATAATGTAATATTTATTTTTTTAATGTATATATATATATATATATATATATATATATATATATATATATATATATATATATATATATATATATATATATTAGAACGCTAGTGTTTTCACAAGCTAAAAATGCTTTTAAGTCAGTTATTTCTATCTTTTGCTGTAGTGTGTCAGTAGGAAATATCAGTTTACATTTCCAAACATTCATTTTGCCATTAATTGTAATAATTCAGTGAGATTTTTGTTTGCTTCACACAGAGATCTGATCTGATCATCATCCAGTCTGTCTGGAATGACATCAGGGCTCTCAAGTTATAGCAAAAGTTTTGAGTGAGATTAGGGGAGGGGCCACATAAAGGGGAGGAGTCACTCAAAGGGGAGGAGCAACTCAAATATTTGCAACACCCAAGTTTTTGCTATCAGTTCAATTTTACCTATTGTTCATAATTGACCTGCACAAATAGAAATGATAACATCTGGTAAATCTGATGAAAGACAAATTTATTCTAATAAAATAAAAAGATTTATGTATTTAAAAATACAAATGTATCAAAAATAAAAAGAAATTTTGCCCAAACAAGCCAAATGAACAGCAGTACTCAATGTACATACTGTACACATACAGTAGGATTACAGTACTTACCATGAGCATGTATGTCAAGCTGTGTGTGTGTGTGTGTGTGTGTGTGTGTGTGTGTGTGTGTGTGTGTGTGTGTGTGTGTGAGAGAGAGAGAGAGAGAGAGAGAGAGAGAGAGAGAGAGAGAGAGAGAGAGAGAGAGAGAGAGTACACATTTCAGCTTATGTTTATTTTTTTTTCTGTTGTAAATGTTTGTTGCACATTTTGATGCCTGATGACAGGGGTAGAGGGCTCTCACATAAAGCACTGTCATGATAGATAATAGCGTTCCATCCAGAGCCAAACTGTTCCTAGTTTTGTTTAAACCCACCATGGAAAACACACTGCATCTGAATTTGAGTGGGTAAGCCACAGTGCTTTATATGGGAGCCCCCTACCCCTGTCATCAAGGCATCAAAATGTGCAACAAACACAGAAAAAAAAAATAAAAAAATAAAATAAATAATAATAATTAATGAGCTGAAATGTGTACTTGCTCTCTTTCTCTCTCTCTCTCTCTCACACACACACATACACACACACACACAGCTTGACATGCATTCTCAGGACAAGTTCTGTAATCCTGCTGTGTGTGCGTACAGTATGTACATTGAGCACTGCTGTTCAGTTGGAATGTTTGGAGTCAAATTTCTTTGTATTTTTGATACTTTTTAAATATATAAAACAATTTATTTTATTTGGATGAATTTGTCTGTCTTTTATAAGATTTGCCAACTGTTATAACATCTCTAGTATTTTCCTTAGTTTCAGGAAACCAAATCTAAGTTAAAGCTTCTGGTTGCAAAGCAGTTGAGGTTTTTTATTTATTTATTTATTTATTTTTGACTGCATCAATCGATAATTGTCATGAATCTGGTCCATGGACCTCCATTTGTTCGCCACCAGAGGTCACCCTTCCATCACATTGACTCTCACACCACACACTACCCCGGACTTCATTTCCCAGCAGCCATTTCCCTAATCACACGCTCACACCTGATACCCATCTCGCAATCACACACACTACTTAAACCATGGACTTCCTCAGTCAGATCGCGAGTATTGTATAGCGTATATCCTAGTGATAGCTACTCTACGGAGCCAGTTCTTAGTTCTTAGTTCTTAGTTCATAGTTCATAGTCTTAGTCTTGCCTTGCCTGTTTTCCCGTGTTTTGACTCTAGCCCGTGTTTCCTGGATTAACCCTTGCCTTGCCGTTCGGACTCTGTTTGCCCCTCGTTTGGATTATTGCTGTTTACCTGGATTTACTCTCTCTGCCTTGCCCTTTGGATATTGTTCGCCGATCGTCGACCCATGCTTGCCCTAGGACTACTCTTTGTTTTGCCTGTGTTATACCTGTTTGCCATTGCCTGAACCTTGCTTGTCTTCTGACTATGCCTTTAAATAAAGCCTTGCACTTGGATCCGCACGCCTCTTGTCTCCTCAGCCCCGTAACAGAATACTCGGCCACACAAGGATCCAGCGGCTTTCATGAACAATACTGGCCAGGTATGGACACCGAACTTCTACTGTTACACTTCAAGCAAGGTACCCGATCACTTGAGGAGTGTATTGAGGAATATTTAATTTTAGCGAATGACTGAGTTGCCGGACTGTTTTTTAATTGACTTATTTTGTGATGCCGTTAATCAACCGCTCAGATCCAGGCTTCTCCGGGAGGGTCCGCGGTCATCATTAGTACAGTTTATGGACTATGCTCTGCTGTGTGTTGGCTCCTCGTTTACTGTGGGTGTCGCAGAAGAGGAACGCGACACCGCGTCTATGACTGAGATGGCGGTCGTAGCAGAGCCCGTTCACAAAATGGCGGCCACCACGACGTTCCGTCATGTCACAACTGTCATTCCTGAGCCAAGTCACGTCACAGCTGCTCATCCCGAGACGCGTCACGTCACTGCTGATCATCCAGAGTCCCAGCACGTCTCAGCTGATCGTCCAGAGTCCCAGCACGTCTCAGCTGATCGTCCAGAGTCCCAGCACATCACTGCTGATCTTCCGGAGTCCCTTCACGACACCACTGACCCTCCAGAACCACGTTACGTCACCGCTGATCATCCAGAGTCTTGTGACATCCTGTCCACCACACCCAGATATTCAAGGTCAGTGCTCCGATTTCCCAGGTTGATGTCTAGTGTGAGTGATGCACCGCTGGTGTCTGCACGTGCAGCTGGTATCCCCAAACCCACTCACTCTAGCCCTCCTGTCCCTGAACTGAGTTCCCTGTCCGAAGCACTTCCCATGATGGGGATCGTTTTATGTTGCATTTGGGCTGCATATACCACCACAGAACTGCCCCAGGCGATGGCACCCGCTGCAGCTTCTCCAGAGGAGGTGGCACTTGCTGCAGAACCTCCTGAAGCAGCGGTGCTCGCTTTAGACCCTTTTATGGTGGTGGCGCCCAGCAAAGAACTCTCTCTCGTTTCCTATGGTACCACTGTAGAACCTCAAGAGGTGGCGGCAACTGCTGCAGAACCTCCAGAGGCGTCAGTGGTATCCGTCTGCGAATCCTCGTCTAGCCCTGTCACGGCTATGAAGGCCGTCTGTGAGCTCTCGTACTGCCCTGAAACGGCTATGAAGGCTGTCCCTGAACTCTCATCCTGTCCTGTCACGGCTATGGAGGCCATCTGCGTATCCTCGTCCTGTCCTGTCACAGCCAGAAGGGCTGTCCCTGAACTCTCGTCCTGCCCTATCACGGCCACGGAGCCCACTAATGAACTGTTAGCCCGGGAAAAGATCAATGAACTTCTTATGTTCCCTGCCTCAGTCCTTGAGGCCATATATGCTCTGCCTGTCTCTTGTGTCTCAGTTTTCCCTAGGTCCCAGTCTCTGCTGTGGGTTCCTGATCCGTCGTGCTGTTCTCCTGCTCCGCCGTGGAGGTCTTCTGCCCCGTCTGCTCCGCCGTGGAGGTGGTCTACAATTCTGGTCTGGTGGTCATCTGCTCTGCCGTGGTGGTCTCCTGCTCCGTCTGCTCTGCTGTGGAGGTCTCCTACTCTGTCTGCTCCGCCGTGGAGGTCGTCTGCTCCACACTGGTGGGCTCCAGTTCTGTCTGCGCTACCCTGGTGGGCTCCTGCTCCGTCTGCTCCACCCTGATGGGCTCCTGCTCCGTCTGCTCCGCCCTGGAGGGCTTCAGCCTCGTCTGCGCCGCCCTGGAGGGCTTCAGCCTCGTCTGCGCCGCCCTGGAGGGCTTCAGCCTCGTCTGCTCCGCCCTGGTGGGCTCCAGTCCCGCCTGCTCCGAATTGGTGCCCTGTTCTGCCTCGGTCCTCGACCTCTCCACTCCCAAGTGGACCTGGCCCTCCGTCCCTCCCTCTGTTCCGCCTCCGCTCCACCACCCTCTTGGATTGTGTAATGTTTGGAGCGTCTGGAAGCCGCTCCTTGGGGGGGCTATGTCATGAATCTGGTCCATGGACCTCCATTTGTTCGCCACCAGAGGTCACCCTTCCATCACATTGACTTTCACATCACACACTACCCCGGACTTCATTTCCCAGCAGCCATTTCCCTAATCACATGCTCACACCTGATACCCATCTCGCAATCACACACACTACTTAAGCCATGGACTTCCTCAGTCAGATCGCCGAGTATTGTATAGCGTATATCCTAGTGATAGCTACTCTACGGAGCCAGTTCTTAGTTCATAGTCTTAGTCTTGCCTTGCCTGTTTTCCCGTGTTTTGACTCTAGCCCGTGTTTTCTGGATTAACCCTTGCCTTGCCGTTCGGACTCTGTTTGCCCCTCGTTTGGATTATTGCTGTTTACCTGGATTTACTCTCTCTGCCTTGCCCTTTGGATATTGTTCACCGATCGTCGACCCACGCTTGCCCTAGGACTACTCTTTGTTTTGCCTGTGTTATACCTGTTTGCCATTGCCTGAACCTCGCTTGTCTTCTGACTATGCTTTTAAATAAAGCCTTGCACTTGGATCCGCACGCCTCTCGTCTCCTCAGCCCCGTAACAATAATACTTTAGCACGAATTTGGCTATACTCATCAGCTCTCACTATCTTTTCACAGGCAAGTGATTTCGTCTACAGCATTTATCGGAGTTTTCTCTTCCAACTTACACTCTATGTGCGCGCGCATCCATGTTGCTTAGTAACGAACGCGCTCGAGGCAGAATCGCGTAATTTAAACGGAACAACAGCATCCTAATTTCTGATTGTCTGGTAGGTGGCATTCAACTCTGTAAACTCAAGAGTCGAGAGAGCTATGAACTCGGCAGAAAACTTACCTCCGTATTCCCTCGTCTGTTAATTGTATATATAGCGGGACAAGTTATCCCTTCTCAGCGTGAGAAATACAAGGTGTGGCGTGAGAGCCTGTGAACTGGTTGAAATGCGTGAGTCTCACGTTCAATGCGTGAGACTTCAGAGCCCTGTGACATGAAGAAACAGAGCAAACTGAGACAGACTAAATCCAGAAGAACTGTGGCAACGTCTTGGTTTCAAGAAACCTGCAAAGCTATAGTACTGTTAAAAGTTTTAGGCACTCGTGCCTAAAAATGCTGTAAAATGAAGATCAAAAGATTGTCAAAAATAATGCCATGAACAGATTTCAAAAATAATGTCATAAATAGATTTTTTTTTTTTATCAATTAACTTCTATTAACTAAATTAAGTCAACATTTGGTGTGAGTATCCTTTGTGTTTAAAGCAGCTTTTGCTCTCGGTGCACTTGAGCAGAGTTTCTCAGGAGCTTTGCAGGTAGCTTTCTTGAAGTGTCTTGGAGACAGACTGATGATGATCAGACCAGATCTCTGTGTGAAGCAAACTAAAATCTCACTGGATTATTACAATTAATGGAAAAATCAATGTTTGGAAATGTAAACTGATATTTCCTACTGACACACTACAACAAAAGATGGAATGTTCTAATAATTTTGGCCATCACTATATATATATATATATATATATATATATATATATATATATATATATATATATATATATATATATATATATATATATATATATATATATATATATATATATATCACACACATACACACACACACACACACACACACATCCTTTAGCTAAAAGCAGACTCTCACCTGATGATGGTATCGAACTGGTTAAAAAGAGGTCCGAGCCCTAGTCCTTTCAGTATCCCTCCATTTCCGATTACTAGACATCGACGACAGTCTCTCCCTCCATGTTTTTCCTCAGAGGAGGCTGGTAGGAGGTCCATGATCTCCTGAAGCTTGTTCTTCATGTCCAGGAAACCAAACGGTGGGGGATACTGGAATATTTGTTCATTCAGGTGAGTGTTCTTGTCTAAGAAGGGCTCAAGCACTGGTGTGGAGCTGAAATCTTCAGCTTCCATTTTCTGTCGGGCAAAAGAAGGTCTGCATTCTTGGGCCAGGATCTCTCGGACATAGGACTGGACACGCTGTAAGTGAAAATACACTGCTTAATGCATACACTCATATCAACACAACTGAAAACATTTGTGCAATTTGCATCATGGATAACAGGAGATCAGCAAGCATAGTCATTTCTTTTCATGTTTTGGCAATCGTGGACAGGCACTAGTCTGGTTTAGATCCTACCTGACTTTGCTAAAATATCTGACCCCCAAAAATGTAAAGTATGTGTTTATAAAGTATTTGATATTCTCCCTGAACATGCTCATTTTAGGTCAGTGGTTCATAACTCTGGTTCTATGGACCCAAGGCATTTCTATGTGTGAATCAGGCGTGTAAATAAGGAAGAAATATAGAATGCAGTGCTGTGCCTAATATTAGGAAGCATAGCATTTGCTTTCACGGTTATGCAGACAACTCAACCTTGCCTTTTGACTTGTAATTAATTAATACATTTAGGAGGAGTTTTAATCTGTTTTCCATCGCACACTTGAATTCTTTTTAATTTTCTGTGACAAGCAGGTGTCAGAAACAAAACGTTGCACAGTGCTGCTGTGTGTATCAGGGCACTTCTGCTTTTCTATAAGCAGCAGCAACTGTCAGAGGGAATTTACATTTAGCAGACGGTTTTATCCAAAGTGACTTACAAATGAGGAATACATGTTCATGCAGACAATTTTCATGACCAACATTCATCTTGCTGTGAACAAGCCATTTTAGTTATTACAAACTTCCGTAAAGCTGTTTTGAAACAATGTTTATTGTGAAATTGCTCCACAAATAACAATGACCTGACTGTATTTCCTCCACAACAGTAGCTCAGCACATTTGCATGTCTCTCTTATCTGAAAAGTTCTCAAATTAGATTAGGCTGAATTAGATATTTAGACATCCAAAATGTAGAATTCTGTGAGTAACAATACTTTGTTACTGCCCATCACTAGTTACATAGCTACAATTGGAAAGTTCAGCATAAAGAGTTGCAAACAATGCACAACAAGCCCCAGAACACCAGAGAATACTTCCATAAAGACAGAACAGATGTTTGTCAGTACTCCTGCATTTACACCAACCGCTTGGAGGTGCTGAAAATATCTGCTCTACATCAGGGGTTGTTCCGCTTCACACTGAAACACACTCACAAACAACCCCAAACACTTCCCTGCTGACGTTCTGAAGTGCGCTACACTTCATCAAGTGAAAGTTTATATGGACAGACCCTATAAACCTTTGACTGAACTGGACGGTAGGAAGGTCATTTGGGGACCTTTGATGCTTCATAACATATGATTACATGTTACATTGTTATTTATATCTTTGTTTTGTGTCAATAGGAAGCAGCCATTTTAGATTTCCAAACATTGCTTTTACAAAATTGTAATACTCTAGTGATATTTTTGTATAAACAAACTCAGCGGGCAGGTGAGGAAGCACCACATAGTCTTGCGTCAAATACAATAGTTTTACAGAGTATTTGAACATTTCTACTACACCTCTTTGGAAATCTAAGAGTAAAGTGTATAAAACACATGCTTTTGTGAAGCATTATCTAATCTGTCCAAAACATGTACATGGAAATATTCAGCGTTCCTACACATTTTCCATTGCAAACTTCCATGTTTTTCCAGACTTCTCTCCAGATTCTTCAGACCATACTGAACATCTGATAAATGTTTTTAAAATCCACCTCTTAGCATGTCTGTTACATTCTGACTATGTATTCCAAATGCAAACTGTGTTGCCAAATAATTGCTGGAATGCACATCATTTCATTATAACTTCACTGCTAAACTACAGGATTACATTTGATGTGCTTTCACACTTTAATGTGCTTAACATTATACACATAACAAAACACGTTATAATCTGTGGCTGGTTATATAAAATGCTTAATTACAAGTCATCTGTTTTATTTTATTTTTTCTTTAAACCTGGTCATAACTTTAAGTTGTTTAAATTGAAATGTGGATTGGTCTAATTTAGATTCATAAAATAAGACTGATTTGATTACCTCTTGGTTAGGTGCTAGTTAGTCAGACTAGTTCTTAACACACAGTTGAAACATACAAGTTTATACCATATATCTTCACCTCTGACACGTGGGTTTGATACTGTTATTGTGTTTTGATGTTGCAAATAGAGCTGGTCGATAAAAAATCTTATCAATAATCTGCTTAAAAAAATATAGTGATATCTGATAATATCACCTACCCAAGCCCCACCCAGCTCTGCCGGAGACAACACTGCCGACATGCACTGTAAACACACACCACCTTCAGTTTGGCTGCACTTCATCTAATGATAACCTGCGAATCAGTTAGTTTAGTTAAATTATTGCCCCTTTAAAGGTTGGTTTTAATTTTCTTGGTTCATATTTAAACGGAAAACATTACCTTTGTTGTTATTTTGGTGTTGCTAATAATTTCCACTGTGTACTTATCAAATTAGTTTGAAATGAATTTCTTTTTGTGAGGAGAACTGTTAAGAAAAATTAAATAGAACCACTGATCTATAATAGAAAAGTGGATTGCTCATGTCTTCATAAAAGTGAAGCCACCGCACTGCCATATTGGTATTCCCTAGTATTCCCATACATACAATTCTTAGGAAATTGTATGATTTTAATGAGAAAACATCACCTTACAAGTCAGCGTTTTTATATATGAAGTTTTATGCTTTGTATACACATATACCTTAATTCGCTCGTTATTCATTATGTAATTTTGTTATAGTGTTTTTATTTGTACAGTAGACTAACTGCAAATATTTCAACTATGATTTTGTTAACAGCATTCAGCTTGAAGCAGGTAATGATTTAAACGTTGGTTAAATCAATAATTAATTCAACATTTATACATAACATTTTACTTCTATGGAAATGGTAATGCTAGTAAAAAAAGCCATAGAATTTGTGCGATTAAAATATATCACTTATCCTGCCCGAAAAGACATAAACATTGCAGATGACATAACAAAAAATAAATAAATAAATAAATAAAATTAACATATATCTTAAAAACTAAACTGATACACTTTAAATTGGGTGATTTTAGGTCAAGGTTTTTGCTGTCAGTGAGCGATGCTCTCTGCTGGTAGGGAATAGTAAGATGGCAGCTCGAACACTTCTGGTGGCTTCACTGCCGAATGACAGTTTAGAATGCAAGGAGCAATCCAGTCATTATATATAGGTGCATCTCAATAAATTAGAATGTTGTGGAAAAGTTCATTTATTTCAGTAATTCAACTCAAATTGTGAAACTCGTGTATTAAATAAATTCAGTGCACACAGACTGAAGTAGTTTAAGTCTTTGGTTCTTTTAATTGTGATGATTTTGGCTCACATTTATCAAAAAGCCACCAATTCACAACAAATTACTAAATCACTACATTTTATTTCTCAGTAACAAGAGGGTAAAATTGCTGTTTTTGAAGTAATGCACAGCTTCATTGTTTATAGAGAGAGATGCATCTCTCTATCAAAAAAAAAAAAAAAAAAAAAAAATAATAATATATATATATATATATATATATATATATATATATATATATATATATATATATATATATATATATATATATATATATATATAAAAAAAAGTCATTTAGTTTGCATCACTGGATATAGCTGTCAGTCATTTAACATTTCTATTGTAAAACAGTTTACTAATATTAAATGATTTCCAACTTCCATCTCAATTCGCTCTCTCTTTCAATGTTCAATTTCGATGGAATACACACTCTGTGTGAACAGTAAACAGTGCCTACTTTGATTTAATTGGCCATCTCAGTCATTTTGATATTGACGAGTGCTGTTAGACTGCTGAAGCAGACCAACCTAAACATTAGAGGTGTACCAATATAGCGATGCCACGGTTTGGTTCATATTATGGTTTCAGAGCCATGGTTCGTTTGGTTCTGTTTGCTTTTGGGGGGGCAGGGTTCATGTCATGGCACCAGCAATTCTAAAGAACAGTAGATTCACTTTTAACTTACAGTTTATCTCAATTGCTAAAACACTATAACCAGGCTTTTGAACAAAAATTTCTAAACCATAACGGCATTTTTCAAAAAGCACACCCATTTCCCTAAACTATAAACACTATTCCCTGCTTTGACACATGAGTCAGATTTGGTGAACTGTTACTGCAAAACTCTACACACAAATCCCTACATTTCTCAGCGCTTACACCATGTGGTCATTTAGAAAGCACTAGAATTCAATATTGTTCACTCAAGTCTGCAAAGTTTGAGCTCAATTAGCACACGATTACCCAAGTGGAAACACTAACCCCTAGTTTCACAGACAAGGCTTAAGCTAGTCCCAGACTAAAATGCATGTTTGAGCGGTCTAAACTGAAAATATATTGCTCTGACATATCTTAAAATATGTCAGTGTCATTGTTCTGTGTCAAGATGCACACCTGTAATGTTTTCTTCTAAGGAATTGTTGTAAAAGTTGCTTAATTATCTTAACTAAGGCCTAGTCCTGGCTTAAGCTAAGTCCCATTTGTTAAACCGGGCCTAGGAGTCAAAAATTTATCACACCAATTAGAACTTTTGATGGATAGATAAAAGGGCCAAAGTCAGCTTCCAGTTTTCTCAGTGGCTTTGGTGCATTTCTCAGATCAGAAATTACATTCTCAAAACTATTTGTTCAACCTCCACATGATCTAGTCACTTGTGCACATTATAAAACGTTTCTCATTCTTTTGATCAAGTTGCGATTGCTTTGGTACTATTATATGCAGGGACTGAAGAAAACAGGCTGGGTCATAGATCTAAGTGCAGGTAATTTAATGACAAAACAAAGTGAGCTCGGAACAGGAAACACTGGGAATCAGAGAACCAAAAACACGGGTAGAAACGGCATAGTAACATTCAACAACTGACAAAGCACAAGTGTAACACAAGGGCTATTTATACACAGGAGAACAAAAGGAACCAATGAGTTACTATGGAAACTAATGAGGGTAACTATGGAGACAAACAAGGCACACAGCAGACAGGGGCAAAAACACACACAAGGAATATGTAACAGGTACATTCATGCAACTGATATGTACATTTGTCTGTGGTTTCCTACATCATCAGTTGCTATCGTCATGTTGCTCAAAATGTATTAAATAGTTCTCTGTTCTTACCCCTCAAAACATCAAGTCATTAGTTCATTGTATAAGTCATTACGATAAATGCACAATGGTTGATCTAGTTGTCGTAAACTGTCAAGCATATTTTCTACATATTTCTATTAGACTTTTTATAAATTTGCCAAGAATTAAGTGAATCTTGACTTTCTCTAATGAAGAGAATATAGATCAACCAATGACAAACCAGTTCTCTGAAATAGCTCAAATGTGCATCTCATGAACCTTCGATTGGAAAGCATATATAAAAAGAAGACAACACCAAAAACAAAGAAAAAAACAACACAAAAAGAGTTACAAATTCTGACAATGGACTTTCTCATTTTTATTTTCACCTTTGTGCCCTTATTTCTTTTCTTTTCTATTTCACAATGACGTTGTAATGTATGCTTTTTTTTGTTTGTTTTTGGTTAGACCACAAGTAAAAGTGTAACTATGAATCATATCCAGTCTTTTTCAGTCAAAATCCCACATACAGTAATGTGTAAATTTGTACTTTTGAAATGGATATATGGCATGCATAAGAAGTGCAGCCTTCTGCATTTCAGTACAGTAACTGTCATCCAAACTGTTGCCATAGTTTACATCAGATAATAATAATAGTGCAGTGTTATATTGACAACATGACCAGCATTTTGCCTATGTTGTTTGTGAGCAATGACACAAGAGGCCCGTTTCAGAAAGGAGGTTAAGTGAAAACTCTGAATATGTTAACCCTGAAATGAGTGAAACTCTGGGTTTTCTATTTCAAAATGGGAGGTTTGTTAAACTCGAGAAAACCGGGTAAGTCATGCCCGTTTCTAAAAGAGAGGTAACTTTTACTCAGAGCCAGTTACCGTGGTAACTTCCTCTGTGAACCTAACCTGGTCTGGAGCAGGTTTTCTTCGCTAAACCCAGAGTTTCTTTCGGGGTCCTCCCCCATTTTAAAGCATAAGCGATGGTTAAATAGCTTATTAATTCATGCACGCTGCAAAAAATGCTTTTCTTGTTGAGAATTTTTGTCTTATTTCAAGTACAAATATCTAAAAATTCTTAAGTTAAGATGCAATTTCTTGCAATCTTAACTTGAAACCAATCTTGTTTCCTGGGGGGTTTTCCTTTTAAGTGCAAACATGTAAAATATAATTTAATTTCTTACCCCATTGACAGATAAAGTCTGCAGATAAATTTGCTATTGGCAAAATAAGAAAAATGCACTTAAATTCGTTTTTTTTTTTTTTTTTTTCCTTCATGGAAACAAGACTAAATAGCTAATGTTATTGTAACGGGTTGTAGTACTTATAATTTAGATCGTCACTGTATAGACCAATCAGGAAATCAGAAGCCTAGTATGTTCGACTATGGAAGTAGAGAGTAATTGCTGAAGGACGACAGAAAACCACAATTAAAGGTAAGTATATAGAATATTTATGACTTTTCTTCCTTTAACTGCAGGCCTGTCCCTTCTTAAAAGTAAACACTTACAATAAAATAAATAAAACAAATAATTCAAAGTAAATTACATCATTACAATGAAAAGAAATAAAAGGGCAAATCACTTTGATCGGATCACTGTCAGTTTACATTTACCATGTACTCAACAGGAGAATGACAACAGTTTCTTCAGATTCAACAACAATTTTGTGATATCACACAATAAGTTCGATTTCCAAATGTTCCCAAACTGATATCAGTTCCTTCTTCAAATGATCTCAGACAGTTCTCAGTCCCGTATAGGAATAACAGTCTTTGTGCAAGAATAGTTTTACCTCGAGCCGGGAAAAAAAACAAAAACAAAAACAAAAAAAAAAAACAAATGAATCACGACACTCTGCTGGTCCTGTAGGATGAATTCTCTTTTCTTTTGCAGTGCTCGAATCGGTTGGCTCGCCATCAAAGAAAATCAGTCTCCACTCAGGAAAAAAAAACACGTCCAGATATTCACTTTCCAGCAATACAACGATGTAATTAACCCATCGATCGTCACAGGAGTAAAATAACAACTAAATCCACTCAACACCTTCCTCTTTCAACTGATTTGAAGAGTGTTAAAAACTATTTTCAAAGTTTTACTCAATTATTTCTGCTTTCTTAACCGTTAAACTTAGCGATTTTTTCTCCGTCTTCTCTCTTCTCAGGTCTTGCGCAATCTGCCCTGTCAGCAAGTGGGCGGTCCCCACCAACAGAATTCCGATTGGCTAACCAATAACTTGTTTACATATGACAAATTATTATTATTATTTTTCCAAACTAATTATTTTATGTAAAGTATTTGTTAATACAACCAATCTTCAATTTTCTACTTTTGTGAAACCTCATTCATTTAAATTAATATATAAGTTATAACCCTTAAGTAGTCTGGGTTACATTATTTTTATTATTTTATTTGACACGTGACTTCCTGTTTGTTGCTGCTGCGTGTTTTGAGTTTGAGCTCAGTCAAGTTAATTCTTTATCGACTATTTTCTAATCCTGAAATCTATTTTACACACCATCATTTTCGTTTCTATAACGTGTGAATATATCCCCTATCGTATTCTACAACAAAAACAATCAAAGCGCCTTGTTATCACTAGTTTTATTTTGATTTCCAGAGTCCGCTATTAGCTTATAGCCCGTTAGCATCGCCAGCGTGGTTGCATTAGCGGCAACCAAGGAAGGTTGCCGCTAATCTCGCTTCCATTGCTAATACTCTATTCACACACATTACCATCGTTTTACTCACTGCTACTTGCTTAAATGGCGGATGTGTGTCTACCTTTGAGTGCAGGCGAGGACACGTTCAAGCTGCATTCGGTGCAGCTGGAGCTGGAGGCCGTGGAGAAGCAGATCCGCGAGCTGCTGGAGAAGCAGGCCCAGCTGAGAGAGCGGAGAGCCGCGCTGGAAACATCCCGGGCTGACGCTCACAAGTCCGAGGTAAGTATACAGCGCGCCGCTAACACTCCCACCACCTCTACTCCGTGTGTTTCTCTGCACAGATCCTGTGCACCCAGGACGCGATCTTCCCAGATGTCCTTCACTCCGGCGCCGGGACACCACGGACCCTGGGTGCAGCAGCAGCGGAAGACGCGAGCCAGGCCCCGGGCGAGGACCTCTCCCCCTCCGCCGCCTCCGGTCTTCGAGATCTCCACCCGGAACCGCTTCGCCCCCCTCCGCGAGACGGAACGCGACGCTGTGATCGTCGGAGACTCCATCGTCCGGCACGTCCGTGCTACGTTAGCTGAAGGTAAAGCACACACTCACTGTTTCCCTGGCGCTCGTGTTCTCGATGTTTCTGCGCAGATACCCGCGATCCTGAAGGACGACGAGAGCATCAGCGCGATCGTGCTGCACGCAGGGGTGAACGACACCAGGCTGCGGCAGACGGAGACACTGAAGACGGACTTCAGGAGCCTGATCGAGACGGTGCGCAGCGCATCACCCGCGGCGACGATCATCGTGTCTGGACCGCTTCCCACGTATCGACGAGGACACGAAAGGTTCAGTAGACTTTTTGCTTTAAATGAGTGGTTATTGTCATGGTGTAAAGAACAGAAACTGCTCTTTGTTAATAATTGGAATCTTTTCTGGGAGCGTCCTAGGCTTTTCCGCGCTGATGGCCTGCACCCCAGCAGAGTCGGAGCAGAACTCCTGTCGGACAACATCTCCAGGACTCTACGCTCCATCTGACTAGTAAGCCAATTCACAAATAACTGCTATGATGACACTTGTTCTACCCACTTAAATGATAGAAATACTTGTGCTGTCCAAGCTATAAAGACTGTGTCTGTTCCCCGAACAGTGAAGCCAAAATATAAATATAAATTTAATGCAGGATCTAGAAATAATCTGATCGTGATTAAACCAGAAAAATGCAAAACAAATAAACAAAAGCAATTTTTAAAGCTTGGGCTCCTAAACATTAGATCACTCGCACCCAAAGCTGTTATTGTAAATGAAATGATCACAGATAATAGTTTTGATGTGCTCTGCTTGACTGAAACCTGGCTCAAACCAAATGATTATATTGGTCTAAATGAGTCTACTCCACCAAGCTACTGTTATAAGCATGAGCCCCGTCAGACTGGCCGTGGAGGCGGTGTTGCAACAATATATAGTGATATTCTCAATGTTACCCAGAAAACAGGATACAGGTTTAACTCATTTGAATTGCTTCTGCTTAATGTTACACTGTCAGATATGCAAAAGAAATCTCTCCTGTCTCTTGCTCTGGCTACTGTGTATAGACCGCCAGGGCCGTATACAGATTTCTTAAAAGAATTTGCAGATTTCCTCTCAGACCTATTGGTTACTGTTGATAAAGCGCTAATTGTTGGAGATTTTAACATTCACGTCGATAATACAAATGATGCGTTAGGACTTGCGTTTACTGACCTAATAAATTCTTTTGGAGTCAAGCAAAACGTCACTGGGCCCACTCATCGTTTTAATCATACGCTAGATTTAATTATATCACATGGAATTGATCTTACTGACATAGATATCGTACCTCAAAGTGATGATGTTACTGACCATTTCCTAGTATCGTGCATGTTGAGTATTACTGATATTAACTATATGGCTCCGCGTTATCGTCCAGGAAGAACTATTGTTCCAACCACTAAAGATAGATTCAAAAATAACCTGCCTGATTTATCTCAACTGCTCTGTGTACCCATAAATACACATGAACTAGATGAAATGACTAGCAACATGGGCACTATCTTCTCTAATACATTAGAAGTTGTTGCGCCCATCAAATTGAAAAAGGTTAGAGAAAAACGTACTGCGCAATCGTACAACAGTAATACCCATTCTCTCAAGAAAGAAACTCGTAAACTTGAGCGCAAATGGAGAAAAACTAACTTGGAAGTTTTTAGAATTGCATGGAAAAACAGTATGTCCAACTATAGACAGGCTTTAAAAGCTTCCAGGGCAGAGCATATCCGCAAACTCATAGAAAATAACCAAAACAATCCAAGGTTTTTATTTAGCACAGTGGCTAGATTAACAAATAAACAGACGCCACCCGATCTAAATATTCCCTCACAATTTAATAGTAATGACTTTATGAATTTCTTCACTGATAAGATAGATAACATCAGAAATACAATAACAAATGTAGATTCTGCAGCGTCTAGTACTTCAGCTCCATTCATCACACCCAAAGAAAAACTGCAGTGCTTTACAACTATAGGACAGGAAGAGCTAAATAAAGTTATCAATGCATCTAAACCAACAACATGCCTATTAGATCCTGTACCCACTAAATTACTGAAAGAGTTGTTACCTGTAGCAGAAGAACCGCTTCTCAATATTATTAACTCATCGATATCTTTAGGTCACGTTCCAAAATCATTCAAGCTGGCGGTTATTAAGCCTCTTATTAAAAAACCACAACTAGATCCTAATGAACTAGCAAATTACAGACCCATTTCTAATCTTCCGTTTATGTCTAAAATTTTAGAAAAAGTTGTATCTGCTCAGTTGTGCTCTTTTTTGCAAAAAAATGATCTCTATGAAGAATTTCAGTCAGGTTTCAGGCCCCACCATAGTACAGAAACTGCACTTGTTAAAATTACAAATGACTTGCTTCTTGCGTCAGACCAAGGCTGCATCTCATTGCTAGTTTTACTTGATCTTAGTGCTGCGTTCGACACTATAGATCATGACATACTCATAGATCGATTACAAAATTATACGGGTATTCAAGGGCAGGCTTTAAGATGGTTTAGATCCTACCTGTCTGATCGCTTCCACTTTGTTTATTTAAACAGGGAGTCATCTCAATTATCACCAGTAAAATATGGAGTACCACAAGGATCTGTCCTAGGTCCTCTGCTATTTTCAATATATATGTTGCCCCTTGGTAATATTATTAGAAAATACGGGATTAGTTTCCATTGTTATGCTGATGATACTCAACTATATATCTCAACAAGACCAGATGAAACTTCTAAATTATCTAAGCTAACAGAGTGTGTTAAAAATGTAAAAGATTGGATGACCAGTAATTTTCTCCTATTAAATTCAGATAAGACAGAAATATTACTTATTGGACCAAAAAACAGTACACAGAATCTCTTGGATTATAATTTGCAACTAGACAGATGTACTGTTACTTCCTCTACAGTCAAAAATCTGGGTGTTATATTAGACAGCAACTTGTCTTTTGAAAATCATATTTCCCATGTTACAAAAACAGCATTCTTCCATCTTAGAAACATTGCCAAGCTACGAAACATGTTACCTGTTTCTGATGCAGAAAAGCTAGTTCATGCATTCATGACCTCTAGACTGGACTATTGTAATGCACTGCTAGCTGGTTGTCCTGCATCTTCAATAAACAAGCTACAGGTAGTCCAAAATGCAGCGGCTAGAGTCCTTACTAGGTCAAGAAAATATGATCATATTACCCCAATTTTACAGTCTCTGCACTGGCTACCTATTAAGTTCCGCATCAGTTACAAAATATTATTACTTACCTATAAGGCCCTTAATGATTTAGCTCCTGTGTACTTAACTAGTCTTCTACCACGCTACAATCCATCACGCTCCCTAAGGTCGCAAAACTCTGGACTTTTGGTAGTACCTAGGATAGCAAAGTCAACTAAAGGAGGTAGATCCTTTTCACATTTGGCTCCCAAACTCTGGAATAGCCTTCCTGATAATGTTCGGGGTTCAGACACACTCTCTCGGTTTAAATCTAGATTAAAGACACATCTCTTTAGCCAAGCATTCACATAATGCATCTCATGATCTTGTACTGCAGTTATATCTGATCAAACACGCATTATTGTTCTTTAGCTTGGATTGAACAAATAATTGTTGCTTGGTTGGAACAGCAGCTACGCTAATTATGTCTCTATTTGTTTCTCTGTTTCTGCCACGGGATTAACATCCCGTGGTAACTAGGATTTACACAAGCTTCAGTCTGGATCCAGAACACCTGAGAAGAGATGATGCCAACCCCTCAGAGGACCTCAGATGAAGCATACCCTCAGACAACATACAGAACTACCAAATTTCGCCATAAGTTAAATATATTAAGTTTCTACAATATATAAATATATTGTAGAAACTTAATTTCCTGTAAAGCTGCTTTGCAACGATTTGTATTGTGAAAAGCGCTATACAAATAAACTTGAATTGAATTGAATTATTAATTAATTTATTTTTTGCCATATTCACATGCATATTTATTTGAGCGGTACCATTTTAAATGGTATTTTTCTTTAAAACATCGGAGATGCAGAGCACATTAGTAAGAGCGCTGTATGCAGACCGAAAATGAAAGTGTGCGTCCCTCTCACGCTCTTTCTGAGAATTTATTTATTTTTTATTTTTCGCAGGACTGTAGGTCAGTGGTGTAGCAATCGGTTTAAATGAGGCTAATCTGATAAATAACGTTCACTTGATAACATCTTGCTGCGATCTCTGGAAGTAATCAGAATTTCCTTCAGGATTTCCAGTGTGCTTGGATGCACTGATGACAAGCACATCTCTATCATCGCACCTTCTGAAAATGAGTCTGATTACTGTATGGAATGGAAGGATGCCAGATGTAAGGGTAGTATGAGATATATGCCGTAACCACAGCTGTTAAATAAACAAATTATTCACAATTTATTTGGTCATCTTTATTTCCTATAAATACAAAAGCAAAAGTTATTATGTTTCCTTTTGTATGTAACCCTATATGAAAACTCCTATGAGTAATAGGGTTAAAACATTTATTTTATTCTATTGTTTGTTTATCATTTGTATGTGCATTGTCCATTCCTTTCTAATTCGGGGATGATGTTTTAATAGCTTTCAATACTGTTACATTTCTACGTACGTATGTGTCATTACGTAATGTAGCGTAAAAGTTTGTTAGAAATGCACGTGAAAAATGTGGTGAGTACAATCAAACAAACGTGTCCAAAGGTTATAGAAATACAAAGACAGTTCACTCCTATACTTATGAATGGGAGAAACTGCAACATGCAATATGGCGGGATAGTCCCGCCTTCTAAATTAAAGCCAATCGCTGATTTGTAAAGTCATTACTTCACTGCAGCGCCAGAAGCTCCGGTTCCCATAGAAACCTGGGGCTGGACTAGCAGCTGCGCATGCACAATAATAAGCGCTTTGGAGCTATGCATTCGCATTGGCTGGTCTAGCCTGAAAAATTAGCCTTTTAAATGCCATTTGAGCATAAGAAACAACATTCATGAGGCAGTTCATTTCAGATTTTATTGCTGATTTGAAATATGTAATTTAATCGCGAGCTCAGTGAGCCGTTTTTGAGATTTCAGGATTCCCCCATTCATTTAGATAGAACTTGGTCTTGTCTGAGCTGCCAGGAGGCGTTGCAAATATGGCGGCCGAGTGAACGGACTTTCCTTAAAAGGGACTTTGCGTGTCATGTTTAGTGATTGGATGCTTCCCTGATAGCACACGTACATCTCGGAGACATCTATTTGACATCTGCATTTACATCTCCAAGACGTATTTTTAAGGGTGTTTGCTCATCTGTAATACGTCTATAGGATGTCTCCTTTTAGATGTCAAATAGACGTCTATTGGATGTCTTTAAGATCTTTATGATTTAGAATGTATGTAAAACTGACATCTGAAAGACGTCTGTCAGACGTTTGTAGACAGCAGATGCTTTCCAGATCAAGAGATCTTTAACAGACATCTTGCAGACGTACATGTGCTATCTGGGTTAATAGCTTAAACCCGCCTCCCAAATAGGTGAATGTAATGCTATTGGGCAATGAAGAGGTGGGGCAGACAGAGACGGAGAAGAAAAAAAAAAAAAAAAAAAAAAAAAAAAAAAAAGAGTGTCATGAGAAGTGGGTCGTGAGTGAAAAAACTGATGATATATATAAGAAGAAAAAAGGGATTTTAGTTTTGTTTAATTTTGTTTAAACGGAGTATATTCTTTATTGGACTGTTGAGATACAGTTAGCTCATAATAAGGGTTAACATCGCGTTTCGTAGAGTTATACTGAGTTTCTAGGGACATTGCTGCCTTTAACCGAGAGCTGACTCATTGCATCGTCTGTACTGAGGTGCATGTTGAAACTTTAACACATTCGCTGCCGTTTGTGTTCTGTCGTGGGACGTTTCTCCGTGGGCCCCCGGGGACTGTTGTGGAAGATTTTTATTAGTCAAAATATGAATTGTTCAATGATAAATCAATGTGAATATAACCATTTATGTATAAAGTTATTCTACTAATATAATCATGTCTCTGCCTGTGTGTAGAGGCCTGCATGAGAATGGAATGTGCAGACATTACAAAACTGCAGCATATGGTGAAGCTTCGTGTCCTGTTTTAACATCTGTAAAAATATAAATGGGGCCTCTTTCCTTACTATAACACGTCTTGGGGCCCCTTCTCTCTAGGGAGGAATTGGATTGCATGTATAAGGAAAACTCTATGAAATGTATAGAACACGCCTTAAAGCAAAAACTGTATATAAGAGACAGCTTAAAAACATTCTGGAGATTTTTTCTGCAGAAAACTTCTCGGCTTTGTTCTTTCTGTAATAAAGTCTATCTTCTGGCATCAAAACCCCAAGACTTTGAGAGTGATTCCTCATAACAGCGGCAGAAGCCCCCACACCGTGAAATGCGCTTTTGAAATCCGAAAGACTAGCTAGTCTTCTGGCTACGAGGGAGAGAGCGACAGCCACCGGAAGCGTTGGGTGGTCCTCCGGCAACGGTGGACGATCTTTGCTTTCTAGGAGGATCAAATTATTAAGGCTCGTATACGGATCGCGATCGACAAAAGAACAAAGGTACCGTGTTTCTTCGTTTGTTTACTCACTTGAGCGAAGCGGCCAGTTTAAGTTTTCAAGGCCTCACCGGACTCTAGCCATGACACAGGCCTGCAACGGGGGTGTGAGTACTTTTTTGTGTTTGATCGTGTGGGCCCACTGATATTAATGTTTAATTCTGTTGATAGAGGATATTTTTTGTTAAATTTATTTTATGAGTTATTTGCTCATTTAAGGGCGCTGTCATAATTGAAACTGACCAAAGTTTACTGTGTCAATTGGTAAACCGTGTGCACTGCCATAAGTTAAAAGTTGTTGGGAGATACATGGTTTCGGGTAAATTGTTACTCAGTAATTCCCCTAATTTGAGCATCTAAGTATTTTGCTTAACTTTCATTATCATTTCAAATTACTATTTCATTAAATTACATATCTTTATTTGTTAAATCCTCTCTTTGTTTATTTGCGAGCATTATTGTATTTGGGGATACATCTTATTGAAGTAGGACCCAGACACAAAAGTAAGTTAAAGAGATCTTTACTCAGACAACAAACATAGTAAGAAAAAGAGTACAGTGTAGTCAGAGAGTTGTGATGAAACAACTGTATAAAGTGCCATTTGAAAGAAATTCAGACAGGGTGAAAGTCCTGCGGCGTGAATATGTGATGGTACGTTTTGTTCACTGACTGTAGTATTGTGTACTGCACACATAACCTTTTTACTGTACATGTAATTTTACTGTATAGCAGACCTACAGTATATTGATCTACACAATGTGATATTTTGCTGTATTTGAGAGAGTTTTGCAAATGGATGCGGAGAAAGTCCCGCATGAGTTTATATACATTGATGAGGCTGGATTTAACCTGAAAACAGTGAGAAGGGGAAGAAACATCATTGGCCACAGGGCTATTGTCAATGTACCAGGGCAACGTGGGGGTAACATTACCTTTTGTGCTGCCATTACACAGAATGGGGTCCTCCACCGCCATGCCAACTTCAGTCCTTACAACACTGACCTCATTCTTACATTTTTAGACAGATTACACAATATTATCACAGCAGCAAACCAAAGGGACCAGATGCAATACTTTGTCGTCTGGGACAATGTAGCTTTCCATCATTCTGCTCTGGTCCAAAACTGGTTTTATCAACACCCACAATTACTTGAAAGTGGACTATCAGATCGTTCAAAATCAAAACCATTGATAGGAACTGGACAGGTTGACAATTGACCCTCAGACTCATTAATGGGGACCGGACAGACAAATGATTCAACAACAGACTTGTTGATTAAAACAGGGCAGACAGAGGATTTGATATCAGACACACATGCAAACGACACATGACCTGAATTCTTGATAGAAGTTGAAGAGATTGACAGTTCAACAGTTGACACACTCGGGGAGACTGAACAAAGTGACAGCTTATCATTAGACTCACTGACGGGGAGTGGTGAGATGGATGGTGTAACAGACATATTCGTGAAAACCGAACAAGTAGATTGTTCATATTCAGAGTCGCTGACTGGAACTGGCAAGACAGAGTGTTCACTATCAGCTTCCTCGGCTGTGACCGATAAAGCGGAGAGACTCAAAGCAGCTTCTTCAGCAAGTTCAGAACAAAACAAAAATTCATCATTGGCCTCCATGGCCGGTTCAGAGTAAGGCAGGGATTCATAAGCGGCTTCCGTAGCCGTGACAGGACAGGTAAGGAGCTCACAGATGGCCTTCATGGCCGGGGCAGGACAGGGCGAGAGATCATATTTGAGTACCACTGACACCTCTGAAGGTTCTGCAGCAGATGCCGCCACCTTTGGAGGTTCTACAGTAGTACTGTCAGAATACAAGGATAGTTCAGTGACGGTTCCTTCAACCGTGACTTGACAGGCTGAAGGTGCGTTGCTGGGCGCCACCACCAAGCAAGGAGCTGAAGCGAGCACCGCCGCTTCAGGAGGTTCTGCAGCATCAGCTGCCACCTTTGGAGAAACTGCAGCAGGTACCATCACTTCGGGGAACACGGCAACGTGTGCCACTACCTCAGGAGGTTCTGCAACATCAGCCGCCACCTCTGAAGACATCATAGTGGCCACCGTTACATCTGGGAGTTCTGTGGTGGTGTACGCAGCCCAAACACACCAAAAAGCGATCCCCGTCATAGGAAGCACTTCAGACAGGGGAATCAGTTCAGGAACAGGAGGGCTAGAGTGAGTGGGTTTGGGGATACCAGCTGCGCGTGCAGACACCAGTGGTGCATCCCTCACACTGGAAACCAGACTGGGAAATCGAAGCACTGACCTTGAATATCTGGATGTGACCGACAGGACGTCACAAGACTCTGTATGATCAGCTGTGACGTGACGTGGTTCTGGGTGGTCAGCAGTGACGTGAAGAGACTCTCTAAGGTCAGCGAAGACGTGAAGAGACTCTGGAGGGTCAACGGAGACGTGAAGAGACTCTGGAGGGTCGGCGGAGACGTGAAGAGACTCTGGAAGGTCGGCGGAGACGTGACTTGCCTTTTGACGATCAGCTGAGACGTGGCTTGACTCGTGACGATCAACGGTGACTTGACTGGATTCACAAAGATCAACTATAACTTTACTTGTTTCGTTAACATCAACTGTGACTTGACTTGATTCATTAACATCAACTGTGACTTTACTTAGCTCTTTAAGATCAGCTGTGACTTGAATTGACTCATAACTGGCAGCAATGACATGACAGGTGTTGTTGTGGCCGCCTTTTTTTGAACAGGCTCCGCTGTCGCCACCACTCCAGCGTGGCTGCAATCATACTAGTGAGTGTGGTATCGCGTTCCTCCGCGACACCCACAGTGAATGCTGAACCAACAGTCAACAGAACATAATCCAGAAAATTACTCAGTGACGAACGAGGACCCTTATGAATCACTTTTGATTATAAAGGCTGGTTAAGGCCATCACAGAAAAAGTCTATTAACACACAGTCTGGTAATTCGGAGCCATTAGCCAGAGCCAAAAAATCCGCAATGTAACGCTCGAGTGATCGTGTGCCCTGCTTGAGGGCTAGGAGCAAGATCGCTTCGTCCATACCTGGCCAATGTTCGTTGGAAAAGCTGCTGGATCCTTGTGTGGCCGAGTATTCTGTAACGAGACATGAGGCATGAGGATCCATTTGCAAGGCTTTATTAGAAGGCGTGGTCATGGAACAAGCATTGGTCAGTACACAGCAAACAGACATAGACGAGGCAAGACAAAGAGTAATCCTAGGGTAAGCGTAGGTCTGCGATCTGCGAACAATATCCAACAAGGCAAGGCAGAGAGATAATCCAGGAAACACGGGTAGATATGAAAACAGGCAAGGCAAGACTAACAACTGAGTGGGCTCCGCAGAGTAGCTATCGCTAGGATATATGCTATACAATACTCGGCGATGACAGAGAGGAAGTCCAATGCTTATAAAGCGTGTCTGAAGGGATCAACTGTGTAATCAGTGCAATGTGAGATTGGTGACAGCTGTGTCGTCAGTGCAATGGATGATGGGAATTGTAGTCCGATGGTGAAGTGCAACAGTAGTGTAATGCAAGAGTCAATGTGGTGAGTGAGTGATCTCTGATGGTGAGTAAACGGAAGTTCATAGACAGGATTCGTGACGTGTATTATATATATATATATATATATATATATATATACACACATACACACACACACACACACACACACACACACACGCGCGCCCCCCCCCCTCACTAAAGTAAATAAATAAGTGAGTGAGCATGTTGATAGGCCTATCAGGAGCAACTATATTATTACCTTAGCAATCACTAATATTGCCCACATGATTTTATATTATAGATGCACACATGCTTTGCATGTATTATCATACAGTACAAAAAGGACATTCTATATCTGAGAAACTAATTATTGTTAAGCACGTTTGAACAG
The DNA here is from genome assembly GCA_039654775.1 of Spinibarbus caldwelli. Taxonomy (NCBI): domain Eukaryota; kingdom Metazoa; phylum Chordata; class Actinopteri; order Cypriniformes; family Cyprinidae; genus Spinibarbus; species Spinibarbus caldwelli. Next base: position 30,491,809 of record CM077247.1, on the reverse strand, counting down.
ATATTTCACAGTAATGATTGGTCTAAACATTCTTAGACATTAATTTTATATCATCTAAACAATACTTTTATATAGTATTGTTTATAGAACATGAAACCATCCTCACTCCGTACAACATTTAGATTTAAATGAAAGGTTGCCTATCATATTTCAAAATGTTGCACTCGATTTCACATATTTTAGACTAGAATTATAGTTCGGGAAAAGTCCAACTAGTAAATGTGTTCAAGTTAAAATGTCACAACAACACATTATCTAATGCCAATAAGAAACATTACTTACTCAGGATAAAAGATCTCCTCCGCTGGCTCTAGACATGCTCGTGTTCTATTTGTGAGGTAAACAAAGCTTATTCCTCCCAGCGCGTCTTCTGAGGTAAATACAAGGCTTACTCCTCTCTGCATCTTCTTCCAAAAATGAAAAGTATCCAAGATGAACAGGTTGCTGCTTTTGTTTACGGTGATGTGGGCGTTTACATGTCACACTTCTCATGTGGAGATTTGTAATATCAATAGCGCGAAAAGCGCATGGGCGTAATCTAATTAGAGATAATGAGATCAGACGGAAAAACTGGACCTGTCGTTGGTTTCATACGGATTACTTTAAAACAGAATATTTGTTTTCAGTAAGGAGTTACTTCATTTAAGAGTAGACATGTCAAGCTTATATATATATATATATACACATACACACACACACTGTACAGTGGGACAAAAAAGTATTTAGTCAGCCACCAATTGTGCAAGTTCTCCCACTTAAAAAGATGAGAGAGGCCTGTAATTTTCATCATAGGTATACCACAACTATGAGAGACAAAATGAGAAAGAAAAAAAAAAAATCCAGAAAATCACATTGTAGGATTTATAAAGAATTAATTGGTAAATTCCTCGGTAAAATAAGTATTTGGTCACCTACAAACAAGCAAGATTTCTGGCTCTCACAGACCTGTAACAACTTCTTTAAGAGGCTCCTCTGTCCTCCACTCGTTACCTGTATTAATGACATCTGTTTGAACTCGTTATCAGTATAAAAGACACCTGTCCACAACCTCAAACAGTCCAACTCCAAACTCCACCATGGCCAAGACCAAAGAACTGTCAAAGGACACAAAACAAAATTGTAGACCTGCACCAGGCTGGGAAGACTGAATCTGCAATAGGTAAGCAGCTTGGTGTGAAGAAATCAACTGTGGGAGCAATTATTAGAAAATGGAAGACATACAAGACCACTGATAATCTCCCTCGATCTGGGGCTCCACGCAAGATCTCACCCAGAGAGCTGGGACCAAAGTAACAAAGGCTACCATCAGTAACACACTGCGCCGCCAGGGACTCAAATCCTGCAGTGCCAGACGTGTCCCCCTGCTTAAGCCAGTACATGTCCGGGCCCGACTAAAGTTTGCTAGAGAGCATTTGGATGATCCAGAAGAGGATTGGGAGAATGATGAAACCAAAATAGAACTTTTTGGTAAAAACTCAACTTGTCGTGTTTGGAGGAGAAAGAATGCTGAGTTGCATCCAAAGAACACCATACCTACTGTGAAGCATGGGGGTGGAAACATCATGCTTTGGGGCTGTTTTTCTGCAAAGGGACCAAGACGACTGATCCATGTAAACGAAAGAATGAATGGGGCCATGTATCGTGAGATTTTGAGTGAAAACCTCCTTCCATCAGCAAGGGCATTGAAGATGAAACGTGGCTGGGTCTTTCAGCATGACAATGATCCCAAACACACCGCCCGGGCAATGAAGGAGTGGCTTTGTAAGAAGCATTTCAAGGTCCTGGAGTGGCCTAGCCAGTCTCCAGATCTCAACCCCATTGAAAATCTTTGGGAGTTGAAAGTCCGTGTTGCCCAGCGACAGCCCCAAAACATTACTGCTCTAGAGGAGATCTGCATGGAGGAATGGGCCAAAATACCAGCAACAGTGTGTGAAAACCTTGTGAAGACTTACAGAAAACGTTTGACCTCTGTCATTGCCAACAAAGGGTATATAAAGTATTGAGATGAAATTTTGTTATTGACCAAATACTTATTTTCCACCATAATTTGCAAATAAATTCTTTAAAAATCCTACAATGTCATTTTCTGGATTTTTTTTTTTTTCTCATTTTGTCTCTCATAGTTGAGGTATACCTATGATGAAAATTACAGGCCTCTCTCATCTTTTTAAGTGGGAGAACTTGCACAATTGGTGGCTGACTAAATACTTTTTTGCCCCACTGTGTGTATATATATGTTTGACATGTCTACTCTTAAATAAAGTAACTCTTACTTCGCGTTCTACGGCAGCCATAGAACAACGGCACGGCACCAGTGCGCTCACCACACACCAGCTACAGGTGGAGAGGAGAGAGAGGAGAGAGAGAGAGGAGAGAGAGGAGAGAGAGAGAGGAGAGAGAGAGAGAGAGAGCGCCTATTCAGTGGATGGGGATTATTAGGAGGCCATGATTGACAAGAGCCAGTGGACGGAATTTGGCCAGGACACCGGGTTTACACCCCTACTCTTTACGATGAGTGTCATAGGATTTTTAATGACCACAGAGAGTCAGGACCTCAAGGGCCATGTACCCCTTTCCATCCTCTCCCTTCCTTGCTGAACGTGGAACGAAAGCGAAACCAAAAAAAAAAAAAAAAAAAAAAACAACAACACACAACACAAAAAAAACAGCTCGCATAAGAATGCGATTGACTATCCATTATGACATTTTTATATCTATGTACACAATAATAGTCTTTTACATTGTAATCCTTTCATTTTTAATATTTTGCATGTTTGTGTGCTGCTGGGCATCCCTGTGTGTGTGTAATAAGCAGAGTGTATGCGCGTTGTGCACCTGCCTATAGGCGCATATCACTAACGCGCTCTTTAAATAACAAAAAAAAAAAAAAAAAAAAAAAAAAAAAAAAAAAAAAAATTGCGCCATTGACTTTAGACTAGGTTTTTTGTTGGTCAATGGCACAGTCTATTTCAGTTGCCTCAAAATAGCAACGCGCCAACAATGCGCCTGAACACACCTCGTTTTCAAACCAGCATGCCCATGGGCGCACAAATGGGCGCAAATGCATTTGCTATTTAAACAACGTGGCGCAGGACGTGAAAATGACAACTGGGTCGGCCTGAAACTAGCAAAAATCACTTGCGTCGCTCCTGGCGCCGCATTGCGCCAGGTGTATGATAGGGCCCTGAGTGCACACCCTATGTGTTTTCTTTATTTCACAAAAGCACAAAGTTTTGTTGATATGGTGAGCATAAACAAATAAAAGTAGACTCTTTACAGATTCAAATGATGTATTAATTTTATGTGTCCAATCAGAAGTGACAGAGCATTTTAAGTTCTTTTCTCTGTCATCTGGAAAATATGCAAGTGCTCCTGCCAGCGCCTTTGCCGACCCCAGGCGGTTAAGACATAACCAACATGAGCATAATTTTATGTGCATTTGTCCGTTCAAGTGCAATCAGTCCAGTGTTTGCCCACTATGTGAGAGGCAGCTTTTAGTGTGCACACGTTGGATGTGTACACATCACAGAAAACAGCTTGGCAGTACAAAAGTGAGTTCTTTTTTGTCTTCTTGTGCTTGAATCTTTTACATTCACATTTAAAAGCACACACAGAAATCGATAAGAGGAATGAAAATTTTAATTTTATAACTAGTTCAATTCCTGACCTTACGTATCTGATTTCCAGAATTGGATTTGCTTATCGATTCCAAACCCTATAAATACTATAGAAATTATTTAATTCTTGCATGCATAAAGACATGTATGGTAACTATGGGACAGGCACGTGCAGAAGGGGGGGCTTTGGGGGCTCAAGCCCCTGCCCTTTTTGAAAATTATTCAAAAGTGCCCCTCTCAGACAAATTGCAATGATATTGTAGTCAATAAAACAAAATGCATTTGAATTATAATTAACATGACAATGTGCACAAAACGGTAACTAATCGCTCAAAAGTCGGAAAATTCCTGTTTATTTTTACATATCTGTCAATCTGAGGCTGCTATGGGTTGCGTGCGTTTTGCTCGACTGACTGATATTTCACAGTCTATATAGCCTCTCAAGCCATATATCGTTCTTTCAGTGACTAGATCGACGGGAAGGAAAGAAAATAAACCAAACAATATTTTAAACTTTTTTTTCCTCAATCAATAATCAAAGCTATTGTGTCGATTTAATTAAAAATCCATATATTATATATTTTAGAGAATATTACATAATTCATCAATGCCCGTTTGTCATGTATAATACACCAACGAATCATGATCTGGCACATTTCATTGGACAATAATGTGAATTGGAGCAGACATTTTCCGTTCTTATTTATAAATCGGTTGAAAATTATATGTGGCAGACAAGCTTATTTGTGGAGCGATCTGGATCTGCGGTTTGTCTCATTTTATAAATCAAATTACAGCGCTGAGAAAATGGATGCTAAATGACTACAAAAGCACGGCACAAAACCGTGCAGCGCCAAAAGTCGCAATAATAGAAATCAGTATTCAGTTCACTTGCATTTATGCATGATGCACCGTTTACTATTTCATGAAACTATCATACAGTAGTTATAGAAGTCCAAGTGCCACCTACAGGCCTATTATGTGAAGTGTAGGCTGGCGAAATGGTGACATGAAAGGATTTTCTTATATTACCATTTTTGATAATTATGCAGCATTATGAAAGTGTCTTATGCTCATCAAAACTGCATTTATTTGATCAAAAATACAGAAAAAAAAAAAAACTGTAATATTGTGAAATATTATTACAATTTAAAAGAATGTTTATCTATTTTAATATACTTTAAAATATCATTTATTTCTGTGATCAAAGCTGAATTTTCAGCATCATTACTCCAGTCTTCAGTGCATGATCCTTCAGATATAATATGCTGATTTATTATCAATATTGGAAACAGTTGTGCTGCTTATTTATTTATTATTATTTATTTATTTATTTTTGGAACCTTTTTTGGGGTTCATTGATAAATAAAAAACAATAAAAAGAACAGCATTTATTCAAAATCTTAAGCTTTTCAATGTATATTGTTACAAAAGATATATTTTAAATAAATGCTGTGCTTTTAACTTTTTATTAATCCTATGTATATATATATATATATATATATATATATATATATATATATATATATATATAAATAAATAAACACACATACACACACACATTGCCCCTATTTTACATTTGAGCCCCTGCCCCAGAGGAACTCTCTGCACGTCCCTGCTATGGGACTACATGTCAATCCTTATACACCTGGACCTGCAAAAGTGCAACTTTTGATACTGTTGCTCACATAATACTACTTTGTCGACTTGAATCTATTTTTGGTGTAAAGGAGACTGCGTTGGACTGGTTCAGATCTTATTTTTCTGATCAGTCATTTTGTTTTTATGGATAGCCACAGATCAGAAACTGGTCCGGTTAGTACTGGGGTCCCCCAGGGCTCATTTCTTGGTCCTTTGCTTTTTAGCATTTATATTTTTCCACTCGGTCAACTATTAAGATCTCTTGACCTTAACTATCTTTTTTTTTTTATGCTAAGGATGCCCAGATTTATATCCTGGGGGTGAAAGGTCCTTCTCATCTCATGCCCCCAAATTGTGGAATTCTCTCCCATTTGTCATCAAGGAAGCAAACTTAAGTATTTTTATATCTTGTCTTAAATCTTTTTACTTCAGGATTGCTTTTACTTGATAAATTGTTTTTATTTATTTATTTTTTAAGTCGTATTTCAAGTTTATTTTCTCTGTGTTGCTCTGTATTTTGTTTTAATTTTTATTGTTGTGTTTCCTTGTGTTGTAAAGCGTTTTGAGAAAGGCATTTTTAAAGGCACTATACAAAATAAATGTATTATTCATTATGTAAAATATTTTTTCCAACTTCCTAGGTTTATCATGTCATTTTTTCCAATGTTATTGATGATTGTCTTTTACCTGACTGTTGACATCGACATCGCGATTCTTACGAGACATTGCCGATATACAATAATATCGTCATATTGCCCAGCCCTAGTTGCGAGATCTCCAAACAGCAAAGCACAGTCTGATTTAAATGATCATGCACTCACTTTCTCTGCTGCTGGTTTGAGGGATGCAAACAAGTACTCATTCATTCATTTTTTCATTCTTATTTAATAGGGATGCGCGGTATACCGGTAATGGAAAAATAGAGGTATATATGCTATTTAAAACGGTACGATATCATAATTTTGCTCAATTCGGTATTTCATAAGCTGCTGTTGCGAAGTGCACCTGTAGGTGGCAGTACTTCCCAAATTGCTGCGCAACCGGTAGCCTAAATGTGACAACAGAACAACGCAATGGATCAAACAGATGAAACTATCAACGCACCCGAAATTAATAAGAGAACAGTAAAAGTGAAATATGGCATTACTTTGCATACAAAACAGATGACAAAGGTGAATGAACTGACCTCACTGTACCTGTATGCAAGCGTTGCTATAAATCATGTGTTAGCAGAGGCAACACATCAAACCTTTTTAAGCATTTGTCGCTTGCTCATCCTGATCTTTTCAGAGAATTAAGAGATCGACAGGTGAGTGCATCATTCATAAATTCAGATTTAATTTTAACTTTAATTTACAACTGATCAAAGCACATACAGATATGATACAGTAAGCTCAAATGTGCATGTGACACGCTAGAACCAGTGAAGTTTTCGTCATGTAATATATGCACTTGCATTTTATACAATCGAATATTAATTGAATTTGAATTAAGCAAGAGTTTTGCTATATTAATTTTAGTATCAATAATATGAAGAGAATGTTTCTGCCGTGCTGCCGACCGCTAATATGAACCAGCTGAGAGAGTGAGATTTATATTTAATGCTTTTTCTTTGGCTATCTGAGTCTGATATCTGAAAACAATCTGAGAAAAGAGAGAAATAATAACGTGATTTTAAATATTACTTTGACTGTTAGAATTACATTTTACAATAAAGCAACATTTGTTGCATTAATTGCGTTACTTCAGTTGTATTTTTTTCTTCAAACTCAGTCAAAATATAACCCATGTTCACGGTAGGGTTTTTGTTACATTTAAAGATATTTTGTTTGCACTGAAAAGATAAGAAGATTTGAATATATTTTCATTGTAATCCTTCAGTTATATATTTTTTTCTCCAAAATCAAAATGTTAATACAAAGGTATTAAGATAAGAATCTGTTTTTATTATTATTTTAATAAAATTGTTTTCAGTTCACTTACCTTTTGAGGCTGGTTATTTGTCACCTATGGTATCGATTTAGTATCAATACCGAGGTATTACATTCTGGTATCGTACCGAAGCCAAAATTATGGTATCGAGCCATCCCTATTATTTACATAATTTTTCATACAGTAGCCTACTGTGCACATCTAACATTGAACTTCCAACGGTCACATCAAAGCCAGCACTGTTCAAAAGAAGTCAATGGGAAAAAGCAGTTAATTTATTGATTTTTTATGTAGATTTCATTATGCTACAGTGAACATCACTCGTGTTGTTGTTACCTACTGTTTTCCAGATTGTAGAATACAGTCCTAAAAACTATAAAATATCACTTATATCATATCAATTCATAATGAAACTCATGTACAAGCATGATTAAAATTCAGAGCAGCTATTTGCACTCCAACAGTTGAGTGGAAGCAAACAGTTTTAAGACGATGTTCATGATTCTTATCACTTCAGTTGTGTGAAAAGTACAGACGGATCAGATATGAGTTTCCCTTGTTAGTCAGATATGGTCACAAGTTCTGCTGAACTCTATTGGTAAAAATCACTTGCGGCGCTCCTGGTGCCGCATTGCGCCAGGTGTATGATAGGGCCCTGAGAGCGCACCCTGTGTGTTTTCTTTATTTCACAAAAGCACAAAGTTTTGTTGATATGGTGAGCATAAACACAAATAAAAGTAGACCCTTTACAGATTCAAATGATGTATTACTTTTATGTGTCCAATCAAAAGTGACAGATCATTTTAAGTTCTTTTCTCTGTCATCTGGAAAATATGCAAGTGCTCCCGCTGGCACCTTTGCCGACCCCAGGCGGTTAAGACATAACCAACATGAGCATAATTTTACGTGCATTTGTCCGTTCAAGCACAATCAGTACAGTGTTTGCCCACTATGTGAGAGGCAGCTTTTAGTGTGCACATCACAGAAAATAGCTTGGCAGTACAAAAGTGAGTTTTTTTGTCTTCTTGTGCTTGAATCTTTTAAATTCACATTTAAAAGCGTACACAGAAATCGATAAGGGGAATGAAAATTTTAATTTTATAACTTGTTCAATTCCCGACCTTACGTATCCGATTTCCAGAATTGGATTCGCTTATCGATTCCCAACCCTATAAATACTATAGAAATTAATTCTTGCATGCATAAAGACATGTATGGTTACTATGGGACTATGTGTCAATCCTTATACACCTGGACCTAAGTACAACTTTTGATCCTGTTGCTCACATAATACTACTTTGTCGACTTGAATCTATTTTTGTTGTAAAGGAGACTGCATTGGACTGGTTCAGATCTTATTTTTCCCGATCAGTCATTTTGTTTTTATGGATAGCTACAGATCAGAGATTGGTCCGGTTAGTACTGGGGTCCGCCAGGGCTCAGTTCTTGGTCCTTTGCTTTTTAGCATTTATATTTTTCCACTCGGTCAACTATTAAGATCTCTTAACCTTAACTATCTTTTTTATGCTGATGACACCCAGATTTATATCCTAGGGGTGACAGGTTCTTCTCATCTCATGCCCCCAAATTGTGGAATTCTCTCCCGGTTGTCATCAAGGAAGCAAACTTGTTAGGTATTTTTATATCTTGTCTTAAATCTTTTTACTTCAGGATTGGTTCTACTTGATAAATTTAGTTTTTAGGTTTTTTTATTTAGTGTTATTTCAGGTTTACTTCCTCTGTGTTGCTCTGTATTTTGTTTTAATTCTTATTGTCGTGCTTCCTTGTGTTGTAAAGCGATTTGAGAAAGTCATTTTTAAAGGCGATATACAAAATAAATGTATTTATTATGTAAAATATTTTTTTCCAACTTCCTAGGTTTATCATGTCATTGTTTCTAATGTTATCGATGACCGTCTTTTACCTGACTGTTGACATCAACATCGCGATTCTTATGAGACATCGCCGATATATAATAATATTGCCCAGCCCGAGTTGCGAGATCTCCAAACAGCAAAGCACAGTCTGATTTAAATGATCATGCACTCACTTTCTCTGCTGCTGGTTTGAGGGATGCAAACAAATACTCATTCATTCATTTTTTCATTCTGTTCTAATTTGCATAATTTTTCATACAGTAGCCTACTGTGCACATCTAACGCTGAACTTCCAACAGTCACATCAAAGCCAGCACCGTTCAAAAGAAGTCGATGGGAAAAAGCAGTTAATTTATTGATTTCTATGTAGATTTCATTATGCTACAGTGAACATCACTCATGTGTTGTTACCTACTGTTTTCCAGATTGTAGAATACAGTCCTAAAAACTATAAAATATCACTTATATCATATCAATTCATAATGAAACTCATGTACAAGCATGGTTAAAATTCAGAGCAGCTATTTGCACTCCAACAGTTGAGTGGAAGCAAACAGATTTAAGACGATGTTCATGATTCTTATCACTTCAGATGTGTGTAAAGTACAGACGGATCAGATATGTGTTTCCCTTGTTAGCCAAATATGGTCACAAGTTCTGATGAACTGTACTGGTAAAAACAGAACTTGCGACCATAGTTTTCTGCTTTTATGCACCAGTAAACAGAGTCTGAATTTAACACTACAAATACCATCCACATCACCAGACCTATATTTATGAGTCATGCCACAGAAGTCAACAGAAGCTAAAATAATTTGAGTTGACCATGGAAATGATGCAGATAGTTCCTGAATCTGATGTAAAAATGCAGTGAAAGACAGACAGATGCACCTTTCTATAAATGGGGTCTACTGGCACCTCAACAGGTTTTGGGTCCATGTGAAAGACAGGCAGTTTCAATGCCAGCAAAATCAATGCCAAGCTCAGAAGAGGAATAATCAGCTTTCTGCTGGAGTAAAAAAAAAAAAAAACCTTATAGCATCAGTGAATTCAACCTTTAATTGTTTACAATTAAAGAAGCATTTTAGTATTATCATGTCCTCTGTTTACCTGGGTTGACAAAGCCACTGTCTGAAGGTTCTCCCCATGGTAGCTGAGCACCAAATCCTCTCTTCACTTCTGCTGCCTTCAACAAGAGGTGTGCGCTTCTGCATGTGATTTACGACTCCTTTAAAGCAGGGGAAAAAACAAAACAAAAAACAGACTGGTCACTTAAAATAGCACACGTAATGCAGTACTGAATCCACCAAGAGAAAGTTCATCCAATGCTGCATTCTCAGTCCTTTTTGCAAATCTGTAAACTAATTCTACAATTGCTCTTTACTCAGAAGATATATTAGGGTTCTTTGTAGATATAATGCTTGACAAATTACCAAAGTAGTATGTCAAAATTATTCAGGAAAATAAGATTAGCTTTTGAAATGGTCTCAACAGGGAGGAGATGAACAAGGTTTGTATGGGTGAAACGAGCTTCTTTATTTCCACAATCAAAATGCCAACTCAAACGGTTAAGTAATCAACACAAACAGTGTCTGGAAGATCACTTAACTGAAGATATCAAATCCTTATCTTGTCTCTTGCAAGTTTGTCCACACGAAAATCAAAAGTCCATTCAAGGAAATCCAACAGGTAAGTAACAGTCCAGGAGGAACGGGATCCAAATGGTTAGTGAGGGAAGCTACAGATAATCATGCAACCTTGAGATCAGACAACCATGTGTGTTTGGTGCTGGTTTATGAAGAGGGACTGATGAGGCTGATGGGCAGACAGGTGTGGTGATTGTTGAGTGCGCACAGGTGGTAGCCCGAGGGGATGATGGTAAATATAGTGTGTTGAGATGGCTGAGCTGGTGACTGTGACAGTACGCCCCCTCAAAGGAGCGGCTTCCAGATGCTCCAAAAATAACACAGTCCCGGAGGGTGGTGGAGCAGAGGTGGAACAGGAGGACTGCGGGCCAGGTCTATGCAACAAAGCACCTGGAGACTGAGGCAGAGCAGGAAGCCAGCCAGAGCAGAGCCGAGCCGGAGATGAAGCCCACCAGGGTGGAGTAGGCAGAGCTGAGGCCCACCAGTGCGGTGCAGGCAGAGCCAAGGCCCACCAGGGTGGAGCAGGTGGAGTAGAAACCCACCAGTGCAGAGCAGGTGGAGTAGAAGCCCACCAGGGTGGAGCTGAGGCGCACCAGGGAAGAGCAGGCAGAACTGGAACATAGAGCACAGACAGATTAACAACGACCTCTATGACCACAAGTCAGGCAGAGAGTTTGCAGATGGTCTCCCTGGCCATGACAGGACTGGCAGACAGTACAGTATCTTGAACAGGAAGCTGAGAAGGTTCGCATCTGGCCTCCTTGACCGAGGCAGGACCTTCAAAGGATTCAAAAACGGTCTCCTTGAACACAACAGGACAGGCAGAGATCTTACCAGTAATTGCCAATGCCATGAGAGGAGCTAAAACTAACACCACCACTTCAGGAGGTTCTGCAGCAGAAGTTTTAGTGAGTTCAAGGACTAGAGTGACCTTTGGGGAGGATTCAAGCTTTAGCGTGGACTCATGAACTATAGTTGGCTCTGGGGAAAACTCATTAATTAGAGCGGATTCCTGGCTTAACTCTAGAGCAAGATCGGGATCCTGGCTGAGCTCTGGGATGAGAACGGGATCCTGGTTGATCTCTGGGACGAGAACGGGATCAACTCCTTGTTCAGAAGCTGAAGTCGGCACTGGACAGTGTTCAGAGCTCTGGTCAAGGTCTGCAGCCTGCACTGGACTCTGGTCAAGGGCTGGAGCCTGCACTGGACTCTGGTCAAGGGCTGCAGCCTGCACTGGACTCTGGTCAAGGGCTGGAGCCTGCACTGGACTCTGGTCAAGGGCTGGAGCCTGCACTGGACTCTGGTCGGGAACAGATACCCTCTCTGGGCCAAATTCGGGATCAAACGCTATCTCTGGGCCAAACTCAGGAACAGGAGCCCTCTCTGGAGCGGAGCAGACTCAGGGGCTGGATCTGACACTGGAGCGGACGCAGAGAGCTCCCAGACTGGAGTGGATTCTTGAGTGGAGGTAGGAGCAGACCTTGAAATGGCCCATGCACTCAGAACAGGCACGTTCAAGCTCAAACAGGTGCGCAACATTTTACTACGGTTTCTGGTTTGAACGACATGTTTCCTGGAAATGGTGTGCAACGGGGTTTGAGACACATTTTCTCTTTTGTTTGGTGAGTGTGTCAAAAATGTCAGCCCAATCAGCAGCAACATGTATATAAACCACGCGGTATTAAAGAGACAGCTCGCACAATGGGTCCAAGTAAAGTCATTTAACAAGTAAATGTAATTAACATCAAAATAAATTCACAAGAGCAAGTATATTGTTTGCACATGTTTATTTACATCAAAGGCAAAATAACTGAAATAATAAGAGCACAAGTATAGATCTGGTCTGTCTGAATATCATGTAGTAATTGCAATGTCTTCTGGTCCATATCCTTTCCTTAAGAAGGTGTGCTAGACACTGATTAATGTAACATAAAACACTATACATATTTATATATTTTGCTATTGTATTGTGGAGTGACACTTTCATGAACTTTTCTATACTCCTCTGAATATATATAATGGTAAATATTACAATATCATAGAACAACAACAGTGATCATCAGTAATGATAAGCCTAATACTCACAATAAAAAAATAATAAGGTCATATAGATCATAACGCAGTCTCAGAGGTAAGAAGCGGATTGTCCTTCACCTGAAATGTTTGTCTTTTCATCCTGAAATGCGAGGCAAATGTTAGATCACAATAATTAGGAACCACAGTTTCCACAAATCCCTTCACTCGATTGGGATGTTCTCTTTTATTCTGGATGGCAAGAGCAGTGACTGGAACATCGAGCGTATTTTGCAGTATTAAACACGTATTTATACTGATTTCGTCAGGCTCCGAAAATTCTTCAAAAAGAACACAAAGAATGGGCTTCTCAGCTGTCATAGTTGCAACTCTTGCGTCATCAGAACAGGGTGTTCAACGCACCACCGTTTCCATTTAAAAAACGTTTTGCAATGTTTTGTCAGGGCTGAATGCAGCCCAGGTGACTGTGAAAGTGGAGTGCGCACAGGTGGTAGCCAGAGGGGATGATGGGAAATGTAGTGTGTTGAGATGGCTGAGCTGCTGACTGTGACACTTACGTTGCATGAACACATTAACTCCAGTTTACTCTGAATACTGAAGCCTGATTTGTTCACGTTCATGTAGCAGCACAAGCAAATGGCAATTCAGCCTGCCAAAACAGGTGGAGCTGTCTATATAAGTCAGCACTGAATGCCATTTCATCAGAATTTTTCTCCTCCAGCACAAAGATCATCTCCTCCCTGGACTCTGAAGAATGAAGGACCCTGCTTACTCTCTCCCCTGCAGCTATCCGCCGAGACTATTAGAGCCCGTTTCACCTAAAAGAGCATATTTTCAGCGGAGTTTGCTGCAAAATGCCACACCACGAATGTGGCTCATGAAGGGCATTTCTGCATTCCTCGGATGACCTGCCCCATTCTTTCTACTAAGTTCACAATGAACTTGATAGGTTGTGGTGTGCCCCTTCATGGCCCATGCCTACCTTTCAGTCTCAGCCACCCTCACTACCATGACGGCACCAAAGAGGCTGATGCCGTGAATTTTGCCTCCCACAGCCCTGGGATGGACCACCCTTCTGGCTGTCCACCCTTCTAAGCCCTGCAGGGCCACCTTGGCCATAACGGCCAAAGCCTACTCTGCAGCTTGTCAAGTTGGTTTAAATTTCCATGCGATGGCAGTCCTCCAGGTTTTCCGGGCCAGAGGTTGTCCTCTGCACCATGGGTGAGTCCAGCCCAAATCTCTGTGCTGGGCAGCGCAACCTACTTGGCTCTGTGCACTACTAAGTCAATGGCCTAAGTAGCCAGTCAAGCAACGGCACAAACTGGTGGCTCTTGAGTGCCACCTCTGGCCGGATTTAAAGAAGTTCATGAACACTGATGAGCAGTGTTCGAACTATACCGTGGACTTTGGGGGAGCCCACTTTTTTTTTTTTTTTTTTTATAACGGTGGGGGGGGGGGGGGGGGTAGTAATGCATAACAGCTAACAGAAAGATACATACATAAAGATAGAGGATTTACCCTATTATACTTTATCGACACGAATTGATAGGTGAAACAACAAACAACCACAAATAGTCTATAAACAAAGCATCAGGCTGTCTTTGAGTTCACACGAACAACGGTTAAAGTTACTCGTCAGGCTACAGAAGAATACCTTAATTTCTCCGTTCAATTAGACCTAAGACATCGAGAGTCACGCAGACCTATAACAACCCAGCCACAACACATAATTGCGAATAACATGCCTTACCTTAACACAGAATCGACCACAGACGCCTGAATGGATTTCAAGGACTCCGTGCGCAGATCAATGGCCTCCAACGTTTATACTTTTTCTACGAATCTTTTGAGTTAACGTACTAAAGATGAGTGGAATTTGCACCGCAGCGCCCCACACCTTGATGCTCATGACAAGAATAGCAAGTATAGTTATCTTTATTGAAGCGAATTAGGTTTAAATCGCCGTCATGCATGAATGAATATTAAATATTAAATCTCCATCACCTGTTTTCAAATAGAGCACCATTTAATACACAGAGCCGTAGTTCACTGACAAGCTACGCAATATTGCATTCATTATCGAAGGCGATTCATCTGCGATAATGAACGCGATATTGCGTAGCTTGTCAGTGATCTACGGCTCTGTGTATTAAATGGTACGCTATTTGAAAACAGGTGATGGAGATTTAACGCTAATCATGGAACCGGCTTTACTGACTAGATGCGCATGAATATCACGTTTGATATATCGCCCAGCCCTAATGTCAGCCCTTGTCTCCATGGAGCGATCTGCCACTTGAGATCACTTGCTAACCTGCTTCAGGCTTGGAAAGCCATCCCGGGCATGTCAAGATTATAGATTTTAAAATGTTTACTCACCCCAATTCACTCACAGACCCCCTTGTTTCAGAGGTGCTATTCAAAATTCGGTTGGGTTCCTTGCTCATGTGCCCAGGAGTCTGGTTCTTATCGGTGGATCTGAAAGATGCTTAATTTCACATCCAGTTATACACTCACCACAGGCCGTTCTTGATATTCGCGTTTGAGGGGGTGGCTTATCAATTTCAGTTGATTTAGCCAAAAGCTTATGGAAGCATATGGTTAGCAAAATTCATTTTGAAATGTAATTTGCAAAATGGCAATGCAATATCTAAAATGACAATGTATTTCTGTATTTAAATTTGCATTTTCCCATACATATGTGCAATGTTTAGTGCAAAATGAAAATAAAAATTAAATTACATAATTTACATTTGTCATTTCCTACACAAGTTTTAATATGTAAAATAAAACATATTTTAATGCTTTATAAGTTGCAAAATTAAAATTGAAATGTATTACCCAAACTGATTAACATGTCCAAGTAAAAATTGTAGCAAAATTATAATTTAAATGCTATTTTTCCTAAATGCATTTAGACTTACGGGTAGCACACTTAGGATTGCATTTTCATCATAATACCGCATGAGAACTGTAGCAAAATGCAGTGTGAATTTCACAGGGGTGGTCAGTTACGAAGTAGCTTTACTTCGTTACTGTACTTAAGTACATTTTTCAAGTATTTGTACTTTACTGGAGTAGTTTTATTTTGAGTAACTTTTACTTTTACTTCACTACATTCCAAAGCATAAGATCGTACTTTTTACTTCACTACATTTCATAAAACATATCGTTGCTCCTTATAATATATAACGTGCTCCGAGACGCAGATGCGGTGTCTGATTCATGAACAAACTGATTCTTTTCAATGAACCTGTTAAATCGGTTCGCAAATCGCAACAAATGATTCATTCAGGAATTGGAATGATCCGATTGCAGCTGTTCTCGAGTCGACAACTCACTGATTCAAATGATCCGTTTAGAGCGAGTCTCCAGTCAACTGAACTCACAAGAATGATCTCGTGAGCGCGCGCGCGCGACTGATGCTGTGAAAAGTAAGTTACTAATGTCGAATTTTAGGATTAATTATTGTACCAGTCATATTTAGGTCAAAACTGTCAGTTGTTTGTGAACTAAATCTGCTGTAAAGGGTCATCTATTTAATCCCACTGAAATGCTTGAATGCAGACAGATCAATGTCACTGTCTCTATGTTTTAGGTCAAAAAACGAAACATTAAAATAACACAGATTAAATAAAATAACTCATGCATGTTCATATTCCCCGCTGCTGTAACGTTAGCAGTTTTATTAAAATGCTACGCATTTAGCCCTATGTGACGTCTGTTTTTATATTGTTTATCAACAGTATACATTGTTATATTGTTTAGATCAACTAGCCGATTAGACAGATATGGATATTTATTCATAATCATAACCATACTGAAAATAAGTAAATATTGTCAGCTGATGCTAACTGTCTAGCTAACAAGCTTGCTGGTGAGGAAATTTTTAGATATAAAGTCCAAATATTTTTATTAAACCACCTCGATAGATTACATCTGAGGGAAAAAGCAAGGATGTGATGTTGAGAACATGGTAACTACAGTAATTATCAAAGTGGGAAGTGATGCTCTCTGGGGGCATTTGGCCAGGGGTGTTTTTACACCACAGACAAGGTTTGTGAAGAAAAAAAAAAAAAATCATTATGAAAATATAATTATATTTTCCTAATCCCAGGTATTTTGAGCAGTAGGATTATAAAAATATGTGCTAATATAAAATTAAATCAAGTAGTCTATATAAAATTGCAAAATAAATCTATATATCAGTACTTTTGTACTTTCACTCGAGTAAAATTAAAAAAGCAGTACTTTTACTTTTACTGGAGTAATATTTTATAATATGTATCTTTACTTTTACTCAAGTACTTGATTTGTGTACTTCGTCCACCACTGGAATTTCATTCTGCATTCTGAGCCAAAGGTGCAGCAAAAGGGTAGCAAAATGGTGATTTAAATGTCTTTTATTTTTCTTAAATGCACTGACACTTACACTTAAGTTTCAAGTGCATTTTCTTTAAAAACCCCACAATGAATGTAGTTAAAGTCAATGTGGATTAAAAAAAAAAAAAAATGCATTCCAAGCCGATCACACCCCCGACCTGTCAATCATAACATCAAGGCGGGGCTCGGCAACAGGACGCACAATAGGTCCCCATTAACCAAAACTCAGTTCAGTCTCTCAGTTGTCCTCAGTGTGAAAAGATCTCAAATCATAGTCATTGTTGGAAAGGGTTCAAATACACAAAAATGCTGAAAACCACAGAAATTGTGGGATCTGAAGGATTTTCCTGAAAAACAGTGGGCAGTTTAACTGTTCAGGACAAACAAAGGACTCATGAACAACTATCACTAAAGAAAAAAAAAAAAAACAGCTTTGGATCATTCAGGTAACAACACAGTATTAGAAATCAAGTAAACGTAAACTTTTGAACGGGGTCATTTTTATAAATTCAGTCATTTTCGCTTGTGGACTATATGTAAACATATTTTGTGTGAAATATCTTATTCAGGTCAGTATTACATAAACAATAACATGCATTTTGTATGATCCCTGTTATTTTGGTAAAATAATTAACATTTTGCAGATTCTGCAAAGGGGATGTAAACTTTTGACCTCAACTGTATATAATTTTAGAAAAATGTCATTGAATGCCACATGACATTCATGAAATTGATTTGACTGGAGTTGAAATATCATTATCATTAGTTTCCCAAAGAGCAAAATATGTGAATATAGCCTAAATTATATTAATGAGTGTTAAATAAACTCTTTAGTTAACTTGGCATCCAATCTGCCATAAAAACCAACCACAACCAATCAGCAAACAAAAAGAATTCATATTAATTTTTCCAAACAAGAACAAGAAAACAGCATATCACGCTTTATCGTGTCTGAATGCTAGCTGTTGTTTTCGGCAACTGCGCTACAGAAAGCTGAGCGAACACTGAAGTAAAGAGTCATTTATGGAAACACCATCTAGTCTAGTAGCATTGGTGTAAACTGGCTGGTAAGTGAGACTACTACACAGGACACAAATGGCATGACACGTTGCGTCAAAGCAATAGAACCATTATAATCAGTAGTGATTCTATCACTGAACACGCAATAAGTTGCCCACAGTGAACAGATGCCACGTTCTATGTCTGATGACTCCTCGCATCTGAAAAGTGATGAAGTTCAATCCTCTGAACAGTCCCTAGATGTTTAGGAGCAAAACATATCATAATCTGGAGATTATGCCATATCTTGCCATTTTCCCACCACAGGAACCGTAAGTAATCTCTGTCTTCCTGGCTTACATGGAACCTGTGGAAAATCCTTTCTGTGTCACTGTCACTGCCGCTGCACGTCGCCAGTCTTATGCCGTGTTATTGTGCTTCCTCTACAGGTGCGCTGCAGTTCTGCGGTGATAATCAGGTGGATTGGGCACACTGGTGCACAGGTGTGCGCCTGTCTATAACAGCGTCTTGGTTTGCTTGCATGGTGGGCGATTTCTCATTACATCGGTCCCTAGTCAGGATGGAGGCTGAGACTGGCGCAAGCTGTGAAAGGCATGGTGGCCGAAATTTTGTGGTTGAAAATTTAAAATAAAATCGTTGTTGAAACATCGCTCTTGACCCCCTCCCCACCCCCCCCACCCCTTCTTTCTTGTTACTCCACGTTTTGCGTGAACTGCTTCGTCCTGGAAAACACAGCCTTATTTATATTTGGATTAATTCTGAATTTTGATAAGTGCTTCACACCTTATTTTGTAGGGTGTGAGGAGTGTAGATTAATAGATTGGGACGTAAATGTGTTTGTTGTCCTACCTATTTTGAACTTGAACTCGAACATTATACTAGATTGCTGTAAGCATTGCATGGCCCAGTGCTGTTGAAACATAAATTTTAATTGACCTAACTTTATCTATCATTGCTTGTTTTCCACAGAAACAAACTGTCCCCGTGTAGGCAAATGACGTGTTTTCGGACACGTTGTTTATTATTTTAGTTTGTTGGTTTTGGTTGGCTCAGGGCTTAGTAGCAGTTGTCTCGGGAGCACATCCGAGGTTTGGGTGACTACTCGTGAATTGGTAGTCTTCCCAAACTTGCGGGATCGAGTGCATAAATACCCGGTCTTGGGCCAGCTGAAGACTAGGGTCTACATTATTTATAAGGGTTGGGGGGATAGGTAGGGACGGGGTGGTTTCATTTCATTTCTGGCCCTGATAGTTCTGTTTATTAAATCTCCGGGGGAGATATTTAATTTACGCTGAGCGTGGTTTTTTTTTTTTGAAAATTCATTCGCTTTGAATTACCTTGAATCATTTTGAAATTAATTCGTTTGGAAATTGAGAATTAGATTACAGCCTAGGTATGGCAACCATCATTGAAGTATTTGTTCAGACTCCATCTGATGAGTTGTTAGATACAATGACTAAAGAACAACTTTTAGAACTAGCCGCGCATTATGAAATTGAGCTCTCCGCTCTTCAAAGAAGGTCCAAAGAGGGGATTAAGCGGATCGTTAAGGCTACGTTGCTTGATCTTGAAGTCCTGGTGGAGGCACCCGTTCCTCTGCCACCTGCCCTAAGCACCCTCTCGTTCGAACAGCAGAAAGAATTACTGCTTTTACAGCGTGACACAGAATGCGAAAAACAGCGTTTGGAATGTGAAAAAGTACGTGTAGAACAAGAGCTTGAGGAAAGTCGGCAACGTCTAGAGCGACAGTGTGTTCAAACAGCAACGCCTAGACCTAATTAAGGAGGGTAGGCTTGTGAGTGGAGGTGCCGAAGCCTCCTCGTCCAAGCTAAATATTTCCAATAATTTGCGCTTGGTCCCACCGTTCAACGAATCTGATGTGGAAACTTTTTTTGTTTTGTTCGAGAGAGTTGCTGCAGCCTACAAATGGAATAATATTGAGTGCGCCCTGCTTCTTCAGTGCGTTTTGACTGGTAAGGCTCAGCAAGCCTACTCTTTCTTATCGGTCGCGGACAGTCAAATCTATGAAAATGTAAAGTCTGCAGTTTTAAAAGTTTATGAGCGTGTACCGGAGAGCTATCGTCAGCAGTTTCATACGCTGCAGCGAAAATCTAACCAAACGCATGTTGAATTCGTTAGAGACTTGACCTTGCAGTTTAATCGCTGATGTATGTCGACAGACATTGCAACATTGGATGATCTGATTAATTTAATTTTATTAGAACAATACAAAAACACACTTACATTGCAGAGCGTGGCGTTAAGACCGCCTGCACTGGAACGCCTGTGGTTACATCTGCGAGTGTATCAGAATGCCAGGGGATATTTAAACCATTTAATTCTGAAGGCCTTGTGTCGCTTCCAGGTAGCGATAACAGAGTGGCAGTAAAAATTCTCAGAGACACTGGGTCATCAGAGTCATTCATCTTGGAGTCCATGTTACCGTTCTCATCTGAGTCGTACACAGGTAATTCGCTTTTAATTTGGGGAATTGGGCTGAATACGTTATCCGTGCACCTACATAAAGTTACTCTGACTTGTGACCTTGTGCAGGGCGATCTGTCAATGGCGTGTCGCCTGTCGATGGCGTGTCACTTATCCTTAGGAATAATTTGGCTGGGGGATGCGTCTGGTTTAATGAGTCGCTGCCTCTGGTGGTTACGCGCCTCCCTCCGGTAGTGGCCCCGATGAGAGTGCCCAACAGTATCCTGAAGTGTTCGTGGCCTGTGCAGTAACTCGCTCTGCTAGCCAGGCTAGATCTGAAGTGAAGCCCACGAAGGCTGAACGGCTCTTTTCTCTGACTGATTATCCGCTGTCCGTGTCTCGCGACGAGCTGCTAAAAGAACAGCAGAGTGATGAAACGTTAAAACCACAGTACAAGCAGGTCGTTGGCAATGTTGAAATTCGAAACAGAGCTCAGGGTTATTATACTAAAGATGGGGTCCTACTGAGAAAGTGGTCCCCTCATGCTGGCGATTGTATTGGTGATACCGTTTTTCAGGTCGTAGTACCCATTAAGTTCCGACCGCTAGTACACAAAACTGCCCACGACCGCCTCGCTGGTCATGCCGGTACAAAGAAAACATATGACAGAATTCTCCATTATTTCTACTGGCCTCGCATTAAAAAGGATGTTGCCAGTTTTGTTAAAACTTGCCATATATGCCAGCTCACCGGCAAACCTAACCAGTCTTTAAAACCGGCCCCTCTGCATCCAATTCCAGCTGTGTGTCAACCATTTGAGCATCTCATCATTGATTGCATTGCCCCACTTCCTTGCTCGAAAACTGGGAGTGAGTATTTACTAACGGTGATGTGCCAGGTCACTCGCTATCCGGCCGCTTACCCATAGCGTTCCATTAACGCAAAGTCTATCATGAAAGCCCTCAGTCAATTTATTTCTATTTTTGGGTTACCTAAAATTATCCAATCCAACCAGGGGAGTAACTTTACTTCGAATATGTTTGCCGAAGTGCTCCGTCAGCTGGGTATTAAACACAATCTGGCAACCGCGTATCATGCGCAGAGCCAAGGATCTCTTGAGCGTTTTCATTCAACGTTAAAATCTTTGCTCAGAGCTTACTGCGTCGAATTGGATCGGGATTGGGAAGAGGGCCTGCCATGGATGATGTTGGCAGCCAGAGAGGTCACTCAACAGATTATTGGTTATAGCCCGAACAAACTTGTTTTCGCGCACAAAGTCCGTGGGTTCCTGGCAGTCTTGCACGACCAATGGACTGATTCAGAACCGCCAGGAAAATTGTCTAATTATGTACTGGGTTTCCGCCGGCGGCTTTCGTTGACCTGGGATCTGGCAAAAGAGCGGCTCGGGAACTCTCAGGGAAAAATGAAGAGGTTGTTTGACCGTTGCGCTGAACATCGAAAGTTTAGGGTGGGTGATCAGGTCGTTGTGCTTCTTCCTGTGGTGGGCTCACCTTTCCAAGCCAAATACGCCGGGCCATATGAGGTGATACATTGTGGCGCTAACGATAATTATACAGTTTTACAGATTGGAAGAAGAGCTCGCAAGTCTGTCACGTAAATCTCCTTAAGCCATACTACAATCGAGACAGACAGGTATCCGTGCCAGTTAGCCCTGTGGTGCTAGTGGACAGCTCCCCTCAGTCCTGTTCTTTGCATTTTGGCCGCGCCTGTAGATGAATTAAAAGTTGCCTGACGATTGCGTGTTGCAAGGGTGATTTAAAAAATTTAGAAACGTTAGAGAAATTGCTGTCTGATCTTAAACATTTGGACGCAGCCCAATGGCAAGAACTGATCAGCTTGTTGTCCGAGTTTCCAAAGTTGTTCTCCGATGTGCCGACGCAAACAACTGCATTGGAGCATGACATAGATGTGGGCGACGCTGAGCCTGTCCGCCAATGTTTTTATCGAGTTCCGCTAAACAAACGTGAGTTTTTGGAGAAAGAGGTCCAGTATCTGCTGGATAATAAATTGGCAGAACTTTCCTTCTCTAGCTGGTCCTCGCCTTGTCTGTTGGTTGAGAATTCTGATGGTACGTACCGTTTTTGTATGGACCATGGAAAATTAAATTTAGTCACAAAACCAGACTCCTTTCCTCTGCCAAGAATAGAGAATTGTATTGACCAGGTTGGTGCCGCGAAATTCGTAACTAAACTGGATTCACTAAAGGGCTACTGGCAGGTCCCGCTGACCGAGCGTATGCGAAGTATCCTCTTTTATCACACCAGTTATTCTCTTACTGGGTAATGAGCTTCGGCCTTCGAAACGCACCAGCTAAGTTTCAAAGATTAATGAATAAAATAGTCGCTGGACTACATGGCGTTATGGTTTACCTGGATCATACACTCGTGGTAAGTGAAACTTGGCAAGAGCACCTCAAACATTTACGCCTCCTCCTCGTTCGCCTCGCCCAGGCCAATCTCATGATCAATTTGGCTAAATGCGAGTTTGCGGGGGCGACCGTTACGTACCTAGGTAAAGGTGGTGAGACAAGGACAAGTGCGTCCGGTGCGAGCGAAGGTGAGGGCAATAGACGAGTATCCCGTTCCTGCCACTTAAAAAGAATTAATGCTGTTCCTGGGTCTGGTGGGTTTTTACCGCTGTTTTTGCAAGAACTTCTCTACCGTCGTTGCCCCTCTAACAGACCTACTTAAGTCTAAAGCACTGTTTGTTAGGTCCAAATCCTGTCCAAAGCGCTACTAACTTCGGCACCCACCCTGATGGCGCCTCGGCTAGAAAAAACATTTAAAATCATGGTAGATGCCAGCAAAGTGGGGGCAGGTGCAGTGTCAGTCCAACAGGATGATAAAGGAATCGAGCGCCCTATTTTTTTTTTTTTTTTTTTCTCGTAAATTCAACAGTTATCAGTGGAACTATTCCACAATCGAGGAGGCGGCGTTCACTTTATTCTGGGCTCTCCAGCACTTCAAAGTGTATGTAGGAGGGAATAGTTCACCTGTAATAGTTTACAGTGACCACAACCCGCTTACGTTTTTACACTCTCTTAAAAACCCCAACCAAAGGCTCATGCATTGGTGCCTGTTCCTCCAGCCTTATCACTTAGATATCCGGCACCTTAAGGGCTCTGAAAACATAGTGGCCATTATGTTTATGTTATGTAAGGGTTATGTAAGGGTTTGTATGGGACTCTGAATCCACAGGTTTGTATTTGTTATTCCATCCATTCACCAATATGCTACCCTACTGGTAGGAATTTTCTATATGATATTGTATGCATACTTTAAGTTCAAGTTTTCTTTAAGTTTAAAGGCCTTTATTGTCATTATTTTTATTGTACCGTAACGGAAACTTTTTGTTCCCTGTTCTTAAGGAGGAGGGTGCCACGGCCGCTGCACGTCGCCAGTCTTTTGCCGTGTTATTGTGCTCCCTCTACAGGTGCGCTGCAGTTCTGAGGGGGTAATCAGGTGGATTGGGCACACCAGTGCACAGGTGTGCCCCTGCCTATAACAGCATCCTGGTTTGTTTGCATGGCAAGCGATTTCTCATTACATTGGTCCCTGGTCAGGACGGAGGCTGAGACTGGCGCAAGCTGTGAAAGGCATGGTGACTGAACTTTTGTGGTTGAAAATTTAATATAAAATCGTTGAAACGTCGCTCTCGCTTCCACCCACCCCCTTTCTTGTTACTCTCCACCGAGGGCGTAACAGTCACAGATAACTGTGATTGGATAATTGCGAAACCTGCAGAGTACCCCTGTTAGTCCATTAGTGAGATCAGGTCCAGTTAGCAAGTGATCATTCAGTGAGATGCCATCATATTTGGCAGAGCAATCAAACACAACTCTAATCTTCTCTGGCTTTTCTATACCCCTTGGTGAGGAATATACCAGACATTTCCTGCCTTGGGTTTAGGGCTGCAACGATTCATCAACATTATTGACAACGTCGACAATAAAAAATTGTCGACAAATATTTTTGTTGTCGAGTAGTTTGATCTCATATGACCTAATGTAAGAGCCTGCAATAATGCGGTTTGACCAGTGTGGCACTGTAGCGCAAGACTGTAATTCAGCCCTCCTGGATGTAATTCAAGAGAAAAACACACAGCGCTTCAGAGCAAACGCAGCTGAAAGAACCAGAAGCTGCTGAGCGGCGTTTGGAATATGTAAATATATACGGCGCTTTCCTCTCAATAACGAAATAAACACAACAAAAACTGACAGCGGTGTGAAAACAGCAGTTAAAAACACATCTTGATTACAGTGATGTGGATGTTTGCATGAGCTCTGCAGTAAAGTCCAGTCACGTCACGTTTATTTATTTAGAGCTTTATGCAATAGATGGCCTTAAATCAAGCAGCTATACAGTATTAAACATGAAAAACCAGAGTCGATTTCAGTTAGAATTACAACTTGATTTTCTGTTATAAAGCAGCTCTCCGGTGTGGAGCCAGCTAGTGATAAAATCTTTTTATTAGTGGGAAAAAAAATATTATTTCATTAAAGTGATAGTTTGGTTTGCAAAGATCAAAGTTTGTTCTAGCTCAGGACTCTTTTGATTATCATAACCCTATAAGGTATTTTAAGAGAAATTATTTTGTGAATAAAATAGTTTATCCAAAAATAAAACGTCTTATCACTTACCTTTATTTTGTTTCTTATCCATATGACTTACAAAAGGAGATGTAAGGCAGAATGATGTCATTCAGTTACTTTTTCATATAGCTAATTACATGGTGAATGAGAGAGTTTCTCTGTCTGTCATCTATTTTGAGTAAAATAGAATATATATTTGCAAAAATTAATTGTATAATAATTGTAATTGCATAATATGACTTTCAAAAGCTGAAGTGATTACCGTTATATATTTGTTAGAATATGCATAACTCAACAATTTTAACTAATTGCAAAAGCTGAATAATCAATGTCTACTGATTAATCAGTGAAATAATCGACGATTAGTTGATTAATCGTTCTAATAATAGTTATTATCAAAATAATCGTTTGTTGCAGCCCTGCTTGGGTTGGTGTTCAGTTCTCTCCGCATCCCCATCATTGAAGACACCTTCCATAAATTTAACATAATCATCCTTGAATTTGGGGTCTTTCTCAAATTTTCCTTTCAGACGCTTCAAGCCACACCAGAGCCAGCTGCTTATTTTCTGGTAATTGTGGGTGTATCTTAAAGGGGAGGGGCATCTTAAAGTGTCCCTCTGAGTTCTAATATTTTTTTTTTTAATTCACCAGTTGCATGAACTATATATAATCTTGTGATATGCTCCTTTCCCTTGGACTTGTATCTCTAAAGTCTGATTCAAGGGCTCTGATGACAGGTCGGTGTCAGTATTGAGTTCCTTAATGATGACACGATGACACAAGCCTGTAACTTCAGTTGACTTTGCAATCCGTGGCGAACAGCAAAGGTTCGTCATCACCTGCTGTGATGACTTGTCATGGTGGCAAAGCTCTTGAGAAGTCGTATCAGGAGTCCGACCTTACAATTCAACAGTGTTGGAATTTCTTGAGCAATTTTATTCACATGGCTCCACCTTTTAGTGGTTTCAGGAGTAGGAATGTGGGAACGTTCAAGTGGAATGAAGTCTCTGGTAAAGGCAGGTGCTTTTTTCAGTTTCTTGTAAACATTAATGTCTGAAGTCCAATTACACTGTACTCAGCACAAACTGGGCTACAATCATATGAAAACAACATGAATGTACATATTTGTGTTTTTGAATAAAAAAAAAAAAAACATTGTTTATGCTTGGTTAGTGAAAAACTACATTTTTTTTAAGTCACTGAAATAAGGCCATAAAACACATACGGAACATTTCTCCTCAAGCCTTTTGGGAACTTGTGCTAGACAAGAGTTTTTGCTACAAAATGATGTGAAAATCATCCTGTTCAATCATTCACACAAAATGATATATTGATTTAACTTTTGTAAGACATGTTTTGTGTTAGAAAGGCCGTAAGCGAGGGAGTGACAATGGCCAAGAATATTTAGTGATTCACACCTGAGAGACAAAGGGCCCTCCCCTAATGGGCCATCAGTGTAGCTGTGACTGTGAGGCAGGTAAGGAAGAATGTGAGGAGTAAAATAATGTTTTTTTTTTATTATTATTTTTATTTTATTTACAATGCAGTACAATCAAAATATACATAATAAAGGTCAAAGACACATTATTGCGCACACTGATCTAAACACAGAGAAGTGAACAGATTTCCTGTCATTCCTGAAAACAGATCCTGTTCAACAAGTGAAACAAGTAAACCATACCTGGTATTTCCAAGGTGTTTGCTGCTTATTTCCATGGATTCAAGGAAAAAAAAAACAAAAAAAAAAAACATCCCCATCATCAGTAGTCATGTTGCTTATTTTACCATATTTGTGTAGAATATCAGTGTAGTTGAACATCTGATGTTGGTACAGTGCAGCACTCTCAGAGGAAAACAGTTTGAAGAGACTAATATAAATTAGTATGATTATGCAATGAAATTTGCTTATTATAGGGTGACCATACTTCCTCTTTTTCCTGGACATGTCCTGGCCAGGATTTATAAATTGCCAAGTTTTTGCTTTTTTATGCTATTGTTTTCATAGCTGCCAAAGGTAAAATAAAGTGGAGGCATTGTACATAATCAGCCAATCGCCTTCAGCCAAAGCAATGCAAATATACACATAATATATGAGGACTGTAGAGAGCATAGGTGTGTTCGACTTGAAGCTGCACTGAGCAGACTGGTAAGTGTATGACAAAGTACCACGAGAGCGATAATAGAGCACTCACGGTACTTTGATGTCATACACTGATCGTTCTGTTCAGCGTCGTTTCAATTTGAACACACGTCAATAGGAAAAAAATGCCAAAATGCAGACATTTTAAGCAGTTTAGAAGTCCTGGCCAGGACATGTCAGGGAATATAACACTCATCTGTATGACCAAAATCGACAGAGTGTTTTTAGTCTCTTTCGCACTGGTAAGAAAAAAAGCGAGCTGGTCATGCCGGTGTGACCGTTGACCCCTGGAGGTTAAAGGCAGGGTAGGTGATTTCAGAGAGGCTAGCAATAGCAAGCTATCTTTGAAAGCATAATATCCCACCCTCCCTGCATAATCACTCTCCAAAGCCACGCCTCCTCCAAAACACATGAACGTGCACAGGCAGACCAGAGGCTAACCAGCAGCATGATGAGAGATGGCGTTGGTTGAGGGTTAAATGCAGCACTGTCAGATTACTTCATGTCTCATTCACCAGTGAGAGAACATTAGAGTACAATAATAACGCCTTCCATTCTCGCTCAGTCTGAAATGGCATAATGGAATGTGCTAATGATGTATTATGTCTGTGCAAACAGGGTGCACGGAGGTGTGCAAATACATATATGCTGACAGGCAGGTAGGACAGCCTATCATAACCCTTGGGCCGAGGAATATGATTGGACGAACATTTTATGGTCCTACACCTTTCACAAATGATGCAAATACATTTAGACCACTTAATTGTTGAACCAAATCACCTACCCTGCCTTTAAAAAATCGTACCGTAAATATTTTAAAACTTTGCTCTCTTTCTCCTCATCTTCGTCCTCATCACCTGCTCACAAATTCGCTTGCTTCCATGCCACCTCAGCTTATAAATGATCACGTAATGCTTACTCCAGCAGCCTCTGCGTTTACTTTCGTATGACAGTGTGCTTCATGCTGTCTTGTTATTGTTCTTTTGTGTATGCGGTTCAGTTCAGAACTGTCATTCATTTACACTGAAATCTGATACTGGCCACATTTAAAAATGATAATGGACCTGAGCAATAAATAGGAATTGAGCACTAATGCTTACAATGTGAATGTAGCCAAATTTTCAAATCCAAGGCAATGATGTATCAAAGGCAGCACTAAGGTCCAGTAACACTAACAGAGACTCCTCTTCAGGAACTCGAGCTGCATCCAGAGATGCTTTGGGGAACGTCATGAGCGTGAGCGGCTCTGAATATCGTGTGTAATCAGTCCAAATGATGGGCAAGGCGTCATGGGCGGGGTGACGTAATGACCAGCTGGTATAAAAGCACATGCGGTGAAACCGGCGTCAGCTTTTTGTCATTCAGCAAAAACGCTCTGTGTGTGTTTGTTTAAACTCTTTGTTGTGAGTCTTATTTAGTGTTGTCCTGCCACTTTTAAGCTCCACATAAGGTCGAATGTATCCTTTGCATACAAAAAAGAGATCAGTATGTCAAAGAGATATTTAATCGATCACGCTAACAAGGGCGAGAGCAGCTCACCTTTCAGATCATGTGTTTCTCCCTGTGGACGCTTCATGGTCCCAGGTGATACACATGATTTGTGCGTGCTCTGTTTGGGAGCAGAGCATGCACGGCCGGCTCTCGAGGGAGCCGGCTGTGTGCATTGCGTGCGTTTTCTGATGCGTTTGCTCCGCTCCTGGAAGGCTCTCTTTGATGAGAAG
Organism: Spinibarbus caldwelli; assembly: GCA_039654775.1. Classification (NCBI taxonomy): domain Eukaryota; kingdom Metazoa; phylum Chordata; class Actinopteri; order Cypriniformes; family Cyprinidae; genus Spinibarbus; species Spinibarbus caldwelli. The sequence continues at coordinate 30,462,762 of CM077247.1, read as the reverse complement.
GGAGCCTTCATCAGCGTTCCCCACGGCGCTGGTCCCGCTGCCGCCGAGGTGGAACGGCGTCGGCGCTCGTGGGGTTCGCAGATGGATCTGTTGGAGGGAATGGAGACGGGCGAGTCCCTATCTTTTTCCCACCCATCAGATTCGGCGGCCGCTCCCCGGGATCAGAAGCCCGCACTGCGGTTACTTCCCCCTGGGGCACGGGCTCGGCGCTTTGCCTTTCATCCTCCGAGGAGGGTGAATGCGAGCGTGCTGAGGCTCCGCCCCCTGTGTCACCCCAGTGTGAGGAGTGCGGTTATAGAGAGATGCCTCGGGTGGAACAGATGCTCGCGAGCTATCTGTCCCCCGACGCTGCATCGTCTATGAAGGCTCCGTCCTTACCCTCCAAGCCACTGCAAACAACATCAGCGCTTGTGGGTAAGGGGTACGCGGTGAGCGCGAGGCCATGAGCTCCGATGAGAAAGCATCATGGAGCTCAGGAGAACCGCTGATTTGGCCCTCCGCGTCACCAGGGAGACCGCCCGCGCTATTGGGCGGTTTATGGCAGCCATGGTGGCAGCGGAGAGGCATCTCTGGTTGACCTTGTCTGACATTAAAGATAGACAGGGTCTTCCTATTGGACGCCCCGCTTGCACCTCTGGGTCTGTTCGCCGACGCCGTCGATACCATCGTCGACAGACACCAGGAGGCTCGTACACAAACGGTGGCGTTCCAGCGGTTCTTGCCTCGTCACCCTCTAGCTCAAGCGGCTGCTGGGCGGGAGCAGCCGTCTCCGCGTACTAGCTCCTCGTACAGGGAGGTGCAAAAACAGAGCGTCGCCACTCACGCTCCCCCGAGTAGGGACCGAGGTGGCAAGCAACGCTCTGGGCCGGGGCCTTCGAAGCCAAAGACAGACCTGTGGGTCGTACTTCAGGCTAAGAAGTCCTTGGTTAAAAAGCCCTGATGCCCATGGCCCAGGGCTTATGAGGGTAGCCCCTGCTGGAAGGGAAGGGTTTTTACCGCGGTTCTCGGTGCCCGCCCCCCCCCCAGTGCCCTCAGGGGGTCGGTCTGCCAACCCTGCCACGTACGGTGTTCCAGGGCTCAGCGATCTCCAGCGATCACACATCTCAGTTTCTTCTGCCCGGACTGGTTCCCTTAGGAGTCACCTGGCGGTGTGGTAGCCTCTGCCAAGCGTGTCTTGTTGGGTCCTGCCTAGCAGGCTCTGGCTATACCATTGTCTCCTGGAGATGACGCGGGTCTGAGGACCGTCGTTTCAATAGGAGACTTCAGCCCAACAGAGTCCTGATGCCTAGGGCTCAGGATTATGGAGGGCAGGCCCCTCTGGGGAAGAACGGTGTACACCGCAGTGCACGGTGCCCATCTCTCCTCAGTGCCCTCAGGAGATCGGTCTGCCAACCCTGCCACGTACGGTGTTCCAGGGCTCAGCGATCTCCAGCGAGCACACATCTGTTTCTTCCGCCCGGAAACGTAGTGGAGCTGAGATGCCCACCACCCCTTCCGGGGTCTCTTGAGCAACTAGGTCGGTTGTCTCCTGCCGGTGTGCTGTCCAGGGCCCTGAACTAGCCTCTCTAAGTATACCAGAGGCCAGTCTCGAGAGACTGGTTCCCTAGTAGACTATTTGGACTACTGCCAAATGTGTCTCAGTGGGTTGCCTCGTTCTAGAGGATCATTCCCACTCCGGTGGACCCCGAGCAGGCTCTGGTAATGGGACGAGAAGCTGACACTCTCTTGAGGAAGGAGGCCATTGAGGTGGTCCCTCCTCATGTATGAGAGTCCGGGTTCTACAGTCGGTACTTCATCGTTCCAAGAAGGATGGAGGGCTGCCATCCTTCCCCATCTAGGAAGTCCCTGAGGTTTGCTTTGGGGGCAAAACTTACCAATACCGGGATCTTCCTTTCTGGCCTTGCACGCTCACCCTGCACGTTCACGAAGTGTGTGGATGCTGCTCTGGCTCCTTTGTGATCCCAGGGCATCCGCATACTCAACCACGTCTATGATTGGTTGATATTAGCTCAATCAGAGCTGATTGTGGTTCGGCATCGAGATGTCATTCTCACTCATGTGAAAGAGCTGGGGTTAAGACTTAACGCCAAGGAAAGTGTGCTTTCTCCGGTTCTGAGAATCACTTATCTGGGCGTGTTGGGGATTCGCTCATGATGCAGGCTCGTATGACACCTTCTCGGTTCGAGTCGATCCTCAATGCAGCCGTGAGAGTGAGAGAAGGCTGGTCACTCACTGTAAAGCAGTTTCAGAGACTGCTGGATCTGATGGCAGCTGCCTCCAACGTGGTTTTGGCCTGCTGTACATGAGACCCTTACAGTGGTGGCTCAAGACAAAGGGGTTCTCCCTGAGGGGAAACCAGCTTTGCATGCTCAAGGTCACGCGGCGCTGCCTTCGTGCCTTAGACATGTGGAGACAACCTTGGCGTGGTCTGTGGAGTGGTCGCCATCTCACGTGGCATATCTATCGCCTAGAGATGCTGGCCATGCTACGTGCACTGAAGTATTTCCTCCCAGACCTGAGAGATCGCCATGTGTTGGTGCGCACCGACAACACATTGGTGGTCGCCTATATCAACCACCAAGGAGGTCTGTGCTCACGCCCCCTGTACAGGCTGGCGCGCCAGATCCTTGTGTGGGCCCAAGGGTATTTTCCCTGAGCATCTCAATATGGGAGCAGACGTCCTGTCGAGACAGGGGCCGAGGCCCGGGGAATGGATGCTTCACCCAGATGTGGTGAAGCAGATCTGGAGAGTGTTTGGCAGGTGGACCTCTTCGCTACGAGAGAGACAGTGCAATGTCCCCTCTGGTACTCTCTAGTTCATCCAGCTCCACTGGGGCTGGATGCTATGGTACAGATGTGGCCGAGGCTTTGCTCTGCTCCCAGGAGTTCTGGCGAGAGTGCGCCGGGACGAGGTCAGTCTACTTCTGGTAGCACCGTTCTGGCTGGGCCGAGTATGGTTCTCGGACTTGATTTCTCTCCTCGACGGCTCTCTATGGGAGATTCCCATCAGGAGGGATCTCCTCTTAAAGGCGGAGGGCACGCCCCTGCCCAGAGCTGTGGGTGTGGCCTCTGAGGAGGCACAACTCATAACTTCCGGTCTCTCAACCGAGGTTGTTGAGACCATACTCCAATCCAGAGCTCCCTCAATGAGGAAACTGTACGCCTGAAGTGAAAACTTTCACTTCTTGGTGCGGAGACCGCCAGCTCGACCCAGCTAACTGCCCGATTGGTACAGTTCTGGAGTTCCTGCAGGCCCGACTCACCGCAGGGTTGACCCACTCCACCTTGAAGGTTTTGTGGCGGCAATATCGGCCTACCACACCTCTCTTGGTGGACAGTCAGTGGGCAGAAACTCCTTGGTTACACGTTTCCTCCACGGTGCGCTGAGGCCTCCAGTATGTCCCGTGTACCACGGTCAGTCGTGCTGCAGGCCTTCTGTCCTCCTAACCAGCAGAAGCACAATTATATTTGTCCAGTGCAAGCACTGGACGCATATGTCCACAGAGCTACCATGTGGACAAAGTCGGACCAATTGCTAGTTTGCTACGGTCCCCCTAGAGAGGTCTGCCTGCTACGTAGCAGACCCTCAGCCGGTGGATAGTGGATGCCATCAAAACTGCTTATGAGTTCTCTCATTTCCCCTCGCCGACGGGAGTAAGAGCTCATTCTTCACCTAAGTGTGGCGGCCATTCCAAGGCCTTTCTCACAGGTGTCCTAATACAGGACATCTGAAATGCTGTGGGATGGTCCACGCCTCTGACCTTCGTCAGGTTGTTGGCCTCGATATGGGCCACTCCAGGCTCTTCCGTTCTCTCGCCCTCGTTGTTCTCCTGAGGGATACACACAGGGCAGGGACTTGGAAGTCTGGCGGCATAGGCATCTCGTTCCCCAAAGCATCTCCGGACGCAGCTCGAGTTCCTGAAGAGGAACGCCTCTAGGTTACGTATGTAACCCTAGTTCCTCGAAGGAACAAGACGCTGCGTCTCGGTGCCACACTTCTTGCATCCCTGCCAGCGTTTTGCTTCATTCCTAGAAGATGATGCCGGTTTCACCGCATGTGCTTTTATACCAGCTGGTCATTACATCACCCTGCCCGTGACACCTTGCCCATCATTTGGACTGATTACACACGATATTCAGAGCCACTCATGACATTTCCCAAAGCGTCTCCGGATGCAGCGTCTCGTTCTTTCGAGGAACTAGGGTTACATACGTAACCTAGAGGCGGTTACTGCCATGATCAGAATGAAATGGACTGAATCCTGACTGAAATTCCTCATAGACACTATTTCTTTCCAAGAAGGAACATAGTTGTGTTGTTTTCTAGTATTTTGATAGAAAAGAGAGATTTGGAATCAGTCTATAGTAAACTAATTCTTTAGAATCGGGTTGCGGTCCTGCGGACGATACAGCGTTTCCATGAAGGGACGGTGGAAACTCTCCTCAGGATCCTGGAGGATGCCTGACGGCCAACAATCAACAGAGAAGTGTGGAGATCTGTCAAGAACTGTGAGTCATGTGGTGTGGAGACCAAAGAGTGCCTGTCATCAACCCTAACGTGAAACTAACATTCCAGCACCATCATATTTAACACTGCCACATAAGACGTTTTAACTACTATGTATTAAAACGTTTTGATGTGTATTAGAGTTTCAGCAAGTCTCGAGTCTTTGGTTACAAGTCTGAGTCGAGTCTCAAATCCTTTAATGGCTTGATAAAAAAAATTCCATTCAAAATCCTCATATATTGAAATCTTCCTATTTACAAAGCTGTTTTATAGGCTATAGACAAAATACATTAACAATGATTTGCGTTGTTAAAAAAAAAAAAGTGATAAAATATAAGGTTAATGTACATCCAGCCTGCTACTTAACAGCCTGTTTTAATCCATTACCATGTTCAAAACAGATTTTCTGTAATCAAATTCTATAAGAGTTCTATCTACCATGACACTTTTATTTTTATTTTTATTTATTTATTCCTTTATGGGGATATATGGGGTTATATTGACACTATAGTCTCTTTTTCAAATGGTCCCTGGCCAAAAAGGCAACACTTAAAACTGAAATAAAATAAAAAAGAGAAAGAGAAAAAGAAACAATAAAGAAAGACACATAAGGAAGTATGTGACACAGATATTACAAAACCATGCAAATAAAGCATTTCTTTATGATATAAGTCAGGGGTATTCAGTTAAAATTCCAAGAGGCAAAGCCTCTATATTTTCTTCCAAGCAAAGGTCCAGGGAAAAAAAAAAAAAAAAAAAGGAATACATATTTACATGTAATGTATTTTTACATTTAAATACATGCGAGGCCATGTGACAAAAAAATAAATAAAAAAAATACTGTTTCTGTTCAGAGATTTCCTCCTGAAATCTATAGTATTTTAATATTTTACTTAAAAATAGTAAAGACTAAAAACAATGTAGCAACAATAATCCAAACGTTCTCATCTTGAAAAGGGTAACAGTTTCAAAATTTAAGTTCCATCCTAGCCATCTAACAACAATTTCCCCAATTATAATTACCTTATTTTTTATTTTATTTTTTTTATTTAATTTTTTTTTAATGTTCTTAGCCTACAGATTAATAATGCTAAAATGTAGATCAGAAACGTCTTGTCACATCTGATTTGAACAGTCAGAGTTATTGATAGATAAATAGTTAGAAAGAAAAATAACTAGATGTGCAGCACTGTTGTTTTCTGCTGTGTTTTAGTGAAAGTAATCTATAATTTTGCTGCTCTCCACCTCCCATTAAAACCGTAGGTAGTACAATTCGACAACGAAAAATGTTACCTGACAAATTATGGTTTATTAACGTCTACACCTACCACAACCCTAAACCTTCCCTTACAGTAATGCAGATACATTAAATATTGTTGTTCAGCATGAGAAAAAGGACGCAATATTGATGTGCGCATGCGCAGTAAGAAAATGTGACGGGTAGGAATAATATGTCAGGACACAGGCGCGCGTCCAGAGTGGGAGAAAGCGCACGGAGCTGAAAGGGCTTGAATAAAGCGCGTTTGGCTTTAGATAATAACACTAGAGGATATAGCGCTGAAAGATATTTGCCATAAATGACCCCAAGTGCTTGTTATGTGATCCGCTCCGTTGTTTTGACGTGCTGCTCGCCTGAAACGGTGCTGCTGTTGCGGCTCGCGGTCCGGATGGATGCCGGGGTGCGCATGCGGTCCGCCTTTTGAAAATCAGTTATACAAGTATAAAAAAATCAGTTATTATAAGCATGTAAGGATAAAAGACTCGAGTTGCTTTTAAAATATTCACAAGTCCTTTCCCTCGAGTCAAGTCTGGAGTCATTTCAGGTCGAGTCTGAAGTCAAGTCTTAAGTCTATAAAAATGCGACTCAAGTCCGAGTCACTAACTCGAGTGACCATCTCTGACCAAGACTAATATAATATATTCTTGTAAAAGTATTCTTTATTAACAGCTTTGAGAAAAAAAAAAATAAATAAATAAATTCACAGTGCACAAGCGTCAAGGATCTGGATTATCATTTTATTGGATTGTATATACACTTCCAGCACACTAGGATTCTTTAGGGTGTGGTGCAATGGACTCTGTGCTTTAACAGCCTGAGTCTTCCTGCTTTTATTGTGTTGTTTTAAAGTTGCATGAGGATATTATAAATACATCATTCTTATTTTATCTCTGTTGTATGTCTCATTCTTTCAACAGCCACAACCTCACACAGTACGATCTGACCCTGTTCCAACATAGGTAACATCAGCTGGTTTGGAAAGACTGTACTTACTCTACACAGTTGTGTTGAAGCTGTTGAACCTGCTTTGTAAAGATGTGAACATAAAACCACCAAATTGTCAATGCGGGCTATTTTAATATATTGCTTTTCAATTAGGCCCATCATATATTGATTTAATATGCAATTAATTCACATATAAAGTGTACAGTGCCTTGCGAAAGTATTCATACCCCTTCATTTTTTCACATTTTATGTTGCTGCCTTATGTTAAACTGCTTTAAATTACTTTTTTTCCACATAAATCTATACCCCATACACCATAATGGTAAAGCAAAATACTGGTTTTTAACATCTTTGCAAATTTATTAAAAATAAAAAACTTAAATGATTCCATTGCATAAGTATTCATACCCTTATCTGGGACCGTTGAAATTTAGCTCAGGAGCATTCATATTGCTTGTAAATGTTACTACACTTTGAGTGAAGTTAACTGGCAAATTCAATTGAATGGGTATGATTTGGAAAGACACACGTCTTAATAAAAGGTCTAACAGCTGATAATGCATATCAGAGCAAAAACCAAGCCCTAAAGTCCAAAGAACTGCCTGTAGAGCTCAGAAACAGGGTTGTGTCAAGCCACACATCTGGGGAAGAGTTTAGAAAAAAAAAAATTCTGCTTCATTGAAGGTTCACAGAAGCATGTAGTCTCTGTTAACCTTAATGGAAGACGTTTGAAACAGCCAGAACTCTTCCTAGAGCTGGCCTCCTGGCCAAACTGAGCAGCTGATGGAGAAGGGCTTTGGTTGGTGTGGTGACCAAGAACCTGATGGTCACTCTAGTTGAGCTCCATGATCATATGTGGAGACAGGAGAAACCTACAGAAGGACAAACATCACTGCAACACTCCACCGATCTGGGCTTTATGCCGGTGTGGCCAAACTCAGTCCTCTCCTCAGTGAAGACACATGAACCTCAATTCCATGCATCATGTTTGAAGCAAACCAGCACTGCTCATCACCTGCAGAGTAGCATCCCAAAAGTATAGTGTGCTGGTAGCAGCCTCATGCTGTGGGGCTGTTTTTCAGCGGCAGGGACTGAGGGACTCGTCAGAGTAAAAGAGAAGTTCAGTGCACCAACATACTGAGATAGCCTTAATGAAAACCCAGTCCAGAGCATTCAGAACCTCAGACTGGGCAGAAGGTTCACCTTCCAGCAGGACAATGACCCTAAACACACACCAAGAGTGGCTTATAGGCAACTCTGTGAATGTCCTTGAGTGGCCCAGCCACAGCCTGAGCTTGAACCCAATCAAATATTTCTGGAGAAACCTGAAAATGTGCATCTGCCCCCGTCCAACCTGACAGAGCTTGAGAGGTGAAGAGGTGAGGAGAAGAATGACAGATAATAGCCAAATGCTGATGAGCAAAGCTTGTCGCATCAAACAAAAAAGACTTGAGACTGTAAAGGAGCTTCAGCTAAATATTTAGTTAAGGGTGTGAATACTTTTGCAATGTACTTATTTCGGTTTTTTTGTTTTATTTTTAATAAATTTCTGAAGTTGTGACAATTCTGTTTTTGCTTTGTCAATATGGTGTACGGAGTGTAGATTGATGTGGAAAAAAAGTAATTTAAAGCAGTTTAACGTAAGGCAGCAACATAAAATGTGAAAAAAATGAAGGGGTATGAATACTTTCGCAAGGCACTGTATTATTGGTAAAAGCAGTGTTGTGGCAAATTCTAAGTTTTCCATTTGAGTCTCATTCTCAAAAGAACAACAATTCAACCATCTTAAGGTGTTATGTCTGTGGGTCTATTGCTGATTGTCTATACTCTCCTGACTAACTTGTCCAGTCTTAAGGTCATTGTGTGTTGTCGTATCGTCTCTGTGGTCAGTGTTAGCCGCGGGTGCAATGATAGTCTCTTCCACAGTCCGTACCACAGAAAACCTAGAGCAGCCATTAGAACCATCACCAACAATCCCCGTGGTGTTTGCACTTATTTTGTCCTGTGATTTCTCATTTAAAGTGGCTTCATCAGTCTTCTGGTTCTCTGGGCTGCTCTCTCTCAGAGTCTCCTGTAATTGACTCCCGGAGGCTTTATTTGAGTTTTCGTCTAAAGCGGTTTTGGTGGGATCCGTGGGAGACGCAGCAGCAGAGCTCCAGCATTCAGATAACTGATCTGCAGTGCTCGACTCCTCCTTGTCCTCCACAAACACCTCCTGTCCCGCTTTAGTCTCTGCAGCATTACCAGCCTTATAGAAGCCCAGCAGTGTCACGCTTTTCTTGCGTTTGGCAAGGTTCGGGACTTTCCCGTTCGCTGCTCCAGCGTCTTTGAACATGTTGCGGATGTTGTATTCCTCCTGAGGTTTTTTGGAAGTGTCTTTAAAGCCCGTCCTGCTGTCTGAGAGCGTCGTGTCATTCGATGTGTTTCCAGGCTTTGGTGTAGGAAGATTCATCGAACCCTGCAGGCTGTTCCTCTTCTCCATGTGAGTGACACGAAATCTGTCAATTTAGGCAAGTATAAAGATGGCATTCAGCTTGGCTATATTCTTTAAAATTACATGTGCATTATGCAAATCTTAATTATAGTCTATTATTATTACCTTCCACCCATAGATAATATTCTGTAATACTTACTGGTGTAAACAGTAACACACAGTCGAAAGTCTGGACACACTTGATTAAGTTTATGTTTCTTATTATCCTAAAATGCTCTTGGCCATGTAGGATAATGCATAAATGCTTGAAATTAATTTTTAGACTAATATAAATCATGATTAGAAAGTTTTGAGTTCTGAAACTTACAGGATGTTTTTATAGTACAGTGACCTCTTATATGTCAAAAGATCAAGGGAATTTGATTTCTCAGTTCATGTCCCATTTAAAAAAAAAAAAAAAAAAAGTGTTAGGGTGTCCTGTCCCTATATTATAATGAAGGGGAAAAAAGCCCCATAAAAGAACCAAATTCTTTAAAAGAAGTGGTACAGCATCAAGAAAAAAGAAAAAAAGAGAAAAACTGGTTATGAATATGAAACTTTTGAGAGAAAACCTGCTAGACCTCATGTGATACTGTATCATGATTTTGTCTCTTAAAATATAACATCAATTGGACTTTTTATGAGAAAATTATATTTATAAATTTTATAATTCATGATATTTATACATTTCAAATCACATTTGCATAAAGTTTTCCACATATGAGCTGTTTAGAAGCAGCTTCACAGTAATAAACAGGAAAGTGGTGTTAATGTTGTGAAATTTATAAACTATGAAACCAATTAAATTTTAGCTCTAATACAGCTCTGAACTTTCTGTTCAGTTCAATAACTGTCAATGTTGCAAAGTTCTTCAATTATGAAACTACTTCAAAGGCAGCTTTACCTCTACAGAAAAGGAAAGTGTCATTATTCTGCACAATTATGTTTTGATAACATAGTCAAATAAAGAATATTCCTGAAAATTAACTATCTTTCACACCCTCTTGTTTGTCATCCAACTCATATTTAAATTGCTGAAGTGTCAAGCATACATGGGAAGGGGAAAAAAAATTATAGAAATTAATACTTTTATTTAGAAAGGATGCTTTAAATTGATCAAAAGTGATGATAAAGGAATTTATAATGTTACAAAATATATTTCTATTTCAGATAAATGCTGTTCTTCTGAACTTTCTATTCATCAAAGAAACCTGAAAAATTCTACTCAGCTGTTTTCAACATAATAATAATAATAATAATAATAATAATAATTAGGGCTGGGCGATATGGCCAAAAAAATCATCATGATAAATTTTTCATATCAGTCGATATCGATAATTATCACGATAAATGTCAAATCTTTATTTCTTTCAAGTTTAAAGACAGAACTTTGCTCCAAAGTGAAAGTTGTAAAAACCAGACCATTAATTTTCCTTAACAAAATAAATATCTAACTAGAAAAATTAATTTCTTAGTTGCTGAATGTTCTAATGAGTGATATTGTTTCAAATCAAGAAACAAGTTCGGGTTGCCTGATAATATTAATAATAATAATAATAATAATAATAATAATCACTTTTTTGTCTCTTAGAAATGCACATTTGATAGTAGCTTGAGTTAGGATGCAGAGGTAAATTTTTGTTCATTATCAAAATCAGTAACATCTGTAAAAATCGTAGCAACCTCAGTTTTATATGGTTAAATTTATTCTGACCAAGTTTTTTTATTTATTTATTTTTGTAATTAAGCATTGGTCTCCCATAGTAGTGTTCCAGGATCACATTTGTTTTCTATGTGTCATGTATGATAAGTGACAGTTTGTGTTTTTGATGACTTTAGTATTATTCTCAAATGCAGGACAGTAATGAAGAATGAGTGTGACTGGCAGTACTGTTGAATCAGATGAAGAATCTCACCTGCCCACAGAAAACACGGTCTGCTCTCCCGGTCTGGCTCTGCTTCGAGACACACGGCTCCTGCGGCGCGTTTTTAACACATGACCCTGCATACAGTGAACACACGAGCTAATCTCTCCTCCCAGATGAACGGTGTGATGGTGAAGGGGAAGACCACCGACGCTGTCTTTGTGACGTAAGCTGCTGAGAACAAAGAGCATTAGAGAAAAAATACTCCCCTATCACATCTGCACTCATTCACAGATCAGTGTGTAAACTAATTCACACATTTACATGCCTTTGCTTGTCCTACATCATATACAGGACCGATACTGAACTGAGTACTCAATAAAAAATTTTTATACTTTACATTCTACTTCAATATATTACAACTAAAATATTTGCAAACAAACTGTAAGATCATAAATAATCTCAGCTTGTGTTATATCAAACAATATATGTGACCCTGGACCACAAAACCAGTCATAAGGGTCAATTTTTTGAAATTGAGATTTGTACATCATCTGAAAGCTGGATATATAAGCTTTCCATTGATGTATGATTTGCAATGATAGGACAATTTACAACAAATTACAACTATTTGAAAATCTGGAATCTGAGGGTGCAAAAAAATCTAAATATTGAGAAAATCACCTTTAAAGTTGTCCAAATGAAGTTCTTAGCCATGCATATTACTAATCACAAATTAAGTTTTGATATATTTACAGTGGGAAATTTACAAAATATCTTAATGGAACATGATCTTTACTTAATATCCTAATGATTTTTGGCATAAAAGAAAAATTGATCATTTTGACCCATATAATGTATTTTTGGCTATTGCTACAAATATACCTGTGCTACTTATGACTGCTTTTGTGCTGCAGGGTCACACATATGCAATTGCAAACCTAACAAAACCTTTTAAAACAATTCGAACAAAACATGTTTATAAACTGGTGTTTCTCCATTTATCAGACAAAATACATATTTAAAGAGTCACAAAAATGATTATACCGTGGATCATGATGTTCGCAAACATTTTGGCCAACCAGCATGTCTTTGAAAGCCTCCATATTGGCTGTAACACAAAAATAACAGTATTTTTCAACCATGAAAATCATTTAAATGCAGTGCAATAGTAAATACTGCAGAATAGAACAGAGTGAATGATCTGTGCCTTCATTCTCAATGATGCATTTCAGGATTTGTTCCACTGTGTCTTGACTGTCTTTTGATTCATCTGAGGAAAACAAAAAACAAAAACAGTTTTCAAATTTTATGTAATATTTTGTTAACACTTAACAATAAGGTTACATTAGTCAATGTTAGTTAATGTATTAACTAACATGAATGAACAAGGAGCGATACATTTATTGCAGTATTTATTAATCTTTGTTAATGTTAGTTAATAAAAATACAGTTGTTCATTGTTAGTTCACAGTGCATTAACTAATGTTAACAAGCACAACTTTTGATTTTAATAATGCATTAGTAAATGTTGAAATTAACATTAAGATTAAAAAAATGCTGTAGAAGTATTTTTCATTTTTAGTTCATTTTAACTAAAGTAGTTAAATAATGTAACTAATGAACCTTATTGTGTTACCAATATTTCAATTATGGTAATGATGATCTTGGTGCAAACAGCATCTACCACTATTTATGTAAATAGCATTATAATTACAACTACTGCCATGTCTTATTAAAGTCAAAAAATGTTGCAGATGTTCTGTGTATCAACACTTGAGAGAATGATCCTCATTTTGTGCACTGCAAGGTCGGAAGTCATTAAATATCGTGTTGTTCTAATATCTCAGTTACCCATAAATGTCTGCTCAGCAGTATGATGGAAAAAAAACCTCAAAAGGTCAATGGAAAAACAGAGCTATTTTTGGATCCTATGACTAGATTATACACAATGAAAAAAGTGATTCTGAGGGATTTCTTGGTATTACGCCAAGGAATCTGAAGACAAAAAACCTCCATGGGATACAGATGTAGAATACGAAAAGATAAAACTATGATCTTTTTTCTTCCATCTTTCATAGTATTAGAGATATGTGTGCCTCAACAGTTTACATTTAGTCATTTAGCAGATGCTTTTATCCAAAGTGACTTACAAATGAGGACAATAGAAGCAATCAAAACCAACAAAACAGCAATAAAATTCAAGTGCTATGACAAGTCTCAGTTAGCCAGAACGCAGAACACGAAGCAAGGTTTATATATATATATATATATATACACACACACACATATACAAAGAAAAAAATAGAATAGAAAAAGAATATAGAAACAGTGTTAGAGTTTTTTTTTTTAAGAAAAACAAGCAGTTAGAAAACGAATAGAGAATGCAAGTGATAGACGGACAAGTGTTTTTTTTTTATATATATAAATAAAGAAAACAAATAGATAAAACAGAATTAGAATAGAGAGTGCTAGAGTAAGCAGGTCAAAGGTTTTAGGGATCCTTGAAAAAATGTCACAACGTTCCCCTCAAATTTAACCTGCTGACATGGGCATTAAGTGCATTTGTCAGTCTGTAAACTACTGTAAACCTGGATTTATAGTTTATTGTAATTCTCAAGTATGGATTTCATTTTTTTTTAATTCAAAGGTTGAAAAGACTTGCCATCTTGCTCTGCCCCCAGTTTGTCTTCACAGTCTTCTTCATCCTCCTCCAGTTCGCAGCGGTAGCCCTTCGTCTTCAGACAGTGACAGATCAGGAACCCCAGAAGGCCAGTGATGAAGAAGAGGAAGACCAGCAGGAAGATGATGTATGTTGGAGGGGGATCGTCCACGCCGAGCGTCTCCTGGTCTGTCATCACCCTGTCTTCTTCACAGGCGGCTGCTGCAGATGGGGCAGAAGGAGGCCAGCCACACTTACACAGCAGTTAATGACCACACCACCTAAAGCTGCCTTCTCTCCAGCGCTGAGCAGCTTGTCTTTGTCACGCCATCAGACTCTCTTGGCTCGTATAGATAATCAGTCACTGAGATCCATCAGGGTATATTTTCTGTGAACGCGCGGCTTTATCTTTGCATGCAGGCATGTGTTGAGAGGATCTCAACCCACACCCTCTGACCCACACACACCCACACACACACACACACACACACAACACTTCAAATGATTCACAATTCATCAACAACTGCCAGCTTACAGTACACTGTATTGTTGGAAATATAAAAACTCAATTCAAGTCAGGTTTATCTGCATAGTGTTTTTTTTTTTTTTTTACAATGCATTTTGTTGTAAAAATCAGAAAACTGAGTCTTATGTGTCTTATGCCTTCAATAAATAAGCTGAATGTAACAAAAGCAGCTCGCGGAGAGTAAGCTGACTCATATAGAAAAGCTGGTCAAGCTCTCGGTAACACTCTTAAAAATAAAGATGCTTCACGATGCCATAGAAGAACCTTTTTTGTCCAAATGGTTCCATAAAGAACCTTTAACGTCTGAAGAACCTTTCTGTTTCACAAAAGGTTCTTTGTGGTGAAAGAAGGTTCTTCAGATTATAAAAAGGTAAGAAAGAGATGGTTCTTTAAAGAACCTTTGACTGAACGGTTCTTTGTGGAACCAAAAATGGTTCTTCTGTGGCATCCTTTTAAACACCTTTATTTTAAAGAGTGAAGGATGTGAAGAAACTATTCCATATACTTTATTGAACTGTTTGAAAGCTCACAGAGTATCTGTGGTTTGGTACAGATTAATGCAAATCAGTTGGATCTGTACAAATGAATGATTCTTTTATAGAGGCTAGGCACATCATCACTGATGGAAAGCTAATTAAATCTCCACCCAGTCACATGTCCATTCACTAAAACAGCAGTTTAAGTGAAGCAGATGACTGATATTAGGTTTGACTTTTATTTTTACCACTATTGAAGTTTCTGTGTGGTGGGTTTGTCTCTGTCACGTTATATGATCCTCATCAGGCCTTCAGTACTGCTGGCTTATTTGTGGACATTTAAGGCCTGTTTCTCAACACACAGCAGCACTGACAGCATTTCTGCTGTTGTATTGTGTATTTCCATTAATAAGGGCTGTTGTTATTCCTTGTTTGGCCATTGATAACCATCACAATAAATCAATGTGAAATCTAGCATAGATGAAGTCATTGGGGATTCCAAGCAATGAATGCATTACATGGACTGGAACCCAACGCATAAAGTGTACCGTTCATAGCATTCAAACAAAGTCAATTAAACAGTTTAGTGCTCATTAACCAGAGGTATTTGACTGTAGAATTCTGCCATCAACCAATCACAATCAGGTATCCCAGAGATCTAATGACACACTTATTCATCTTTCTGCTTGACGTTCTTCTAATCATCATTAGTCAAATGATGACATTTGGTGGTTTGCAGTTTGTTTGCCAGTAGCCAGCTTCTCAAGGTCTTAAGGAAATTGCTGAATTAGTTATGACACTGGATCATCTTACAGAGTGTCTCACCTATTGAAAGCTGGTGAGCGTGAGCGAGATCCTCTGCAGAATGACTCAGCATTCTCATGACCTCTAGAAGAAAACACACACTGATGACGCTGCGGGAATTATTCTTATCCTCAGACCACTGAAACAACATCTACCCTTTTGGTTAGTCTGTGCTCCTAACTCAAACTCATCATTCAGACGCAATGCATTCAGTGTTTTCACGTGGGTCATAAACAAAATAAATAATCTAATATGTGCATATCCTGCCTACAGGAAGCTAATTTCCCAGCATATTTATTAAAAATGTCTTTTATCGCAGGACAACTAGTGATGGTGAAATGTACGCAACAACAAGCAAGACGTTTTAATATTCAAGAAATGTTTGCAGAATCCTCTATACCCACAGAATTCAATTTTGTGATCACCTACTGAATGAATTTATGAAGATCTTGGAAAATTACAGACAGGTACTGCATGTCAGATACAGATGCCAGAGTTTGAACAAAACTTATTGCTGTGCAGCCAAAAAATCTTCTCATGCATTTTATTATAAAACTGTCCATTGCAATATACATACTTGTATGAGATATGTAATCTTAAAAGACAAACAGCACAAAAAGAGAATTGTCAGTGCACTCAGCCAATACTCCACAGAACAATGTTGAAGGTGATTTTCATGTCTCACCTCGAGTGCTTTGTTGGTGTTTAGTGTGAGGCGCAGATGAGGACCTCACATTTCATCTAGTAGCCTATTCTGACTTCTAAGAAACGGCGAAACTATATTTATAGAACTAAACCGGTGGGCTGCCCTATTCACTGCAAATCATACCGACATTATCACAAGCGTTCTGTGTGATAATTGTTCTTAATAGTTCCCACGTACTCTCTTCCCCTCTCTGTGTGAGTTTTCATAGACTCGTGCCAAGTTAAAATCAGTCTCTGTTGCGTTCTGCAGTTATTAACAGATCAAGAGTGAACAGCTCTTACTGATGCACACACACCTTCCGTTAAACACTTTAACAAAATCAGCTTCAACAGATTACTGTGGTGTGAATTCGCGTGACATTTAAATGTCATTATTATTACGCTACATTTCTCAGGCCTAATAACCTTTAAAACTGAGAAAAGTCGGAGACCACATGCCTATAGCGTAAAACGGATAAAACGCGATCCATATTTTTGGAAACAAGAGCATTAATGATCAGATTATTCTCAGGCACTCACCAGAGCTTCTGAAGACCAGGAGACGAGTTTATGATGCTCTCGGTCTGACACTGAGTGTGAAACAGCAGCAGCTGAGCTCATGATGCACCCCGCTGCATATTTAAAGCAAGAGGACACGAGAAACGCTCTCTATAGTGAGCCTTCACTTCACTTCTGCAGAGATGAATACATTCACCCAAAGATGAGAGTTTTCTCGTCATATACATACCCTCGTGTCGTCACAGATGTAGATGACTTTCAGATGAACACAAAGATTTTTTTATAAACATAATCTATCTCCATATAATGTCCATATAATGCACAAAAAATAAGCAAATGAATGAATGGACGCAACAGTAGCTATGCATCAATCTTTTCGAGTTTGACAACTACCAACAAACTACACAGAAACTTATTCATTTGTAGCATAAACACAAATTTGTAAGTTGATTGCTCAAATAAATAAAAGTTGCTCCAGCTAATTGATTTGTGGTCCTGGAACCAATTAACCTTATCTATTTCAGTTAAAATCTGTTCCAACATTTTATTTTCCTTGTCCAGTCATGCTGGGAACTTTTTTAAACTTTTTTATTTATTTTTTTTAATAAGTAAAACAGAAATTTGAGTTTAAATTACACACTATATTACTTTGTAGCTAATGATCAACATTATGTCAACAAAACTCATCAAAATAATGTTTGCAACGTGAAAGAAGGTTTAATTAAAAACAACAACAACAACAACAACAACAATAATAATAATAATAATAATAATATAATTTTTAACTTGCGACCATACATTTACTGAAGTTTTGGTTGTAATAAATGGAGGCCAGACAATGCTTAACTAAACTGAGAAACTTTTACTATCACTTTCTCCCTTGCATCACAAGGCATAACAGGGATGTGTCAGTCACAGTGCACATACACCCTTTAAAGGGGCAGCATAACACAAACGAGAACCTTCCTTAAAGGAACTATACCCTATTATCATAACATCTCTCCACCCTACGAATCAACATAATTACCCCAGCATATCAGAACTTCCCATTCAGCCGGCTATAAAACTGTCATTTACACTATGATCTACAAATTAAGCCTTTTAGGTGCTTTCTTTTGACGTTCTGATCTCCTTAAAGTCTCTACAGTTTTCTCAGGGAAGGTTGGTATACTATCAAAAGGCGCAGGTGCCCACAGTGGCACTGGAACAGCTGTTTCCTCAGAGCTCTGTGCAGGTGGCAGTTGCTGAGGAACCTGCGTTTCTTCCGGCTTAGAACTCCCCTTGTTTTCTGACCCTCCCGCTTGATAAAGACAACCCCACTGCTCTGTAGCTGGACGGCTCCTCAGGTGATCCTGATGACAACGGACATCCCGCCAATCTGACAGCCTCACCACACAAGAGCAGGGACCGCTTTTTTTCACGATGGCTCCTGGTAACCAGCACTGACCTCTGGCGAAATTCCTGACAAAGACAGTCTCCCCTCCCTGAAAACTCTGTGCTCTCGCATGCCTGTCATGCCAAGCTTTCTGCTTCCCTTGCTGAACTCTCACTTTCTCCTCAACATCCGGATGCAGCAAATCCAGATGAGATTTCGGTTTCCATCCCAGGAACATCTCTGCTGACGCCAAGCCAGTAGTAGTCTGCGGAGTAATACGATACTGGAACAGAAAACGAGAGAGGTTAGTTTCAACACTTGCCCCTGACATCTTCTTTAAGCCCTCCTTCAATGTCTGCACTGCTCTCTCATGAAGGATGGAAAGGCGCTGTACAGATGTGTCTGATTCCATTACGCTTGACAAATTCTTGAAACAGCTCTCTCATAAAGGTCGGTCCATTATCAGTGACCACTACATCAGGCAGTCCATGTACTGAAAACACTTGGCGCAGTGTGTTGACTGTCACAGACGCTGTAATGTTTTTCAAGATGTGTGCTTCGAGCCACTTGGTGTGGGCATCCACCATGACCAAGAACATTCGCCCCATGAAAGGACCTGCAAAATCCAAGTGCAACCTGGACCAAGGCCTGTTAGGCCACTCCCAGGGCTGGAGAGGAACTGGTGGATGCATTTTCTGGTTTTCCTGGCAGTGTTGGACATTGTTTTCGAGATCTTGATCCATATTTGGCCACCAGACATATGCTCTCGCTAAACTTTTCATGCGTGACACCACAGGATGGGCTATGTGGACCTCCTGTAACACTCAGGCTCGTCCTAGTGGCGGCACCACCACCCTTGAACATCATAAGATGCAACCGTCCTGAACTGAGAGCTCATTTTTTCTTTTCTCAGAAGGTTTCATCTCTGTGTCCACGACAGTGGGTGCCCAACCCTCTAGAACAAATCTTTTGACTTTCGACAAAACCTTGTCTCTTTCCGTCCAAGGTTTAATCTGCTTTGCACTCACTGGTGAGTCATTCAATTATTCAGCCAGAACATGGTTTCAGGAGGCAGAGGAGTGGATGCAGGGGTGTCTGGAAGTGGTAACCGGCTTAATGCGTCCGCATCTGCATTTTCCTTCCCTGCTCAATATACTATACGGTATTGATAGGTAGACAATGTCTATGCCCACCTCTGGATACGAGCTGACACCATGAAAGGAATGCTCTTATGCTCGCTGAACAGGCTCATCAACGGCTTATGGTCCGTGAAGACTGTGAATGGACGACCATAAAGAAATTGGTGAAAACGTTTCACAGCAAATATAATGGCCAATCCTTCTTTGTCCAGTTGAGAGTACCCCCTTTCCGCTTTAGTAAGCGTTCCTTGACGCAAATGCAGTTGGTTTCTCTGAGCTCTCCTCCATCACATGCGACAGTACGGCACCAAAGCCATATGGAGAGGCATCACAAGACACTGTCAGCTGTTTCTCTGGGTCAAAATGGACTAACACACTGGCTGACTGCAGCAGATTTTTGACTTTCGTGAAGGCAGCCGCCTGCGCCGCCCCCCACTTCCAATGGCAATCATGATGCAACAACTGGTACAACGGGGCCAGCACAGTTGATAGATCAGGCAAGAACTTCCCGTAATATGTTACCATGCCCAGGAATGATTTAAGCTCTGACACATTTCCTGGCTTGGGGGCCTCCTTGATGGCCCTGACTTTTTCTGGCACAGGATAGAGGTCCTGAGCTGATATTTGATGTCCCAGGAATGAACATTTGCATTGCTTTAGCCGCAGCCCTGCCTGCGACATCCTCTTAAGAACCTGATCGAGGTTATTAAGGTGCTCCTCTTCTGTTTTCCCTGTGATCAGAATGTCGTCGAGGTACACTGCCACGTGTGGAATTCCCCGCAACAGGCTTTCTATTGTCATTTGAAAAATGGCCGGGCTAGACGCCACCCCAAACACCAGCCTGTTATATTTAAACAGCCCTTTGTAAGTGTTGATCGTTACATATTGATTTGACTCCTCATCTAGCAACAACTGTTGATAGGCGTGACTCATGTCGAGCTTAGTGAAAATTTTGCCTCCTGCCAGCATTAAGAACAAATCCTTCACTCTCGGAATAGGGTAAGTCTCCAATTTTGCTGCCTGACTGATTGTCAGTTTATAGTCTCCACAAATGCGGACTGTGCAGTCCTCTTTCAGCACGGGAACAATTGGGGTTGCCCAATCAGAAAGCTGAATTGATTCAATTAGGGCTGCAACAACTAATCGATAAAATCGATTATTATCGATAATGAAAATCATCGACAACGATTCTCATTATCGATTAGTCGGGTCTGCTCACAGTGCACGTATAACTTCAGCCGGTCGTGTCAAATTAACGGTACAGCACTGAATAAGGCATTTCTATGTACAGAATGCATCTAAAAATAGTGGAGGAAAGAATGAGATGCTGCAGGAGAAGTACGTGATCCAAGCTGCACAAAACATGAGAACTCTTTATTTTAAGCTTTAAGTTAATGCATTAGTGTAGTGGCTTGGCCTGTCAGGTGCTTTGACAGATGCGTGTGCGTCCTCAGCGCAAAAACGCTCAGTTTACGGTCATATCCTTATCTGTAAATGTCACAAATTCACGCGAGCATTTCCATTTTTTTTTTTTTTTTTTTTTTTGCATAAAGTTCCCTCCTGACAGTCTGCGTTAAGTTTAAATCTTTACTGAATGAGCGCGAGCGCGGCGGACGCGTGAACGCGCGTCAGAGAGAGATTAATATTCAGCACAAAAACATTCATTGTGCTGAAATATCTGTCGTTGAACGTTAAATTAAGGTTTAAAAGTCAACATGTAGTGCACGTATTTTATGACAGTAGGAACTGTAAAGGGATAACCGCATACAGTTGTATAGCCGCCTTTTACAGGATAAAGAAATTACAGTAAACGTGACTGTGATCAAAATGAACACGTGTTCCTGCAGAACATTCCTCTTACCTGTTGGTTAACACTGAGTTTGTGTTTTTATTCATCTTTATTATTTTTATCATCTTAATTTTTGATGAAGAGATTTCAACTATAGGCCTGTAACAAATAATGTAAGCTTTGTGCCACTGCTGCTCTAAACTAACAGTATTGGTGTTTACTAAAATCATTTTTTAGCTATCTGTATTGGTTAGTCCTCCAATATGCGTAAGGTCTTCAGTAACAGTAGGCTATTTCTAATTATTTCTGTTATCTGTGAATGAAAGATCTATGAAAGATTTTTTCAGATACCCAATTACAGTTAAAAAGTAGCTAAACGATGCCAGCAAGAATGCATACTGTTATGAAAGGCAGGAGGCTATTATTTTATTATTATTATTATTATTATTATTATGTGAATAAATATTTAGTTGTTTCAGTTTGTTATTTGCCCAATAAATTACAATAACATTTTTAGATTTAAACAATTCTTTGATACATTCCTAAAATATTAGTGTTTTCTCTTTATTATAAGCACTGTATGTTTTCATAGCATTCAGTTGGCATGTTTGTTTGAAGGATCGTTAGTTGCAGCCCTAGATTCAATGATCACGAGCTGCTGAAGCCTCTCAAGTTCCTTTTCCACTATTCCACTATAGGCAAGGCAAGACAAGGCAAGTTTATTTATATAGCACATTTCATACACAGTGGTAATTCAAAGTGCTTTGCATAAAAGGAAGTGAAATAGTCATTAAAAAAAATAATAATCACAACAATAAAAACAAGGAATTAAAAAATGAAATAAAATAAAATAATAATAATAAAAATTATATAAGCTAAACAGATGAGTTTTGAGTCTGGATTTAAATGTGGCTAATGTTTTAGCACATCTGATCTCTTCTGGAAGCTGCTTCCAACTGCTGGCGACATAATAGCTAAAAGCGGACTCCCCTTGTTTTGTGTGAACCCTTGGTATTTCTAACTGACTCAATCCTAATGATCTGAGTGGTCTGTTAGGTTTATATTCTGAGAGCATATCTTACTTTACTTTACTTTTACTTTTAGTCATTTAGCAGACGCTTTTATCCAAAGCGACTTACAAATGAGAACAACAGAAACAATCAATTGTAGTATTAAAACAACTAAAACTGATCCAAAACTAAAAGCTAAAACTTTATAAATAGTATATACACACACATTAAAAAAAATTGATTAAATAAAAATGAAAAAATGCATATGACAAAATTTCTAAACTTAACATTTAAATGAAAACAAAATAAAGCTACAAACAATTAAAAATATTAAGAGAACAAAAGGTATAAGAGTATAATAATGATTCTAACAAAAAACTAAGTCAAACACCAAAAACAACTATGTGTATCTACACGTACACACAGACATATATGCACACACACACACACACACACACACACACATCCATAGATTCAATATTATTTCATTTCCATGTAGTTTGTTGAAGTACTAAAATAACTCAAATTAAATAAAACTAAAACTTAATAACTTATACAGACATAATAGAAAAAAACTAATAAAATGACAAACATTACTACAACTGTAACTAAAATTAAAATAGATAACATATACAAATCAAACTACATTACTTTAACAGTAATCCTTAAAAAATAACTGTGCCAAATGTAACCCCCGGTTAAATGAAGTGTAATTGAAGGGAATTATTTAATATATTCACAGTTTAGTAACATCATATTTCTCTAATAAAAGTTTAAAAGAAGTGTAGAAGTTATTAAAGAACATTTAAAAATTTGTCAATTTATTCTATTTAGAAGATTAGTTATTGACCAATGAGAGCTCTTTGTCGTTGCGCGCCCTGCGTGTAGACGAGCATGCGCAATGATAGAAGAGACGAGCCTGACAGAGAAGAAAAGACGTGATCTGATCTTCGCGATCTAATTTAAAGAAATAGATTAAAATCCTCCGAAAAGTGTACGAAAGTATTAGAATTCATTTATTTCGAGCCATCCAGTATCTGAAGAAGCAGATTGAATATTGTTGAGTCACATTTTACTCGTTCGCCGACGCCATTGTTGGTCACGCACGAGTGTGTAAGAGACTCGTGCCTGTGTAAGAGTAAAAAACGAATATAGAGGTAAAGACTGATATCATTTCTTGTAAAAATGATATTTATATGTGTTAGTTTAATTTTATTATATCAATCTAACTGGTTAAAAATGTGGTCATAGTGAACCGCATGGTTATTACTTGTTCATTGCAGTTCACCGACGCCATTGTTGGTCACGTGCCTGTGTAAGAGAAAAACAATTGATACAGAGGTAAATGAGTGTATATATAATTCTTGGAAAGAAATGGTATTTGTAATTGTATGTTTAATTGTTATTTTGATTGGTTTGATCTTTCATGTGAAATTTATTCTTGAATTCACTAAATTAATGTTCTGGTCTGTGATCAGGCCAGGTTTTTTTTTCTTCTTTGTGTTTTTTTTTCTTCTATTTTTCTTTCTACTTGATTCTACGGATTCGTGATACTCCTGTGATCTTCTGTGACATCCTGTGAAACTTCACATTTGATGGCGAGCCAACCAAATCTGCTACAGAGGAAAACAGATGACACATCATAAAGAAGAGGACAATATCCTTTCTTTCAATTATCAGCCTTGCTTTATGAATGCAAGACGTATTCCGAATCTAAAGAACTATTAATTTCCCTTCCTTGAGGGAATTGATAAAGAACGGGAAAAGAGAAAAAACTGATCAGTACTTTACAGAACATTAAACTATTGATGGTGTATGGTTACCCATGACCCATTTGATTGACACCGAAGTCCTTATTGGGACAGCTGTGATATTTTGAGAGAGAAGTTATTTCTTTTATTCATTTCTTTTCTTCTCTTCTTTTCATTCTGAAATTGAAATGACCGGTCCGTGTATATTTTTGGGGTAAAAGAAGAGTGCACTCAAGGGAAGTTGATCTTTATTGTATATTGTTTATATGACATTGTAATTTACTTTCTTTTATTTTGGTTATTATTTCCACTTTTCTATTAAGAGGAATTACATTCCAAGTTCAAATTTAACTTTGTGTCTGTCTGTTGTTTCTCACCACAACCCGCCACCTCCTTTACGATCTCTAAATCTTCTGATCAGTTCAATTCAATTCTATCTGCAGTAACAGCAATTAAATTATTGCAAATTCCTTACACACGTGTTACACAAACATACAAGTAAGAAATGGTTGTAAAACCTGAAAGAAAAGTGAAACAAGTAATAGGAAAGAGAATAAATGAAAAGCGATACTTATCCCTTGGGTTGTCCCTGTCCGGTGGAGTCGCTCGATAGAGTCGATGGTCTTTACACACTTCGGTCTTCACACGACGAGGGCTTCACACGAGAGCTGCCGCGGTATAATAACCTTTTTTTATACCCGTCTAACAAATAACTAATTGAGTTCAGCTGGACGCACTTTCCTGTTAATCACAATAAATGGCCACGCAAGTGCAGACACTACCAAGGTACGCCAGTACCTGCAATGTATTTAGGTCCTAGGCCATTGAGTGATTTATAAATGAGTAAAAGTACTTTAAAATCAATCCTAAATGTAACTGGAAGCCAGTGTAAGGACCTGAGGACTGGTGTGATATGCTCAGATTTTCTGGTTCTAGTCAGAATCCTGGCAGCAGTGTTCTGGATGAGCTGCAGCTGTCTAATGGTCTTCTTGGGAAGGCCGGTGAGGAGACCATTACAATAATCCACCCTGCTGATGATAAAGGCATGAACAAGTTTCTCCAAGTCTTGACTGGAAACAAAACATCTAATTCTTCCAATGTTTTTGAGATGATAGTATGCTGATTTAGTTATTGCTTTGACATGACCACTAAAACTAAGGTCTGTCTCCAGAATCATCCCAAGATTTTTGACTTGATTTTTAGTTGTTTGACCTCTAGAGTCAAGGTATGCATTCACCTTGAGAACTTCATCTTTTTTTCCAAATGCAATGACTTTCGTTTTCTCCTTATTTAACTGAAGAAATTTCTGGCACATCCAATTGTTAATTTCATCAATACATTGGCAGAGGGAGTCAATGGAGCTATAGTCATTTGGAGATAAGGCTAGGTAAATCTGGGTATCATCAGCAAAGCTGTGATAGGCAATTTGATTCTTTCTCATTATGTGTCTTAGTGAGAGCATATACAGGCTAAACAAGAGTGGTGCAAGAATTGAGCCTTGTGGGACTCCGCATGTCATGGACGTCCACTTAGACTTATGCTCTCCTATACTCACATAATAACCTCTCCCTGCTAAGTATGACCTGAACCATTTGAGTACCATCCCAGAAAGCCCGACCCAGTTTTCCAGTCTCTCTAGAAGTATGTTATGATCGACAGTGTCAAACGCAGCACTGAGATCCAGTAGCACCATCTCTGATATTTTGCCAGAATCAGAATTAAAGCGAATATCATTTATAATCTTAATGAGTGCTGTCTCTGTGCTGTGATGCGCTCGGAAACCAGATTGAAAATTGTCCAGGTATCCATTTGAGTTTAAGTAGTTTTTCAGCTGATTAAAAACTACCTTTTCAATAATCTTACCTATGAAAGGAAGATTTGATATTGGTCTATAGTTGCTCAACATTGTGTTATCAAGATTGCGCTTTTTCAGAAAGGGCTTAACAACTGCAGTTTTCAGGGAGTTTGGAAAAGTCCCAGAGAGAAGTGAGGCGTTCACCACTTCTAAGAGATCTGCTTCTAAACAGTTGAGCACACTTTTGAAAAAAGACGTGGGAAGTGTGTCAAGATAGCAGGTTGATAATTTAAGGTGCTGTACTATTTCTTCCAAAATTTTGCTATCAATTGCTTCAAAAATAGACATAGTCTCTTCTTTTTGAAATTGTGGTTGAATCTGTGTGACCTCTGCATAACTTGAAGATGTGCCAGTCTCCTTTCTGATATTACTGATCTTCTCAGAAAAGAAGGAAGCAAACTCACTGCATTTGCTGTCGGAGAGCATTTCATTGGGAATCTGACTTGGGGGGTTTGTTAGTCTCTCAACAGTAGCAAAAAGAGTGCGAGTGTTGTTTAAGTTACTGTTTATAAGGTTTGAGAAGAAGGTCTGTCTAGCTGTGGCTAGTTCCACATTGAAAGCATGAAGGCTGTCTTTATAGATGCTATAGTGAATTTCGAGTTTCGTCTTCCGTCATATCCGCTCAGCTTTTCTGCATTGTCTTTTCATACTCTGAACTGCTGTTGATTTTCTCCAAGATGATTTTTGTCTGCCAGTCTTCTTGCTGACCTTTATCGGAGCAATATCATCAATAACATTCTTAACTTTTGTGTTAAATGAATCCAGGAGAAGATCAACAGAATCTGCAGAAATGCTTGGTGTTAAAGATATAGCCTTCATAAATAGCGCACCAGTATTCTCGTTAATGCATCTCTTTCTGACAGAGACAGATCTAGATTCAGTGGTAACAGAGATCAATATATCAAAGAAAATACAGAAGTGATCAGATAGTGCTACATCCTTAATAACAATAGATGAAATGTTTAGACCTCTACTGATGAGTAAATCTAGAGTGTGTCCACGAATGTGTGTGGGTCCATGCACATGCTGAATCAGGTCAAAAGTGATTAAAACAGTTATAACTTATTTTGTAGTTTTGATTTCTGCATTATCTATGTGAATATTAAAATCACCTGCAATAGCAAAACAGTCAAACTCTGAGAAAATCAGTGATAACAGTTCTGTGAACTCTTCAACAAAGGCTGGAGAGTATTTTGGAGGCCTGTAAATAATGATAAACAGAATGCGTGGAGCACCTTTCAGCACAATACCTAGGTATTCAAAAGACAAATACTGACCAAATGACACTTGCTTACATTGATAGACATCTTTAAATAGAGCAGCAACACCTCTGCCTCTCCTAACAGTCCTGCAGACACTTATAAAATTAAAGTTAGGAGGGGCTGTTTCATTGAGGACTGTTGCACTGCAGCTGTCTTATAGCCATGTTTCATTTAGAAACATAAAATCCAGGTTGTTTGTGGTTATTAAATCATTGATCAGAAATTATTTATTTTTTAGTGAGCGAATGTTTAAAAATGCTAACTTGATGGAATTACATTTTGTCTCTACAGCAATCTTAGACTGATGCATAATAGGCCGCAGATTAGATAGGTCAGCCGTACGGCTTGAGAAGGCCTTAGACTTTCTATCACGTGATAAAACAGAGATAGAGAAAGCTACAGGCACACTGGGTTCCTGCTTGTTCTGTAAACATTTGTGTAAGTTGCTGCTAACATAGCAGGGACCCGACACATATCACTGAGAGCTGCTATCAGTTGTTTTTGGTTCACCTACAGCCGATGGAGGAGGGTTTGGGCCCTGGCGTTGTGGCAGCGGTCGGAGAGCTCTCACAAGAGGAGGAGGGCGAGCTGGGTCCACAGGCTTTGGTGGTTGTGGGGCCCGCCATTTTTTAGTTGATATCTGGGGGCTTGCAGTGAAAGAGTGGGAGAGTTTGGACCCAGCATACACCAGTTCCTCCATTTTCTGTATATAGTGCAAATGGAGCAGACTGGGGTTTAAAGAAACGAGGTAATAGCATTGGGCTCCACGCAAGTTTCACAGTGGTGCCCCTTAGGGTGCCCAGTTCAATCTTAAACACATTTGGATACCTTGCAACCACATCCTCTGCACAAAGGCCTTTTATTAGCCTAATCTCGCTCCAGTTTAAATTAATTTTACTGAGCTAATCCCGCCCCAGCAGGCTCAGCCCTGTTCCTTTGACAACAAGCGAGCTTCAGCTGCCTGATTGCCATAGGCAATGTTCACATTCACAGCACCCATTATGGGAATAATCTCCCCAGTATACGTTCTCAGTTTAATGGGAGATTCACATAATGCTGTCTGATCATTAGACCATAACTTTCCATAAGTCTCCTCACTGATGATCGATGCCGAAGCTCCTGTGTCTATCTCCATCTTAAGGCTTGCTCCATTAACTTGAATTGTCGCATAAAGAGGGTCTGAACGAGTTTCATTGAAGTTAAACATTGAATAGGAGGTCTGCTCTTGTTCAGCCTCCCCTATGTGATGTGTTTTCGACTGAGGTTTTCCCCCATCCTTTTTGTTTTTCAGTTTAGATTTGCTGCCTCTGCATTTCTTTGTTAAATGTCCCTTTTTTCCACAATTATGGCACACTCTTTTTGAATTTACAAGCATTTGCATAGTGAGCTCCCCCACATCTATAACATTCCACTGTTTTCACTTTAACAGTCTTAGTCACAAGAAACACATCGCTTTGCGCATTGCCACTTGCTTTCTGAACATCTTTTGCATATAGTGCTGCACTGTAAAAAAAGCCAACTTACAAAAAGTAAATTGAACTAAGATATTTTGATTGAAAGTATTCATGCATGATACTAAGTTGATTCAACAAATTCGTTCCTTAAATGTTAAAAACATACAATATTTTTTTGACCTTACTAAGAAATTTTAGTTTTCATTGAAGCTCACGATTCTTGTTAGCACGTGCACAGTTTGAACCTTGAACGCATGTGCACTTTGAGACTTCAGCTACTTGGGCTAAGTGCCGCGAGTTTCAAAAAGTTGATACTGGTGAAAAGAAGCCAATGACAGTGTCCTGCCTAACCAGTCCATCTTTTCTGCACAATAACTAGTATGTATTAATAATTTTTATAATCGACTGTATGTTATCATATGTAATGTATATTGTGCTCTTCCCAAACTGACTGCGTAATCTAATTTAGCAGTGTGTTGCTCTCGATGTTAATGTGAAGGAGCAGTGTCGTGCCTGATCAATCGAGCTTTTCTGCATAATCACTTGTACGTATTGGTAATTTTTATAATCGACTATGTTATTTTTCATATAAAATGAATATTGTGTTCTTCTCAAACTGACGGCCTAATCTCATTTTGCAGTGTTTTTTCTGATTTTTTCTGATTTTCATTAAATCACTGGTATGTAGCAATCATTTTAATAATCGACTTATGTTATTTGTGTTATGTAATATATGTTGCGCTGTTTTCAAACTGACGGCCTAATCTAATTTAGCAGTGTTTTACTCATTTCGCGGACGGAAATATGTATTAAATGAAATAGTTTTAATAATGGAGAAATTGCGAAAATAATGTTATGAGTAAAATGAGACGTTATAGAAAAAAATGTATTGAACATCTAGACAGTTAAAGAAGTTGTAGAGATTCAGCCACTACGTTAGTTAAGGAGTACTTTTTCTAAAGGACGAGGTAAACCATTTAATTATCAACTGTTACCTGTGTTCTGGCTTCTTATTTTAGAGTTTTAGAGTCAATATTAATTACTATTATTATTTTAATTATTATTACTCTTGGAAATGTAGAACATTTTAGTTATAGTAGCAAAACTTTCTGGTCATTCCTATTATTGTTTTTATTATTATTATTTATTATTTTTATTATCTTTTATTTATAGATCTGCATGGAGTTTTTTTATATCAGTAATGACCTCCTGGGGAAGTTCGACATGTCCCTTGAAAAATACACAACACCTGAAACTCTAAAGAAAGAGAACAGATGAATTTGGAGAGGAAATGAAGACTCGTTTGGATAAGCTGGATGAACAGGTACTCTTAAGATTCTTTAATATATTCAAAATATTTCAGTATTTAAAGCTTTCTGAATAGAGCCATTAATTGTATGTATTTTTTGAATATGTATATTGGATTTAACACATAACAGTAAAACATAACATCAATTGACATTTGACACAACATACACAACTGAAACATTACAGTAAAGCCCAATAACATTAATTGAACTTGCTACTTTTAGTAATAAGTACAATGTAAAATTATAATTTATATAATTACATTGATATTTTAATGTTATGTTGCAAAAAGGAATTGCATGGAACATAAGACTTTAATAAGACCCATTACTAAGCCAGCTGTTAAAGATTTAGTCCTGGAATTATTCTGTAATATTTTTTTCTTACCCACGTGGTGTTCTAAACCACTATTCTTTCTCCTGCAGAACACAAAAGGAGAGATTTTGGAAGATAGAAGAAATTTCAGTCATTTACATACAGTGGCATTCAATAGTTAACATTTGTTTTCAAGGCATTTTTGTATTCATTCAAAATGGTGTCTCAAGAAATGCTTGAACCATTCAATTAGGAAACAATGTATGAGCTTTGTGGACTAATTTTATTATGATTTGCCACTGTATGGAAAAGAGCAATCTGTAAATAAAAAAATAAAATAAAATAAAAAAATCTTCTTTGGTGTTCCACAAAAGAGAGCAAGTCATATGGATTTGGAATGACATGAGGGAGAGTAAAAGTTGAGCAGTTAAGGGCATAGAGCATCTGCAGATTTTATAAACAAAATATATGTTTTTTTTTTTTTTCCTTTTAGGTGAATGACATTACCACACATCGGGGAAAAAGCAGCTCTTGAGGGATTGCCCCTTTTTCTGCTTGAGAAGCCAGCATGTTTACTCAAGATGTGCTCGGTAAATTACCATTTTCATACCCTATTTCTAAATCTTTTTTTGAACTATGTATATTTCACATGTATTCAGTTTATTTACACAACAATGAAAATAATAATAATAATAATAATAATTATATATAAATTTGCACTGCCAATAATACCCCCCTCTCATCCATTATTCTCCTAGGATACTGATCCTGTGCACCACAGCACCAAAGACCGCAATCCTTAATGCGGTCGAAGATGATGTTGCCGCTTTCACATCACTGCCAACTGTAACCAACATGGCCATAACCTGGAATATGCCATTGTGTTTAAGGACATACCATAGATTTGCCAGCAGCATATATTGTTGTGCATTGGACTCAAACTGTTTAAAAAAAAAAAAAAAGAAAATTTATTTGACCCGTGTTATGGTCTGTCTTTTATTTACTTAGACTATTTAAGTAGTATATAATGAATTAATATAGGCCTATAGATAATAGGCCTATTTATGTTCAATAAACAAAAAATATGTTGTTCTGTTATTCGTTAGGTAAACATGACTATTTATGTTGTGCCAACTTGTGATGTTAACGTAATTTTTTAAGTTGGGTGGACTTCAGTCCCTGTTTGTTGAGTTTACTCAAAAAAGCGCTCGCGATAAGTTGCCTTATTGTTTTAAGTTGACCCAACTTTTTGTTTTTTTTACAATGTGCCGACTCCATACCTTGTGCAATTTCCATTGCTTTTGTAAATGAAAGCGTCGCTTCCCCCAGCAGTCTGCGCTGAATTACATCATCATTAATTCCGCACACAAGGCGATCATGCAGCATGTCCTCCAGCACGGCCCCGAACTCTCAATGCTCACAAAGCTGGCGAAGCTCGGCCACAAACTTTGCAAAAGAGTCTCCAGACTTACGAAAATGACTGTGGAACTTGAAACGTTGCACAATCAGGATCTGGATCAATGCTTGCACCGCCACACGCTTGCGTCATGTACTGTCGTGAACGAACGTCCACAAGAGAAACAGTAGAGACGAAAATGTTGAATAAAATAATTATTTTTGTTTTCTTTGCGCAAAAAGTATTCTCGTGCCTTTGTAAAATTACAGTTGACAGACCGATGTCACCTGGACTACTTTGTCGATCATCTTGGTACTTTTCCGAACCTTGATCGTGTAAGGACCCTTGCTGTCTATGGGAGGGTCTGAGAGCTCTCAGATTCCATCAAAAATATCTTAATTTGTGTTCCGAAGATGAATGGAGGTCTCATGGGCTTGGAACGACATGAGAGTGAGTAATTAATAACAGAATTTTTATTTTTGGGTGAACTATCCCTTTAACTGAACTGGGAAAGTTTTACTATCACTTTCTTCCTTGCATCACAACGCATAACAGGGATGTGTCATTCACAGTGCACATACACCCTTAAAGGGGCTGCTTAACACAAACGAGAACCTTCCTTAAAGGAACTATACCCTATTATCATAACAGTGGTAACAAATCCTCAAATGACTTTTTAAACTGTAATATGTTTTTAGTATGTTCAAGCGCCAGTAGAAGACAATGTAAAGAAATACTCTGAGAGAAGCAGTCTATCAGCGGAAGTTAAAGCAGCTTGTAAGTGTATTTACTTGTCTCATTAGTGTTTAGCGTAGTTGCCGTTGCTAGGAAACGCTTGTTTTGTTTACTGTGTGGAGACCTGCTGAAATCGCGTTTGGTCTCGTACTGTATGGCGTACCTTGTCAGTGTCTGCGCTTGCTTGGCCATTGATTGTGATTAACAGGAAAGTATGTCCAGCTGAATTCAGTTAGTGATTTGTTAGACGGGTATAAAAAAAGGTTATTATACCGCGGCAGCCCTCGTGTGAAGACCAAAGAGTGTAAAGACCATCGACTCTACCGAGCGACTCCACC
The DNA here is from genome assembly GCA_039654775.1 of Spinibarbus caldwelli. Classification (NCBI taxonomy): domain Eukaryota; kingdom Metazoa; phylum Chordata; class Actinopteri; order Cypriniformes; family Cyprinidae; genus Spinibarbus; species Spinibarbus caldwelli. The sequence goes on along the minus strand of CM077247.1, from coordinate 30,430,295 downwards.
GGACAGGGACACTGGCAAGGGATAAGTATCGCCTTTTATTTATCCTCTTTACTATTACTTGTTTCACTTCTGTTTTAGTTTTTATAACCATTTCTTATTTGTATGTTTGGCTCAGTGTTATTTTTTTAGGATTACTGTTAAACTAATGTAGTTTGATTTGTATATGTTATCTATTTTAATTTTAGTTACAGTTGTAGTAATGTTTGTCATTTTATTAGTTTTTTTTATTATGTCTATATGTTATTTATTAAGTTTTAGTTTTATTTAATTTGAGTTATTGTAGTACTTCAACAAACTAAATGGGAATGAAATAATTTTGAATTTATGGATGTGTGTGTGTGTGTGTGTGTGTGTGTGTGTACATATCTAGTTGTTTTTGGTATTTGGCTTAGTGTTATGTTAGAATCATTATTATACTCTTATACCTTTTATTCTCTTAATATTTTGAATTGTTTGTAGCTTTATTTTGTTTTCATTTAAATGTTAAGTTTAGAAATTTTGTTGTATGCATTTGTCATTTTTATTTAATTTATTTTTTAATGTGTATACAGTATAGTATTTATAAAGTTTTAGCTTTTAGTCTTGGATCTGTTTTAGTTGTTTTAATACTACAATTGATTGTTTCTGTTGTCCTCATTTGTAAGTCGCTTTGGATAAAAGCGTCTGCTAAATGACTAAATGTAAATGTAATACCGGAACCTCAAAGTTGACATGAGTTCTGCATTTATTTATTTATTTATTTATTTACAAAATGGGTATAAATCATGTACAAGATTGTGGCTGGGGTGAAGTTAAATGAGTGTCTCATGTGGCTTTTATTAATTTTAGGTTTCTAATGTCATTCAAAGCAGATACATATTCTTTAATTTCATTTATAAACAGTTCAAAAGAGCGAGTTTTATAATATTCTTACATCACTCTTCACGCCGTGCTGATGTTTATGTCACGCATGAACCCCATGCATGACCACTGGCCAGAACTGATGGTTTATAATTTAAAAAGTTTAAATATTAGTACTAGTCTCTTACACGCTAATCGTTTCATTTGAGGAGACATTGATTCATCGACTGGGGTCATATGGATTACTGTCGCGGTCACTTTGTGTGGTTTTTGAAGCGTCATCTCTAGGGGTCCTGTACTCTGACATTACATGGACTCACAGAGATGGATCTAAAAATCTTCATTAGTGTTCATCAGAAGAAAGAAAGTTACATTCATCTGCAGTGGCATGAGGGCGAGTAAATGTTGAGAGAATTTGTTTTGGTGGAGCATTGAGTAGGGATGAGGCATGGACTAAAATGCAGGGTGCAATGACATTTTATTATTTATTAATTTATTATTTTAATAATTTTAATAATTTATTAATATTAGTTACTCCACTATGGAGTAACTAATATTATTATTAATGTTAGTTACTCCATATGGGGGTATTAATCACTTACCCCCATGTCATTCCAAACCCGTGAAAGCTTCGTTCGTCTTCGGAACACAATTTAAGATATTTTGGATGAAAACCGGGAGGTTTGTGACTGTCCCATTGACTGCCAAGTAATTATCACTGTCGAGTTTATTTGTCTCATAAGTGTTTGTCTTATGATGTCAGATTGCAAATTTATTTACATAGATTCCCACAGTGATACTGATAAAGGACAGACTTTGCATTATGTGGTAATCATCCAAAAGTTGAGGTTATTATTTTATTTTTGGATTTTTCTCAATGCCACAGTTTCATCCTTATTCATTCATTCATTTGTTTTGGTTGGAATCCAAATCTGTAACTGCATGATATATTGCATATTTATTTATCCTGGTTTTTACAACATTTATTAAAGTCAAGTCAAGTCACTATTATTTGTATAGCGCTTTTAACAATGCAAATTGTGTCAAAGCAGCTTTACATCAGCTTGATATAAAGCTGGGTGGCTTTACATCAGCTTTACAGTATTTAGACGGGGAAATAGTGTGTCGCAATAGTGTGATTCTCCTCTGGCCAGACAAAATCAGCAGTTTAAATCTAGGCTGCAGCAGAGTCAGATTGTGCAAAGGACTCATCTGGTTCCTGTGGTCTTGTCCCGATGGCCGTCTAGGAGACAGGGTCTTCACTGGAGATCAGTCTCTGGGGCTCGTCTAGTTGTCCTGGTCTCCGCTGACGTTCAGGGCTGTAGAGGTCATCTCTAGGTGCTGAGCCACCATCTGATCTGGATACGGACTGGATCCGGGTGGCTGCAGTAACCATCTGATCTGGATACAGTCTGGATCAGGTGGCTACGGTGACCTCGGAAAAAGAAACAGACTAATATTAGGGTAGATGCCATTCTTCTGACGATGTAACAAGTACATGTGTTTTGGGAAGTTTCTGGTTGACCTAATTAATGCAGTCTAACAATCCTTTAACGGATTTGAATTATAGAAATGTGATAGTGTATTATGTGTAAGCCAGGTTAAAGAGATGGGTCTTTAATATAGATTTAAATTGACAGAGTGTGTCTGCTTCCCGAACAGTGTTTGGTAGATTGTTCCAGAGTTTGGGTTCCCGCCCGCAGTTGATTTTGATATTCTAGGTATTAACAAATGGCCAGAGTTTTCAGATCGCAGTGGATGTGAAGGACTATAATGTGATAAGAACTCACTCAAATACTGAGGTGCCAAACCATTCAGGGCCTTATAGGTAATCAGCAAGATCTTAAAATGTATACAATGTTTTATAGGGAGCCAGTGCAGTGTTGACAGAACCGGGCTAATGTGGTCATACTTCCTGGTTCTAGTAAGAACTCTAGCTGCTGCATTTTGAATTATTATTTGCATTATTAAATGCTGTAATTGCTTCCAATTGCTCAGTAAGTGTGTGCTATCTTTTTGACCAGCAGATGGTAGTAACCTGAATACGTGTTTTAAGAGCCTTGTTGCTTCAGAAAGCTTCAATGAAATTTCAATATTTCATAATCCTGCCATACCGAAAGCTGTATTTTTTTAGCACCGCAGTCCAAGACCATAGTTTTTATTTTTTATTTTTAATTTTTATTTTTTTGGCTTTGCCAGTCCTACTCCAATAGAGGAGATCTGATTCAAAATGGAAACAAACAACATATATTACACACACTCTATAGAGTAGCTCCTTAACAGATAAACAAAAGTACAAAAAAAATAATAATTAAATAAATAAAAAAAATGCATGAAAATGCATCTGACTGTCAGGATTGGACCTGTTTAGTCATGTGCTTCAGTTCCTGTTTTGCCTTATTTGGTCTTGTTCCTGTCCTTGTTTAGTTTGATTATTAGTTGATTCTCCGCACCTGTATGTTCCTCGTTATCCTGTGTTTATAAGCTCCAGTCTGTTCTGTTAGTGTTTGTCGGGTCTACTTGTGATGTATTTGTGTTTTGTTCCTGCTCCTGACTGAATCGACTTATGTTATTTGTGTTATGTAATATATGTTGCGCTGTTTTCAAACTGACGGCCTAATCTAATTTAGCAGTGTTTTACTCATTTCGCGGACGGAAATATGTATTAAATGAAATCGTTTCAATAATGGAGAAATTGCGAAAATAATGTTATGAGTAAAATGAGACATTATAGAAAAAAATGTATTGAACATCTAGACAGTTAAAGAAGTTGTAGAGATTCAGCCACTATGTTAGTTAAGGAGTACTTTTTGTAAAGGACGAGGTAAACCATTTAATTATCAACTGTTACCTGTGTTCTGGCTTCTTATTTTAGAGTCAATATTAATTACTATTATTATTTTAATTATTATTACTCTTGGAAATGTAGAACATTTTAGTTATAGTAGCAAAACTTTCTGGTCATTCCTATTATTATTATTATTATTATTATTATTATTATTATTATTTATTATTTTTTCATTATCTTTTATTTATAGATCTGCATGGAGTTTTTTTTATATCAGTAATGACCTCCTGGGGAAGTTCGACATGTCCCTTGAAAAATACACAACACCTGAAACTCTAAAGAAAGAGAACAGATGAATTTGGAGAGGAAATGAAGACTCGTTTGGATAAGCTGGATGAACAGGTACTCTTAAGATTCTTTAATGTATTCAAAATATTTCAGTATTTAAAGCTTTCTGAATAGAGCCATTAATTGTATGTATTTTTTGAATATGTATATTGGATTTAACACATAACAGTAAAACGTCTCGGTTACGTACGTAACCCTCGTTCCCTGATGGAGGGACCGGAGACGTTATGTCGTGACGACATAGGGGATTTACTTGGAAGCCCCAATCATCTCTGACTTTAAGAGAAAACGCCAATGAATATTGGCTAGTGGATTTTGCATACCTGAGCCACTCCCTGCCCTCGCGGGTATAAATAGGCGGCAGGTGCATCCACTCATTAGGTTTTACGCTGAGGAGCCGAGAACGAGTCCCTGGCAACCAGCGATGGTTCAAAATTGTGGCATGGGGACATAACGTCTCCGTTCCCTCCATCAGGAAACGAGGGTTACGTACGTAACCGAGACGTTCCCTATCTGTCGCTCACTACGAGTTATGTCGTGACGACATAGGGGTCCTATGGAAAGCGCCACGACCTGAACCCCGTCACAACCTTGTGGCATGCAGATGCTGACAAGCGAGCACGTGACAGACAAATACCATGCAAAGGTCACAACCTTCCCATCGCCCCAGCGCAAATTCGCTAACCTTGGTGCCCGCAGGGACCACTGAGTACATCGCTGCTGGAGATAGCCAAGCCGCTGTTCCTTTTCCCACAGAAGTCGGAAGGGATTTCGACCTTCAATGAAAGATAGCTTCAAGTCTTTCCTATTTGTTGTTACAGCTTGGCAGTAACGACAGGGAAGCGAGCCTTCCGGAGAAGGGCGCTACGGAGGCCACATCCTGCCCGAAGGGAGGTAACATGTGGAGACACTGATATGGACTGACCCAGGTCTGGGGCAGTACTACATACGACTGGACCCTGGAGCAGATCCTACCTAGGGGTAGGGAGGAGAGCTGCCAGCAGGGCCTGACAGAGGCTCTGTCAAGGGAAGACACGGGTTTACCGTGAGGGAAACCTTACCGTGGAAGAATACACATATGGGATTACCCGAAGGGAATCAAGCCATACGGACACCTAGCCCAGTACAGGGGCTGACCGGAGACCCGGGCGAGCTAACACCAGTACTGGGCCTGGCGTCAGACTGCTCCGCCCAGTCTGACTGCCGGGGGTGCTGGAGGAACTCCACCAGGGTTCGCCGTCCGGGGAACTGAACTGGTGGAGAAAAAAGGCGCTCGTATCCCCGGGTGAGGGGGAATGGCACAGCAAGCGTGACACCGGCCAGCTCTTCCCGCCACTTACCTGTTACCCAACACACGGGAAGAAACTGGCTCAACGCGGAGACTGTAGAATCTCGAGAAGGTGTTCGGTGTCGCCCAGCCCGCAGCTCTACAGATGTCTGCCAGAGAGGCACCGTGCGCCAACGCATAGGAGGAGGCAACACTCCGTGTGGAGTGAGCCCTCACCCCCAGGGGGCACGGCTCACCTTGAGACTGGTACGCCAAGGCGATGGCATCCACTATCCAGTGGGCCAACCTCTGCTTGGAGACAGCCTTCCCTTTCTGCTGACCTCCGTGGCAAACAAAGAGCTGCTCAGAGCTTCTAAAGCTCCGGGTGCGGTCCACGTATATGCTCAGTGCTCTTACGGGACACAGCAACGCCAAGGCTGGATCTGCCTCCTCCGAGGGCAGTGCTTGCAGGTTCACCACCTGATCGCGGAAGGGCGTGGTGGGAACCTTAGGCACGTATCCAGGCCGGGGTCTCAGGACAACGTGAGAGTAGGCCGGCCCGAACACAAGGCACTCTTCGCTCACCGAAAATGCTTGGAGGTCCCCGACCCTCTTGATGGAAGTGAGCGCGGTCAGGAGCGCTGTCTTCGCCGACAGAAATTTCAGCTCGACTGAGTCCAGCGGCTCAAAGGGACCCCTCTGAAGTCCAGCCAGGATGACAGGAAGATCCCAGGAGGGCATCAGGGGTGACCTAGGAGGATTTAACCTTCTGGCACCCCTCAGGAACCTCACGATGAGTTCGTGCTTTCCCAGGGACCGGCCGTCCACTGCATCGTGATGGGCTGCAATAGCAGCCACATACACTTTCAAGGTGGAGGGTGACAGCCTACGCTCCAACCTTTCTTGCAGGAAAGAAAGCACTACTCCAATCGTGCACCTTCGGGGGTCTTCTCGACGAGAAGAACACCAGTTCGCGAACAGACTCCACTTCAGTGCACAGGCTTGCCTTGTTGAAGGAGCTCTAGCCTGAGTGATGGTCTCTACCACAGCCCGTGGTAGACCACTCAAGTCTGCCGCGTCCCATCCAGGAGCCACACATGGAGGTTCCGCAGATCTGGACGCGGGTGCCATATGGTGCCAAGCCCCTGAGAAAGGAGTTCCTTCCTCAGAGGAATGCGCCAGGGAGGGGCTGTCGCGAGGAGTATGAGTTCGGGAAACCAGGTCCGGGTGGGCCAGTACGGCGCGACCAACAGGACCTGCTCCTCGTCCTCCCTGACCTTGCACAGTGTCTGTGCAAGCAGGCTCACTGGGGGAACGCATACTTGCGTAGAGCCCGAGGCCAGCTGTGTGCCAGTGCGTCTGTGCCGAGGGGGCCCTCGGTCAGGAAAAAGTACAGCTGGCAGTGGGAGGACTCGCGGGAAGCAAACAGGTCTACCTGAGTTTCCCCGAATCGACTCCAGATCAGCCGGATCGTCTCGGGATGGAGTCGCCATTCTCCGGGGAACGTGAGCTGTCGTGAGAGCGCATCGGCTGCACGATTGAGCTCCCCCGGAATGTGGACACGCAACGATTTGAGCTGCGTGTGACTCCAGAGGAGGAGATGGCGGGCGAGCTGTGACATGCGACGAGATCGTAGACCTCCCAACCGGTTGATGTACGAGATAGCCGCAGTGTTGTCTGTACGGACCAACACGTGCTTGCCTATAAGCAGTGGCCGGAACTGCCGCAAGGCAAGGTGCACTGCCCACAGCTCCAGGCGGTTGATGTGCCAAAGCAGTCGAGGCCCTGTCCAGAGCCCCGAGGCTGCCTGCCCGTTGCATGTAGCGCCCCAACCCGTGCTGGAGGCATCTGTTGTGACAACAACATGCCGGGACACTTGTTCTAGGGGCACCCTGGCCCGTAGAAAGGCAAGGTCCGTCCAGGGGCTGAAGGAGCGGCGACACTCCTGTGTGATGTTCACACAAAGTGTACCGCGGCGCCATGCCCATCTCGGGACTCGGGAGTGTAACCAGTGCTGAAGTGGTCTCATATGAAGCAATCCGAGCGGCGAGACTGCGACTACGGATGCCATATGCCCCAGGAGCCTCTGAAAAGGGTTTCAGTGGTACCACCGTCCTGCCTCTGAAGGAACTCAGGCAGTTCAGCACGGACTGGGGACGCTCGTTAGTGAGACGCGCCATCATACTCACTGAGTCTAACTCCACACCGAGAAAAGAGATTCTCTGCATGAGGGAGAGCTTGCTCTTTTCCCAGTTGACCTGAAGCCCCAGCTGGCTAAGTGCCGGAGCACTGGGTCCCTGTCATCACACAACTGTTCTCGCACGCGGGCCATGCTCGAGATACTTGAGGATCCTGATGCCCACTTCCCATAGCGGGGCAAGAGCGCCCTCCGTGACTTACGTAAAGACACGGGGGGACAGGGACAGCCAGAAAGGGAGAACACTGTACTTCCCTGCCTGACCCTCGAGCGCAAACCGTAGAAACGACCTGTGTCGAGGCCATATCGAGACATGAAAGTAAGCGTCCTTCAGGTCGACCGCTGCAAACCAATCCTGGGGCTAGGTGCATCCAGGATTGGCCAAAGGCCACCGCCTTTCTTGGGTATGATGAGGTAGGGGCTGTAAAATCCCTGCCTCATCTCAGCTGGAGGGACCGGCTCGACTGCATCCTTTGCCAGGAGGACAGCAATCCCCTCACGCAAGACAGGTGCGTCTCGGTCTGCCACCGAAGTCTCGAGAACGCCGCTGAACTTGGGAGGTTGCCTGGCGAACTGAATCGCATAGCCGAGTCGGATTGTGCGAATGAGCCAGCGGGATGGGTTGGGCAGTGCAAGCCACGCCCCCAAACTCCGTGCGAGTGGCACCAAGGGAACAATCGACATACCCGCGGTGGTGCAGCGGCAGGGAGTTGAGCTGGATAGCCCAGAAGGCATCGCGTTCTGACCGATCACAGCAGAACTCCCCGCATCCCCGGAGGGACTGGCCAGAGATGCGTGGAGAGGCATTACGTCTCCCAACCGCAACTTCTTGGCTACTGGCAAAAGAGAGGGGGCTCGTGGGCGAGAGTGAGGAGGCATCGCGTCGCTCATTGTCGACCCGCGAGCCTGAGGACCCGGAGGAAAAGGAAATTGCTCTTTCTTTGACAATGTGGGTACCGCTGGCCCTTGAGCCAGTGGCGGAACAGAAACAGAAGATTCTCCACCCGGCCCTCCTCCGGGGGAAGGAGCGGCGCTGTCCTCGCCATCTCCCAAGAAAGAGCAGCTTCCCACATCTCCGGGTTGCCTGTGTCAGGGCCGCTTTGTCACCTTCCTGGGTGACTTAGGGGCCGGCTGGGACACAGGGGGCGCTGTGCTCCTGCGAGAGGCTCAACGCACCGGCCTAGGTGTTACCTCAGCACGGGGCAGAGCGGCTCTGGGGGACACAGGAGGGCGCCCACAGCGACAAGCAGACCAGGGCTTGCCCTGCAGCGGAGCGGTGGCAGATGACGCATCACGCCGGGGCAAGATGTGTTGGATGGCCTCGGTCTGCCTCTGTACTGCCGAGAACTGCTGGGCACAGTCCTCGACAGTGTCGCCGAACAGTCCAGCCTGGGAGACAGGAGTGTCGAGAAAAAAGCACTGTCGACATCGCTCGTCTCAGCAGGGCTGAACCATAGATGGCGCCCTTGGACCACAAGTGTGGACATCGCCTTCCCGAGGGACTGCACTGTGACTTCCGTTACCCGTAGGGCACGGTCAGTCGTCGAGCACAGGTCCTGCTTCAACCTTGGGTTGGTACTACCCTCGTGCATTTTAATGCCTTGGCTTGGTGTACTCGCAGGATAGCCATGGCATGCCAAGCAGAGGCAGCTTGGCCCGCAGCACTGTAAGCTTTGACCGCGAGAGCGGTCGTCAGCTTACAGGCTTTGGACGGGAGACGAGGACGATTCCGCCAAGTGGCGGCGTTTTGCAGGCACAGGTGCACTGCAACCGCCCTCTCCACCTGGGGAATGTCAACGTACCCCCTAGCCGCCCCGCCATCGAGGGTAGCGAGGATGGGGGAGACAAACGAGCCGCTTCTGGCCGTAAAAAGGGGCCGTCCACAACTTCATCAGCTCCTCGTGCACTTCCGGGAAGAAAGGGACCAGGGCAGGGCGTGGTCGCGAGCCACGGCCCGTGCCGAGGAGCCAATCATCTCACCGCGAGGACTCGGGACTGAGAGGTGTGCACGCCTCCAGCCCGATGCTCGCGGCGGCCCGGGAAAGCACGGCCGTCAACTCTGGGTCCGATTCGGCGGCGGCCGCGACCCCCGAGGGGGGCAGCCCCGCCGAATCTTCATCCTCAGAGGACGATTGCCCATCCCCCGATGCAGCTATCGACATCTGATCCTCTATCGGCGCGCCGAATGAAACGCTGAGCGCGCCGTAAGACGGCACAGCAGAATCACCGGCGAGCCGCACAGAACAGCTGCTGCTGGAGGAGTGAAAGGTCCGTGGGGACTGGCCCGGCGGAAAAGCTCTCACTGTAATCCTCAGATCGCCCAGAGCACTAGCCGATGGTTCTCTGCTCATAGCAGAGAAGCCAGCGCGGGTAGTGACAGAGGGAGCCTCTCTCATCCCCGTGAGGAGAGAGAGGCGCGATCGCAGCGCTGTCATGGTTACACGCTCAAAACGAGCGCATAAACCATCCACGATCGCAGCTTCAGCGTGCTGGATGCCCAGACACTGAAGACAACGATCGTGGCTGTCGATGGAGGATAGGAAACGACCGCAACCAAGAGGACACGGCCGGAACGGCGTCTTTAAAAAGACGCGAACCGACCGTGATTTGCTCTTTTAGGAAATTGCTCTTTTAGTTGAAGTGCCCAGGGGAATCGCTGCAGACAGGGACACCGCTGTTCGCACCGTAACGCCAACCAGAACAGCTTCCAGACAGATGATGAAAGGCTTTGTGGAGATCAACACGTTCATCCACTCGGCTCCGAAGCAAAAATCTAATGAGTGGATGCACCTGCCGCCTATTTATACCCGCGAGGGCAGGGAGTGGCTCAGGTATGCAAAATCCACTAGCCAATATTCATTGGCGTTTTCTCTTAAAGTCAGAGATGATTGGGGCTTCCAAGTAAATCCCCTATGTCGTCACGACATAACTCGTAGTGAGCGACAGATAGGGAACATAACATCAATTGACATTTGACACAACGTACACAACTGAAACATTACAGTAAAGCCCAATAACATTAATTGAACTTGCTACTTTTAGTAATAAGTACAATGTAAAATTATAATTTATATAATTACATTGATATTTTAATGTTATGTTGCAAAAAGGAATTGCATGGAACATAAGACTTTAATAAGACCCATTACTAAGCCAGCTGTTAAAGATTTAGTCCTGAAATTATTCTGTAAAAATTTTTTTTTTACCCACGTGGTGTTCTAAACCACTATGACTTTCTTTCTCCTGCAGAACACAAAAGGAGAGATTTTGGAAGATAGAAGAAATTTCAGTCATTTACATACAGTGACATTCAATAGTTAACATTTGTTTTCAAGGCATTTTTGTATTCATTCAAAATGGTGTCTCAAGAAATGCTTGAACCATTCAATTAGGAAACAATGTATGAGCTTTGTGGACTAATTTTATTATGATTTGCCACTGTATGGAAAAGAGCAATCTGTAAATAAAAAAAAAAAATTAAATAAAAAAAATCTTCTTTGGTGTTCCACAAAAGAGAGCAAGTCATATGGATTTGGAATGACATGAGGGAGAGTAAAAGTTGAGCAGTTAAGGGCATAGAGCATCTGCAGATTTTATAAACAAAATGTGTTTTTTTTTTTTTTTTTTTTTTTTTTTCCTTTTAGGTGAATGACATTACCACACATCGGGGAAAAAGCAGCTCTTGAGGGATTGCCCCTTTTTCTGCTTGAGAAGCCAGCATGTTTACTCAAGATGTGCTTGGTAAATTACCATTTTCATACCCTATTTCTAAATCTTTTTTTGAACTATGTATATTTCACATGTATTCAGTTTATTTACACAACAATGAAAATAATAATAATAATAATAATAATAATAATAATAATAATAATAATAATAATTATATATAAATTTGCACTGCCAATAATACCCCCCTCTCATCCATTATTCTCCCAGGATACTGATCCTGTGCACCACAGCACCAAAGACCGCAATCCTTAATGCGGTCGAAGATGATGTTGCCGCTTTCACATCACTGCCAACTGTAACCAACATGGCCATAATCTGGAATATGCCATTGTGTTTAAGGACATACCATAGATTTGCCAGCAGCATGTATTGTTGTGCATTGGACTCAAACTGTTTAAAAAAAAAAAAAAAAAAAAAAAAAAAAAAATTTATTTGACCCGTGTTATGGTCTGTCTTTTATTTACTTAGACTATTTAAGTAATATATAATGAATTAATATAGGCCTATAGATAATAGGCCTATTTATGTTCAATAAACAAAAAATATGTTGTTCTGTTATTCGTTAGGTAAACATGACTATTTATGTTGTGCCAACTTGTGATGTTAACGTAATTTTTTTTAAGTTGGGTGGACTTCAGTCCCTGTTTGTTGAGTTTACTCAAAAAAGCGCTCGCGATAAGTTGCCTTATTGTTTTAAGTTGACCCAACTTTTTGTTTTTTTTACAATGTGCCGACTCCATACCTTGTGCAATTTCCATTGCTTTTGTAAATGAAAGCGTCGCTTCCCCCAGCAGTCTGCGCTGAATTACATCATCATTAATTCCGCACACAAGGCGATCATGCAGCATGTCCTCCAGCACGGCCCCGAACTCTCAATGCTCACAAAGCTGGCGAAGCTCGGCCACAAACTTTGCAAAAGAGTCTCCAGACTTACGAAAATGACTGTGGAACTTGAAACGTTGCACAATCAGGATCTGGATCAGCGCTTGCACCGCCACGCGCTTGCGTCATGTACTGTCGTGAACGCACGTCCACAAGAGAAACAGTAGAGACGAAAATGTTGAATAAAATAATTATTTTTGTTTTCTTTGCGCAAAAAGTATTCTCGTGGCTTTGTAAAATTACAGTTGACAGACCGATGTCACCTGGACTACTTTGTCGATCATCTTGGTACTTTTCCAAACCTTGATCGTGTAAGGACCCTTGCTGTCTATGGGAGGGTCTGAGAGCCCTCAGATTCCATCAAAAATATCTTAATTTGTGTTCTGAAGATGAACGGAGGTCTCATGGGTTTGGAACGACATGAGAGTGAGTAATTAATAACAGAATTTTTATTTTTGGGTGAACTATCCCTTTAACTGAACTGGGAAAGTTTTACTATCACTTTCTTCCTTGCATCACAACGCATAACAGGGATGTGTCATTCACAGTGCACATACACCCTTAAAGGGGCTGCTTAACACAAACGAGAACCTTCCTTAAAGGAACTATACCCTATTATCATAACAGTGGTAACAAATCCTCAAATGACTTTTTAAACTGAAATACTCTTTGAGAGAAGCAGTCTATCAGCGGAAGTTAAAGCAGCTTGTAAGTGTATTTACTTGTCTCATTAGTGTTTAGTGCAGTTGCCGTTGCTAGGAAACGCTTGTTTTGTTTACTGTGTGGAGACCTGCTGAAATCGCGTTTGGTCTCGTACTGTATGGCGTACCTTGTCAGTGTCTGTGCTTGCTTGGCCATTGATTGTGATTAACAGGAAAGTATGTCCAGCTGAATTCAGTTAGTGATTTGTTAGACGGGTATAAAAAAAGGTTATTATACCGCGGCAGCCCTCGTGTGAAGACCAAAGAGTGTAAAGACCATCGACTCTACCGAGCGACTCCACCGGACAGGGACACTGGCAAGGGATAAGTATCGCTTTTTATTTATCCTCTTTACTATTACTTGATTCACTTCTGTTTTAGTTTTTATAACCATTTCTTACTTGTATGTTTGGCACAGTGTTATTTTTTTTAGGATTACTGTTAAACTAATGTAGTTTGATTTGTATATGTTATCTATTTTAATTTTAGTTACAGTTGTAGTGATGTCATTTTATTAGTTTTTTTTTTATTATGTCTATATGTTATTTATTAAGTTTTAGTTTTATTTAATTTGAGTTATTGTAGTACTTCAACAAACTAAATGGGAATGAAATAATATTGAATTTATGGATGTGTGTGTGTGTGTGTGTGTGTGTACATATGTAGTTGTTTTTGGTATTTGGCTTAGTGTTATGTTAGAATCATTATTATACTCTTATACCTTTTATTCTCTTAATATTTTGAATTGATTGTAGCTTTATTTTGTTTTCATTTAAATGTTAAGTTTAGAAATTTTGTTGTATGCATTTGTCATTTTTATTTAATTTATTTTTTAATGTGTATACAGTATAGTATTTATAAAGTTTTAGCTTTTAGTCTTGGATCTGTTTTAGTTGTTTTAATACTACAATTGATTGTTTCTGTTGTCCTCATTTGTAAGTCGCTTTGGATAAAAGCGTCTGCTAAATGACTAAATGTAAATGTAAATGTAATACTGGAACCCCAAAGTTGACATGAGTTCTGCATTTATTTATTTATTTATTTATTTACAAAATGGGTATAAATCATGTACAAGATTGTGGCAGGGGTGAAGTTAAATGAGTGTCTCATGTGGCTTTTATTAATTTTAGGTTTCTAATGTCATTCAAAGCAGATACATATTCTTTAATTTCATTTATAAACAGTTCAAAAGAGCGAGTTTTATAATATTCTTACATCACTCTTCACGCCGTGCTGATGTTTATGTCACGCATGAACCCCATGCATGACCACTGGCCAGAACTGATGGTTTATAATTTAAAAAGTTTAAATATTAGTACTAGTCTCTTACACACTAATCGTTTCATTTGAGGAGACATTGATTCATCGACTGGGGTCATATGGATTACTGTCGCGGTCACTTTGTGTGGTTTTTGAAGCGTCATCTCTAGGGGTCCTGTACTCTGACATTACATGGACTCACAGAGATGGATCTAAAAATCTTCATTAGTGTTCATCAGAAGAAAGAAAGTTACATTCATCTGCAGTGGCATGAGGGTGAGTAAATGTTGAGAGAATTTGTTTTGGTGGAGCATTGAGTAGGGATGAGGCATGGACTAAAATGCAGGGTGCAATGACATTTTATTATTTATTAATTTATTATTTTAATAATTTTAATAATTTATTAATATTAGTTACTCCACTATGGAGTAACTAATATTATTATTAATATTAGTTACTCCATATGGGGGTATTAATCACTTACCCCCATGTCATTCCAAACCCGTGAAAGCTTCGTTCGTCTTCGGAACACAATTTAAGATATTTTGGATGAAAACCGGGAGGTTTGTGACTGTCCCATTGACTGCCAAGTAATTATCACTGTCGAGTTTATTTGTCTCATAAGTGTTTGTCTTATGATGTCAGATTGCAAATTTATTTACATAGATTCCCACAGTGATACTGATAAAGGACAGACTTTGCATTATGTGGTAATCAACCAAAAGTTGAGGTTATTATTTTATTTTTGGATTTTTCTCAATGCCACAGTTTCATCCTTATTCATTCATTCATTTGTTTTGGTTGGAATCCAAATCTGTAACTGCATGATATATTGCATATTTATTTATCCTGGTTTTTACAACATTTATTAAAGTCAAGTCAAGTCACTATTATTTGTATAGCGCTTTTAACAATGCAAATTGTGTCAAAGCAGCTTTACATCAGCTTGATATAAAGCTGGGTGGCTTTACATCAGCTTTACAGTATTTAGACGGGGAAATAGTGTGTCGCAATAGTGTGATTCTCCTCTGGCCAGACAAAATCAGCAGTTTAAATCTAGGCTGCAGCAGAGTCAGATTGTGCAAAGGACTCATCTGGTTCCTGTGGTCTTGTCCCGATGGCCGTCTAGGAGACAGGGTCTTCACTGGAGATCAGTCTCTGGGGCTCGTCTAGTTGTCCTGGTCTCCGCTGACGTTCAGGGCTGTAGAGGTCATCTCTAGGTGCTGAGCCACCATCTGATCTGGATACGGACTGGATCCGGGTGGCTGCAGTAACCATCTGATCTGGATACAGTCTGGATCAGGTGGCTACGGTGACCTCGGAAAAAGAAACAGACTAATATTAGGGTAGATGCCATTCTTCTGACGATGTAACAAGTACATGTGTTTTGGGAAGTTTCTGGTTGACCTAATTAATGCAGCCTAACAATCCTTTAACGGATTTGAATTATAGAAATGTGATAGTGTATTATGTGTAAGCCAGGTTAAAGAGATGGGTCTTTAATATAGATTTAAATTGACAGAGTGTGTCTGCTTCCCGAACAGTGTTTGGTAGATTGTTCCAGAGTTTGGGTTCCCGCCCGCAGTTGATTTTGATATTCTAGGTATTAACAAATGGCCAGAGTTTTCAGATCGCAGTGGACGTGAAGGACTATAATGTGATAAGAACTCACTCAAATACTGAGGTGCCAAACCATTCAGGGCCTTATAGGTAATCAGCAAGATCTTAAAATGTATACAATGTTTTATAGGGAGCCAGTGCAGTGTTGACAGAACCGGGCTAATGTGGTCATACTTCCTGGTTCTAGTAAGAACTCTAGCTGCTGCATTTTGAATTATTATTTGCATTATTAAATGCTGAAATTGCTTCCAATTGCTCAGTAAGTGTGTGCTATCTTTTTGACCAGCAGATGGTAGTAACCTGAATACGTGTTTTAAGAGCCTTGTTGCTTCAGAAAGCTTCAATGAAATTTCAATATTTCATAATCCTGCCATGCCGAAAGCTGTATTTTTTTAGCACCGCAGTCCAAGACCATAGTTTTTATTTTTTATTTTTTATTTTTATTTTTTTGGCTTTGCCAGTCCTACTCCAATGGAGGAGATCTGATTCAAAATGGAAACAAACAACATATATTACACACACTCTATAGAGTAGCTCCTTAACAGATAACCAAAAATACAAAAAAAAAAAATAATAATAATTAAATAAATAAAAAAAAATGCATGAAAATGCATCTGACTGTCAGGATTGGACCTGTTTAGTCATGTGCTTCAGTTCCTGTTTTGCCTTATTTGGTCTTGTTCCTGTCCTTGTTTAGTTTGATTATTAGTTGATTCTCCGCACCTGTCTGTCCCTCGTTATCCTGTGTTTATAAGCTCCAGTCTGTTCTGTTAGTGTTTGTCGGGTCTACTTGTGATGTATGTGTGTTTTGTTCCTGCTCCTGTCATGGATTTACCCCGTGTGAGATCGTTAAAGACTGTTTAACGCTTCTCTGCATCTCCTGCGTCCTTCCAACAGCGTACTGTGACAGAAGACCTGACCAACAAGACTTACCTCCGTGTGTTCCCTCAGTTTTTTGTTTCTCGTTTTACCCAGTGTCTTTTTTTTTCCCATTGTGCCCTCATGGATCCCCTCGTTCGTCCCAAATTCCTCCTCTTCCTCCTGCTGGAGCAGGGGGACAAATCTCTCGAGGACCATACAAGACTGTTCCTGATGTTAGCTAACACCACCACCATGACGCGCTCTGTTCATTCTATGCCGCAAGCTTGAACACCGCGAGCAGAGTGCCGTCCTCCAAAGATGGTCCTCGAGAGGATTTCACTGCCTTCGTGGAGTGGACTCTGGCGAGAAACGGATCGCCACTCACCATCTGCCCTGTGGATGATCTCACCAGTCCACTCCAGACCCAGAGCCCAGCCCACCAACTCCCTGGGGTGCGGAGCATCAGCCCGAGCCCACAGATGATGGAGAGCCATTTCCCGCTGCGATCGACGAGCCAGCGCAATGCCGAGCAACTGAGTAGAGGACCCGGAAATAGAGCTTAATCCGTCAGACCAGGTGCGAGAGCCGGCGACAGTGCCCACCGCGAGGGAGCAAGCCTTGGACGGTGAGAGTGTGGCGTGGAGCTCCGCCCACTGCACCGCAGCTGAGGGTAAACTGATCATACATCTGGGACTGCTGGACTTCGAGGGGGACTTAATCGACTGGGAAGCAGATCTGGAGGCCGACATGCCCCCTTTCCTCTCTCCTTCATCCCCGCTGGTCCCATCCAGCCCTCCATCATCTCCTGTCCCAACGTCCAGTCCAGAGTGGTCTCCCGTTTCCCAATCTGGCCGAGAGAGAGACTCAGTTCCCGAGTCCAGTCAGGAGTGGGCTTTGAGCCTGGAGGCTCACGAATAACCACCCACCCACCCGCTCCTGCCTCCTCCACCGCTGTCATCTGGCAGCCCCTGCTCACCCTCAGCGCACCATCAATACGGTGTGAGCTCCGCGGGACTGCCATCCTCCAGCGTCGCCATGGTCGGGGTATCCCTCATCTCCGCCTCCAGCCTTCGAGGCCCAGACTCCGCCTCGACCCGTAGAACCAGCGGCTCCACCTCGGGTCCTAGCTCCATCACCTCCACCGTCGCCCGTCGATCCACCAGCTCCACCAGGCTCCCTCATCCCTCCGGCTCCGCCTTGGTCAGGCGTCGACCCACCATTGCCGCAAGCTTGAACACCGCGAGCAGAGTGCCGTCCTCCAAAGATGGTCCTCGAGAGGATTTCACCGCCTTCGTGGAGTGGACTCTGGCGAGAAACGGATCGCCACTCACCATCTGCCCTGTGGATGATCTCACCAGTCCACTCCAGACCCAGAGCCCAGCCCACCAACTCCCTGGGGTGCGGAGCATCAGCCCGAGCCCACAGATGATGGAGAGCCATTTCCCGCTGCGATCGACGAGCCAGCGCAATGCCGAGCAACTGAGTAGAGGACCCGGAAATAGAGCTTAATCCGTCAGACCAGGTGCGAGAGCCGGCGACAGTGCCCACCGCGAGGGAGCAAGCCTTGGACGGTGAGAGTGCGGCGTGGAGCTCCGCCCACTGCACCGCAGCTGAGGGTAAACTGATCATACATCTGGGACTGCTGGACTTCGAGGGGGACTTAATCGACTGGGAAGCAGATCTGGAGGCTGACATGCCCCCTTTCCTCTCTCCTTCATCCCCGCTGGTCCCGTCCAGCCCTCCATCATCTCCTGTTCCAACGTCCAGTCCAGAGTGGTCTCCCGTTTCCCAATCTGGCCGAGAGAGAGACTCAGTTCCCGAGTCCAGTCAGGAGAGGGCTTTGAGCCTGGAGGCTCACGAATAACCACCCACCCACCCGCTCCTGCCTCCTCCACCGCTGCCATCTGGCAGCCCCTGCTCACCCTCAGCGCACCATCAATACGGTGTGAGCTCCGCGGGACTGCCATCCTCCAGCGTCGCCATGGTCGGGGTATCCCTCATCTCCGCCTCCAGCCTTCGAGGCCCAGACTCCGCCTCGACCCGTAGAACCAGCGGCTCCACCTCGGGTCCTAGCTCCATCACCTCCACCGTCGCCCGTCGATCCACCAGCTCCACCAGGCTCCCTCATCCCTCCGGCTCCGCCTTGGTCAGGCGTCGACCCACCATTGCCGCAAGCTTGAACACCGCGAGCAGAGTGCCGTCCTCCAAAGATGGTCCTCGAGAGGATTTCACCACCTTCGTGGAGTGGACTCTGGCGAGAAACGGATCGCCACTCACCATCTGCCCTGTGGATGATCTCACCAGTCCACTCCAGACCCAGAGCCCAGCCCACCAACTCCCTGGGGTGCGGAGCATCAGCCCGAGCCCACAGATGATGGAGAGCCATTTCCCGCTGCGATCGACGAGCCAGCGCAATGCCGAGCAACTGCCTCAGGACTCTGCTCCTCTGGCTGCACCTCGTTACTCCGTCCCACCGGCTCCGTTGGGCTCCTTCCTCCCGCCAGCTCCACCTTGGTCTTCAGTTGCTCCAGCTTCGCCGCGAATCTCCGCCTCTGCCTCGGTCGCCAGAGCCCTCGGCTCCACCCTGGCCCCCTTGATCCTCGGCATCCGCCTGGCTCGTTGGCTCTCCATCTCTGCCTCGGGATCCTCCTCCGCCGCTGTTGGTTGGCCCCCTGGAGTCGGCGGCCATTCCTCCTCCATGGCTCCTCTCTCCGTCGGCTCCACCGTGGGCCGTCATCATGGCTGTGGCCTGGGTCCTACTTGGCTCCTCCTGTTCCGGCTCCCTCCTGACATCTCCCTGGCTCCTCCCTCCGTTGTCCTCCTCCCGGATATCCATCCTCCTCCTGAGCCTCCTCCCAAGCTGCCACCTATGCTTCCCTCTGTTGTTGTCAGGATTGGACCTGTTTAGTCATGTGTTTCAGTTCCTGTTTTGCCTTATTTGGTCTTGTGAAAAAGTGAAAGTCGTGACGTATTGTCAAGTATGGTGACCCATACTCGAAATTGGTGCTCTGCATTTAACCCATCCAAGTGCACACACACAGCAGTGAATAGTGAACAAACGCGCGCACACACACACACACCGTGAACACACACCCGGAGCAGTGGGCAGCCTATTAACTCCTAAATACTCCTATTATTTCTGTTGATTCAACTGACTCCTTATCTCAGTCATCTGAAGTTATAATACATTTACATTTATGCATTTAGCAGACGCTTTTTATCCAAAGCGACTTACACTGCATTCAACTTCAACTTTTTTACATTTTATCAGCTCTTGCTTTCCCTGGGAATCGAACCCATGATCTTGGCGTAGCTAGCGCCATGCTCTACTATTTGAGCTACAAGAAAGCTAATTGTCCTGTCCTTGTTTAGTTTGATTATTAGTTGATTCCTCGCACCTGTCTGTCCCTCGTTATCCTGTGTTTATAAGCCCCAGTCTGTTCAGTTAGTGTTTGTTGGGTCTACTTGTGATGTACGTGTGTTTGTTCCTGCTCCTGTCATGGATTTACCCCTGTGTGATCATTAAAGACTGTTTAACGCTTCTCTGCGTCTCCTGCGTCCTTCCAACAGCATACCATGACACTGACAAACCATATGACTGAAAACACAATATATAATGGGAGTTCTATCTCTGTCACTCGATTTCTAGAATATTGTATATAATTTGCAGGCATCAGGGAGATGCAAACAAAGTGCAGGACACTTCCAGACCTTCCAGGAGAGGCTGGATCTCTGCTTTATAAATAAATTAAAACTGAGATTTGAGATGAGTTTTGATTTATTTATAAAGCACATTGGAAAAAAACTTTGGTTGGCCAAAGTACTCTACATAAAATAATATGCAAACAGACTTACCAAAGATTAAAAGCACACAAGAAAAGATTAGTTTTTTAACATGGATTTGAACACAGATAACATAGGAGCAGTTCTAACAGGTAATGCAAATAGTAAATAAATAAAAGTAAATAAGTAAATGTAAATAAGAGTTTCATGATCTGAGCAGTCTTGAGGATAGAGATTAAGTTGGAGAGACATTGGGGGGGTAGATTATTGATAGCTTTATAAACAAATACTAAAATTTAAATTTAAATTTAAATTGATACGATATCAAACAGGCAGCCAATGCAGAGAGCGTAGAACAGGCGTGATATGGTCTCGTTTGCAGCTAACACAATGAGTAAACGAGCAGCCGCATTTTGGAGCATTTGATGGTGGCAGATGTAAATGAAAGGCAACCCAACAAATAATTGCAATAGTCGAGCCATGCAGAAAATAAAGAATGAATAACAATTTCAAAACTTTCCCTATTCAAAAAGAGTTTAACTTTGGATAATCGACAAAGGTGATAAGAGTAACAGTAGCATTAATTTGCTTGTCTTGTTTAAGAGTACTATCAAGATAAAATCCTAAAGCCTTGCTGTCAGAAGTAAGGTGCAGAGTAAGAGCTCCCAGGTGTGTTATAGTACCATAACATTGTTCTGCACTTATAGAGAGATGATGAGTTTCATTCATCCAGACTACAACATACCATCAAGAGGCATGCCAACAAGACGGTTAGAAGATCATAATGAAAAGAATAAAGAAGAGCTAAAAGATTATGCTGAGTTCAGTGGAGAAGATTTCCCTCACAGCTGACTGCTGGACGGCACTAACAAGGGAAAGCTACATAACCATTACATGTCATTAGACAGACTCTTAATGGCAGATGACGTCAGCGGTCCTGCTCACAGAGAGCTTGTCTGATAAACACAACTTTGACAAACTTGCTGAAAAGCTAAATGAGGCCATAACGACATGGGACATCACATGGAAAGTTATAGCCTGTGTTCACAAAAATCACCAAAAATATTTTGGCCACAAATGATCATGATTAAAGTGTGACACGTCCACTGAATCTGAAGTGTCCTCTCAAATATTTACACTATTGCTTTCGGCTTCTTACAATCATAGCTTATGAGAATTGAGGAGGACAGCTCTCGGGTTTTGCAGTTCAAAGCAAAAGTGCTTGACTCATTGGTGTAACAAATGCAGGTAAGAGCCATTTTGAGAAATAAATGATATAAAAGGTGTATACATCTTCTAATTATTTAAATCGCTTGCTTTAAGTTCATCTATGGTAGTGATAATGCTAGTGCCAGACATAAACACCTGAGCTTTCTAATGTCATTAGTGAGGCTGGCTGTCAATGCAAAACTGGAATATACAGTTACAAAATGCAAATAGCGCGGTTACAGAGAGTGCGCAGCAGGTCGAAGCTGGTGATGGGAAAAGTGGCCTTGGATGTAATTACAATAAACTGTGCAGCAGCAACTCGGACAGTGAGGTGAACAACTTTCTTGGAGAACAGGCTCCTTTTCTTGACTAGTCCACTAGATTTACCAGATTGTCTCGGCTGTTAAAGGGGCTCTTATCCAGGTCTTCTCATCCATCAGAACTCATCCACAGCTCCCAAGCACTCAACTAAAGGAAACACTAATCACTATAACGGTAACTCTAGATGTTATAACTTTACATTTTTAATAAAACATCAACATTGACTAAAGCTAAACCCCTGTTAATTCTCAATAAGAACTTTTATAGACATATGAAAGAAATAATAAAGTCAGACTGTGTTATAGTAAAAGTGATTGATTGTTGTACTTCTCTGTGAATGGTACATCTTTAGAAGAGGTGGAGTGTGGCCTATAAAAAGGGAGGCCATACTCACATTCTGTGCTTGTTTACCAAGTCAACACGAGCTTGCAACTGCGGTGCCATGAGCAAACCCTTCCAAAGTGTGTAGATTGAGGATACCCTTTGTGTTGATAGTGTTTTCCATCTTTATTTTCTAGTTTGTTGTTTCTTTGTTACTTTGATGTTTGTTTTTTCTTAAAGTGTTCTGAAGTGTTTTGTATATGATTTCATATCATCACTCATGGAACTTTAAATATATTTTCAGTGTTGTAATTAAATTAAAACTTGCACAACAGTGCTATTGTGGGTAGAGTCATCTTTTTTTTCTATCCCTTCCCACAAATGAACCGTGACACAACTCAAAGCTGTTCTGGAAGATTCACTTTGTGACATCACGACATCACATTTTTCTATGATCCTCTAAGAAATCACACTTGGTACATTCCCACTTCCTTTAGAATTCCCATAAAAGAGTTCAATTTCCTGTTTGCACATCTTTGTTACTAGACTGGTCCATTCTCATGATACATCAGATAACAAACATTTAAATGAACTTAGCCAAAAGGAATTTTAACAGCTTTAGTCATGTTTTAAAATAACAGTTTAGTCAAAGATAATATTTATCTGGTTTTAATGTTTTCACTAACCCTGTGCAGTGTGCACTGACTCAGTACAAGACAAAACAAAAGATATCAAACCAATGTAGTATTTTTATTTATTTTCCTATTTATTAGCAGTGCAAAAATGAATATAGAAATGATGTGTGGCCTAAATCATGGCCATCACAAGCTTAGATGAATGTCAAGGTGTGTTTACCAGGGTCTTTCACTTTGTGTCTACGGCTCCATTGGGGCAATCAGACATGATTTGTCTCAATCCTGTCTAACATCAACAGAAATTTAAATGTACTATACCGATTAATAGAAATGTTAAGAAATTGTGTCCTGATGCAATCAGGATGTTAATGAACAGCTTACAAAACATGCATTGGTCTGTTTTTGAGGAGTTATGCCATGATTTGGATGAGTACAGGGAAGTGGTTGCCTCCATACACATTTCTCTGAGATGGTGTGTATTCCTTCCAAGACTGTTACCATATGCAACCAGTACCGTTTCTAGGCATAGGTCAGCTAGGCGGTCGCCTAGGGGACCACCAGCTGGAGGGGGCGCCAATGAGCACACGTACTGGCACTACATTTTAGCAGGGTTGTGATAAAGTGTGGCACGTTCACCCTGAAATATGACTGCCGTCCCCACTGGATCCCCAACATCATTGGGCTATAGTACTCTCAATCTGACGATGCCTGTATGCCATTGGATCAGAGCGCTGTCAATTGCTGCCTGATTGTTGCATGCTGGCATTTGGAGCGCTCATCAATGCCATTAGATCAATGGGCTCTGTCAGTGCTTTGGCGAGTTAACACTTTTTTTTTTTTTTTTGCCATGCAATAAAGCTAAGTTCAAAGGCCAATTTAAATAAAATAGGTACAATAAATCAAGTGCACAAAATCAGTATTTTGTTTAGGCAGTAGTTGTGGCAGTTGATAAATCATGTTGCGAGATTTGTCCAAAAGGTATGCACTTTTGCGCCCATGTATTGTTAAAGGATCAGCGTGTCATGTAATATTCCCATATAAACTTTAACAGCCAGTTAAAAAATATTGGTATAGTAAAATTTGCTAATTCACGACATCAATACATCCTTTATTATACCGTTTTGTCGAGTTTAATGCATCCTTACGGAGGTGTTGAAATGCTGAATCAATTCATTCATTTCTAACACAGCACTTAATGGGAGCAGCGTCATACACAGAGGGCAGAGCGTCACGTTATTTAAAGAGGAAGTTCACGCATTAATGAGTAGCAAAGAATTAATGCTGCCTTCATGTGCTATCGGAATTATCGTAAATACGAATTTCCTAATCGGAAATTAGACATGAACGGCCTCTCAAGTTGTATTTACTATTGGGAAATTCGGAAATAATTTTGATACCAGAGTTTCCGAGTTGGGCGGGTCATAAACTTTAAACATGGTGGAGGGGACAATCATTGCTGCTGTCATTGCTGTTCTCTCAACAACTACATCCCTTTGTCTTGTAGCTAAAGTAGTGTACTTATAGGCTAGATATGATCGATCATTCAAAGCATATTGTATGTTTTATAAGCAGTGAAATAAGCATGTATTTGACTGAAATTCCAGAATTGTCAGCAAACTGCATGTATAGCGCGGTGAATGTTTATATGTCTGTCAACCAATGGGATGCTACATTTTATTCTTTCCGACATTAAAGCACTTGAATACGACAAGTTCGTGATCATGACTTCATAAGTGGGAAATAGGAAATTTCCAATAGCACATGAAGGCAGCATTAGTAGCTGTATTGATTACTTTTATGCCACTGATCAGACTTTTATTTGTAGTTTGGGGTAACAAAGGGTTTTATAGGTTTGACTGAAATAATAATGCAATAACTGACACTTTAAATCAATGTTTCAAGCAACAACAACAAAACAATTTAACAAAAAACAGATAAAGACAAAAAGTAGCCATTGATAGTATCTAAACATGTATCCAAATACAAATGTAATAAAATTAATTTATGCATGATTGTAAAAATTGTAAATATAAATATATAAGGGAAACAAGTCAATTTAGCTCAAAGGGAATCATTTATGATTTTATAGGGAATTTGAACAGAATCACTGTTTCACGGCTGATCACTGAATCGGCAGCGAGTCACTGAACGAGCCGTATAACATCAACTCTGCACTGGATATTAAAATCCAAAATATAGTGAACACACTATTAAATTGCACAGTAACAAGATCGGCAGATTAAGACATTAACTTGTAAGCACAAAACACAAGATACTTCTCTTTTCAATATAAATAAGACTTTATTTATATAAACCTAAGACATGTAAACTAATCTAATCTAACACATGAACACACGCATTCACACATTCACACGTTGCAGAAAGAGAGAAAGTGAGGAAAGGATGAGTTTACAGAATGAAAATGTGAAATCCCAAGTTTACAGCAATATGTGCAATTGCCTATAGACCTGAACCATCAATCATTGACCCTCGCATTGAGTTTCTCAATGAGGCTAAAATTTATATTAAACTGCACCGACTCAGCAAAAGTCTGGAGGTTGTACTTGCTTGTGTTGCCTTAAGGGATTCCCTTGTGTCCTTGTCATCTTTGGAGAAAGTGGTTTCCCGAGGTTGCTGATTGGCTGAGTTCAGTGGTCTTTCGTAGTAAAGTCTTGGGCTTTGGCTCTTGATGCGGAGTTGGTCTGGTTGAAGTCTGGGCGGGTGCAGTCGGAGCTGGACTTTGCGGCAAACTTAACAAAACTCTCACAGAAAGACAAGAAATTAAAGTAAAAGAATAAAAGAATGTAATGAGACTAGGTGGTTTTTCTTCTCAGTGTGGTAGCAGCTGGCACGTAGGCCAGAGCACGCTCAGAGAGCAGTGTCAAAACGCGGTGGCAAAAGAGAAGAAGAAGCACGAGAGGAACCAAGAGGAAGAGAGCTGAGAGCTAAGAGCTTGATGGTGTCCTGAGTATTTAAACTCGGCTTCTAGACTGTCCTATCTGGACGTCTTGGCCAATTAGAAATGATCTTGGCTCGTGGTGTTGTATGTTTCTCCTCCCCATTCATAAATCTAACATGTTATCTTACCAGTCATATGGTCCAAATTTTCCCGCTCTTACAGAGTACAATTTTGGACATGATTCCTCTAACAAGACTATGGTACATTTGACAAAGAATTGATTGGAAGAAACATTTAAAGCATGATTTTTCAAACTCATACATACCACACAAGGATATGAACTCTTAAACTATTCCCTAGTTATTAAAATACATACATAATATGTGATTAAAACATGATCATCAATTGTGTGGGTTACATACATAATATGGAGTTCATTAGTTGCTCATAAGTCCTTTTAAGATGATTTTAGGTGCATATGGAAACGACTCTGTGGACAAAGGAATTTCAGTCTGATCTTTCTTCTATGTGGAGATAAGAGAAGCTGTGATTTCTATCGTGGAACACATGTGATGGCCATCTCTTTGACCATCAGTCTTGATTACTTGCCCCAAATTTGATGGTTTCCTTCCTTCATTGGACTTATCAATAAGTGTTCCTTTTGTTTTAATGTTGCAAGCTGTTCTGTGAAAGAGGCTTGTTGGTTTGCTTTCTTCAGAGGGCTAGAGCTAGGAATCTGATTTATGACGAACATCCTGTTTCAGCCTTGGGATCCTCTCTGGAATTTCGGCTCCTCATCTTTCAATGTTCGGATCGAATCTTAACTTTGTCTGACTCGTTCTGATCCTACAGTGATTTATGTGTAAATTATGTGCAATGTCTTAGCTACTGGGGATTGTTACATAGGGCTATACAAGCATCTAGTGGCAACACTATGATATTACAGATAATAAATTGTGCAAAATGTTTATCTTAAGTCAATTTACAAATAATGCATTCAGATTTGTGGAACTCGCAATGTGCTGAATCTCCACAAATTAGTGTTGTTACTATGACAACCAATATATATATATGTCATGAATCTGGTTCATGGACTTCCATCCGCTAGCCACCAGAGGCCACTCCTCCATCATATTGACTCTCACACTACACAGACTGTTACATGTCACCCCGGACTACATTTCCCAGCAGCCATCTCACTAATCACACGATCACACCTGAGACCCATCACACAATCACACACCCTACATAAGCTTTGGACTTCCTCGTTCACATCGCCGAGTCTTGTTCTGCGTATATCGCTCTCCTAGTGACAGCTGTGATACGGAGCCATTCCGTGTTTCCTTAAGGGGCGGTCACACTGCACTTTTCGTTCCATTGACTTCCATTCATACGCATGCGAATGCGTCAGTCCGGAAACGCAAGCCCGTGCGAAAAGTTTTCGCATTTCGCTGCGTTCCAAAGTTCAAGCTTGGTGAACTCTGCCCTGCGAATTCGCATCACGTGACACCGTGTGACCAACGGCAGATCGATACATCACAGCATGACCTCGTAGCTGAATTAAAAGTGCATAAATTTAAAACTGCAGCGCTGCAGGAAAGTGTAGTAGATTGTATGTTTTTACATTTTAGGTGTAGTATTATGTGTCATGTGTTGAATTTAACTTTTTAAAAAGACGCTGCAGAGCATGACGTCATATCATGACTGTTGCAGCATCCGAGGGAATTTCGCATGCTCAAAGTCTAGTGTGACAGCGGCTTTAGTCCTAGTCTAGTTTTCCTGGTTATTATCTGAGTCATTCGTGTTCTGATCCTAGTGTATCTCGTTTCTTGTCTGTTCTCTGCCTGCCCTGAAGTTTAGCCTGCCTTGGATATATATCTCTCTCGTTTTGTCGTTCGGACTCTGTTTGCCCCTGCCTGGACTATTGCTCGTGTTTCCGGATTACCCCTCTTGTTAAGCCCTCTGGATATTGTTCGCCGATCGAAGACCACGCCTGTTTACTTGTGTACTCATCTGTCTTGCCCTCAAGATACCCGTTTGCCATTTGCTTAACCCTGCCTGTGTTTTGACCATGTCTATTAATAAAAGCTTGCATATGGATCCGCACGTCTCTCGTCTCGTATATATATATATATATATATATATATATATATATATATATATAATATTGGGGGGCACCAATAGGGATTTCGCCTAGGGCATCAAATTGGCTAGAAACGGCCCTGTATGCAGCAACAGCAATACATGCTTTAACAGGGAGATAAAAAGTTTACTGAGAGAGAAGCACAACGCTTTTATGACTGGGGATAAAGGGCTATAAAGGTGACTTTGTAAAAGTAGTCAAAAAAAGCAAAAGGCGATTGTGAGTGTAAGCTGGAAAATAAATTAGGGGTCAAAAACATTTATTTCTTATGGTGTTCAGAAATATCTGCAGCAGACCACAGGCTATAAAATAACAGCTTCAGTCATCTCTGATGATAGCCAATTTAACAACACAACTGAGGGACAGGTACTGCTAGTCCCATGATTCACCTCTTTATGAATGAAGAATATCAAGTCAGGAATCTGCTGCGAATGCAGAACAGCAGAAAACAAGCAGGCCCAGACTTCAAATCACCTGAAAATCTAAAGTGAGGTGCTAACACTCTTGCACCAGTATGATATTTTCAGTTGGCTGGTA
Source organism: Spinibarbus caldwelli (assembly GCA_039654775.1). Classification (NCBI taxonomy): domain Eukaryota; kingdom Metazoa; phylum Chordata; class Actinopteri; order Cypriniformes; family Cyprinidae; genus Spinibarbus; species Spinibarbus caldwelli. The sequence continues at coordinate 30,401,954 of CM077247.1, read as the reverse complement.
AACGTATGCGTATGAGTTCCAGCATGTTTCAAAGCAGCTATTGTTATTCCAGTGCCAAAAAAAGTAGAATGTTAGCTGCCTATACGACTACAGACCAGTGGCCTTGATTTAGGGTGTCAGGAAAATTGTTGAACGATTGGTACTCAGACACATAATTTCCATACTACTACACCTCTGCTTTTAATACAATTCCAGTTAAATTTCTGATAAGTTAGAGTAGCCTACATGTGCACTCCGATGTGCAAGCCGATAATAACTTAAGTTGGACCACCAAGTGATTGCGCGAATGCTCCGTTACCTCTCCCTCCTCTGATCACTTGATCGGTCACCCCGCTTTGTTCCAGGACCTCGCACTTTACAAATTAAGCACTGCCTCCAAGCCCCCAAAACGCCTCGATTTTAACCATTTTTATGCGGACGATCACAGATATATTTAGAACATTCACAAATTCAAACGTGTTTTCGTGCTTTGTCTGGCACTGAGCCAGAAATAGATGCACTCAGTGCCTTTAGCCTATATAACAATGATTCAGTGTTTTCAACCACATAAAATTTGGTTTCAGACATCTAGTAAAAAAGACGTTTGTTAACACTGATGTTTGTTAAATGCACTGGTGTGTAAGGAAAGCGGCAATAATAATCCATTCAATTAAAATCCCCCGCCCTCCCAAATCAATGTGTATTACTGTCACCACTATTGTATTCTACACTCTCAGAAAAAAATGTGCAAAAGTTGTACTTTTAGGGGAACAACAGCTCGTCATTGGGTCAGGACCCTCAAAATGACACCTCTGTAGCTTCTTCATACTAAAGATATATTACTATATACCTTACAGTAGTAATTTGAACCCTTAAAGCAGTAATATGTACTCTTATGGTACTATTATGGGTACTGTCCCAGTGACAAACTGTTGTAGCCCCAAAGGTTTTACATATTTTAATGGCAGTGATATGTACACTAACAAGTGTATCTCACACTGTGAGCCTGTTCATTTATTTTTATTTATTTATTTTTTTTAAGTTAGCAGATTGCAAATTGAGCAGCCTGATAACAGACAATAATGAATCAGAAGGGAAGCTTCAGAAAGGAAATGGTGTTTGAGTTCCATCAAAATGTTGATCTGCCTTTAACCATCAATGATTAGGATATTGAAATGTACATCACTTCAAGTTTCTTGGGAGTATTATTGCTTCATCACTGAAACTGGATGATAACTTAAGAGGCATTATCAAAAATAAATAAATAAATAAATAAATAAGGCACAAAAGACTTTTCTTAAGACAGCTTAAGCTTTTAATGGAGCAATGACAGGAGGTCTTATTTACTTGGTCAGTTTTTTTTTTTTTTTTTTTTTTTTTTTTTTTGCAGATGTCTCACATAAGTAATATGAAGTAGTATGGAAGTGTAATGCAGTCCAGACCTGCTGGAATTACTTTCAGCTCTGCAGTAAATGGACAATGAACTTCAGATAATTTGACTAATATCAGTGTAAAACCTGCTAGCTCTTGTTATGGCATTCATATCCTTGTTTAACTTACAGTACAGACTTTACTGAGTTCATGACAGTTATGAAAGCTGTCACTTTAATGAATCATGTTAAACGTTTTTTTCTGAAAAGTGAGTGAAGTTATGACATCTCCATCAATTAAACAATATACAATTATTATTAAATAGTCTGAACATTCTATTTTAGGTTTCCTATTATACTATTTTATTATCATCCTTTATTTTTTTTATATGTCTATTCTTTTGTCACTTTGCACACATTTTGCATATTGGTGATATTCAAAAGCAGAAATATTTGTAGTAAGTATTACAGTAGTGTTAATCCTGGCTGTTGACATCCTGATGCTCCATTCTCTCTGCTTCTTCTTCAAATGCAATGTTCTCATAAATGTGTTGTGTTTGAATCTCCGGCTCACTTTCTGATGGACGTCCAAGAGCTGCGGCCATAAAGACAAATCATTAACCACCAGCCATCAGTAAACAGCAGATACACATAAGTCCAGCCCGCCACTGATAACAGACTTATCAGCTTACTGCTGGATCTATTGTTGTTTTATTCATTTAGATTTCCTTATTTATTTATCACTCTTTCTCTACAGCGGAAATACATTTTTATTTCAGAATCAGAAAGGGCTTTATTGCCAAATGTGCTTGCACACACAAGGATGTATGTATGCATGCATGTATTTATTTATTTGTTTGTTTGTTTCATAATGAAGCTTCCAGTCCACACATTTTTTTGGGGGTAACACTTTAGGGGCCAGTTCTCACTATTAACTAGTTGCTTATTAGCATGCCTATTATAAACATATTGGCTATTTATTATAGCTTATAAAGCACATATTCTGCATGACCATATTCTAAATCCCTAATCCTACCCAATACCTAAACTTAATAACTACCTTACATAATTACAAATACATAATTTATATTTAATTAATGATTTAATTTAAAAAAAGAATAAAAGTATAGATGTTCACATACTGAACATCCAGAAAGTTTACTAGTAAAACAGTGCAACATCTACTACATTGTGTCTGATGAAGACCTGACTGGTTGAAAAGTGCTGATTTACTTAATAAACTTTCAGGAGCTGTGTGGAAACTCTACTTCACTGGTAAAAGATGTAGTACTATGTAAGAAAACAAAATATTTGTTATAAAAATTTGTACAGTAATTGAATGTGTATAAAGAAAGCTTATTTCCATGCAATGAAAGTCTTTTGTTGTTCATCTCTCTCATGTTGACTCACTGTTTGTGTTTTGGCTGTTTGATGTGTCGAGCTGCTCTGTCCTGATCACAGCTAGACGGAACGTGTCACCCGATGATGATGAAGGCGGATCATCGCACTCCTCATCAATCTAAACTCAAACAGCAAAAAACAGTAAATCTCACAGCATCCATCATGCCTAAATGAAGACGGCTCTGCTGGTTTGTCCAAACTCACCTTGTATTTGAGGATGTGAAATTTGCACATGGGGCAGGTGGGGTGTTCCAGGAGCCACGGCTCAATGCACTTCTTATGGTATAAATGTCTGGAAAAGAGAATGCACTTTTTCCTTACATTCATTTCATTTAATTCATATATACCAAAAAAAAAAAAAAAAAAAAACAGAGAAAACAAGTAGTGCAGTGTGTATTTAAAATGCAACAACATAAAGTCTGATTAGTTAATATTAGTTAATGCATTAATGAAAACTAAACAAAATATGAATAATATGTTTGTTACAGTATTTACTAATTTTTGTTAATGTTAACATAAAAGTACAATTATTCACTGTTACTTCATGTTAACTCAGGTCCTTCAACTAATATTAAAATATGTAACTTTTGATTTTAATAATGTCTTAATAAATGTTGAAAATAGTATTAACTGAGATCAATAAATGTTTAAAACTTTTTTTTTTCCATTTTTTTTCTATATTTGTTAATTCATGTTACCAAATATAGTTAACTAATGTTAACAAATGGAACCTTACAGCGTCACCAAAAATAAAATCTTTTGATATTTGATGTCTTCTCTAAAGATATTCCTTATGTGTGGCACAAAACACACACCTTACATTCAACAGAATCTCTGCTTGATATAATATCAAAAGCAAGTTACAATAGTTAAAATAATCAAAATGCATGGAGATTCAAATGCTGTACTAACTGCTGTTGGAGTAAAATCATAAGTCCTCATACTGCACCTGCAGGGTAAAACGGTGACCTGTTCATTGTGTTTGAACGAGTCAGTGCACACCACACAGCTCACATCCTCCGATTCAGCCTCCTACAAACACACAGACATAAACTCAAATACACAGTTACTGAACACACTCATTACTCTCTGATTCAGCAGTCAGGCACAGTACCGGGTCGCCCCTCCGCAGAGTCCGCACTTCTAACTTTGCTATTGCCTTTTTGTTCTCTCTCTTCATCTCCTTCTGCACAGAAATGAATGACACAACAGAATGAGCATTAAAGAGAGATCTCTGAACATCTGGAGTGTATCTGACTCTGAACTCCACTGATTTCTGAGCGGCTGAAGACTGTACCTCTTGCTTACGGAGCTGTTGGTTTCTGTACATTCGCTTGATGAACAGGAAAGCGAAGTAGAACATAGTGATGGCCGTTATGCTGATGAAGGTGAAGGACAGAGCGTATGCCCATTTAGAGCTGTACCACAGGCCATGAGGATTGCCCACTATGATCGCCACATACACATCTGAGCCATTCTTGACCAGGTTAGTCATTTCTGTGCCTAAAATATTGCCAACCATGATGGCAACTATGTTTTTGGCATCTGTAGAAATAAAGCACTGCAATATTAACCATGACCAGTTAACTGCTGTTAAGATCATGTAAAAAAAAAACGCTAATATCAAGTTCATGTATGCTGTTGGACTCTTTGTGCATAACGTACAGAAAATCTCACTAGAGATTACGGTAACACTTTATTTTAAGGTGTCCTTGTTACACATTACATGTACTTACTATTATAATAACAATAAATTATGCACCCTAAGCCAAATCCTAACCATATAGTAAGCGCATGTAGTTAATTAATATTACTCAGTACTTAAATGTATAATTACACTGTAACAAGGACACTTTAAAATAATGTGTAACCGGGATTACAGGTTCGGTTATATACAGTTTATATACAGTGTAATTATACATTTAAGTACTGAGTAATATTAATTAACAACATAGGATTAGGGTTTAGTTTAGGCTTTTTGCGTCATTTTCTGTTAGTAAGTTCTGTAAATTAAAGTCTTATTTATAGTTCTCCATCACCATGACAAATTCCTGTCAGCTGGACTCCAGAGAGGCCATGCTGATTATTTGTATGATTAAAAGTTTTGTCCAGCACTGCAAAACGTATCTGTTTTATTTCATAGATTAAAAACATCTTTGAAACTGCACAAACCGACAAAGGAAAATCCATTCTAAAACATCTTAGCTTAAATGGTACTGGTCTGAAAGAAACTGTTGGTTAAAGGAATATGACTTAATATGTCATATGAAATATGCTGTTGTTGTTTTGCTTTAATCTCTAGGATTTTGACAATTAATGGACAAAAAGGAAAGTTTGATGTAAACTGATATTTCTTACACTAAAGCAAAGGCAAGCAGGCATAACTGCGTCACTGACGCATCTTAATACCAGGTTGAAGTGAGGCCATTCAGACACGTCAGCTAGTTACAAAACCACTAGTCATCCAAATATCTTGCTATCAGATATCAAGCCAGCCATAAAGTCTGGAGAATCAGGTTTGGTAAAACACATCATAGCATTGTACAGTTCAGGGAATGAAGTGGAACTCATGAACTCCTTGAGAAAATGACATCTGAGTGAGTCATAAAAACACGTTCTGTTGGTCTCTGGTAAAATTCAACTCACATAAAAGTTTATAGTTCCGTATCTGTACTGAACAAACAAACAATCAACGTCAGTCACAGGAACATTCCAGCACTTAATGCACTCTTACAGCAAGACCTGAACAACAGCTGTAACAATGTAGAAATATTTTTGTAATAACTATTGTAATCATTTTGAAATACATCTACATACACAACTCATTCGGTTCATTCATTTCTGGAAAGTTGTGCTGGAATGATGTGATTGAGATCATGTAACAGCATATAATAATTACTGAGGTCTGAACTCCGTCTGATTTAGTCTAAAACTTATATCTGACATACTATATATCATGCTGACATGCTGTTGATTGCTATAGACACACTGTTTTTAAGTAACATTTTAGCTAATTGACAGTTATTTTAGGTTTGGAGTTATTCATTAAGAAATCACATGCTCCCAGAGGCTTCATTGGGGTTGTGATGACTGTATATGGTCAGGTTATGATCACATGAACAGCTGATAGTCATGCAATCATGTAAAAACAAAGCTCTTTATAACCCAATCTCACTTAGAAGGCATCAAACACTGAAGCACTGTAAACACATTGCTTGTCATTAGTAATAGCACATTCAGTAGTTCTTTAGCTAGTGTTAGCATTGCTGTGGCACAATGGTGTTAGACGCTCGAGTCAAGTAAGATCAAGTTTTATGTAAATTACACTGATACTAGTGAGTTTTAGAGAGTAGTTTACACAATTAATTATCTTACCTGTATACCATTCAGACGACTCTTTACATAACCACACTATATATTTTTTAATATGTAAAACTTTTCAAATTAGCATCATACTACTGAATGAACCTTTAAGATGCAAAAGATATCCGTAGGCATTGCTATACCAATTATTTTAGGATTTTATAGTCATGAAATTGGAGTAGATGATTTTTGTCATCATAACATTAAGAGGATAAGATGGGGGAAGATCTCAATTAGCTTTGCACTTAATTAGCATATAGTTTATATATATATATATATATATATATATATATATATATATATAATTAGCAAAGACATCTGAAATGTATGTTTAAGTAATTGAATTGTTTACTAATAAAACTCAAATCCTGCACACATTTAAAAATCACTGCCTGAAGAAGCATCATGTCAGCTTTGATGTGAAATTTGATTGGCTGACCAGCTGTCACATGCTAAAGTTGGGATTTATCATGGGTTCACAGAGCAAGACCACTTCAAGGAAACGTTTCAATCTGATCCTCACATAAAGATGCCATATGACTTCAGAAGAGTCATTTGTTGTACTGTTTATAGTCAATAATTTTGCAATAATAAATTACTGTGACTGTATTTTTATCTGCCTGTTATGTGTTTTATATTGTTGAGAAATGGTTAGGTTTAGGGTAGTGGTCAAAATATTTCTGAAAGTATAAAGATATATATAAAACTATTTTTAGCCATATATTTAAAGCAAGCAATATAGGCTTTATTTAGGGTAAGGCCATGTTTCATTTTTTTGACAAGAATGAAAATGAGGCTCTGAAGGACAGAAGTACAGTGCGTTCAGTTGATTGTACTATAGTTTAGCAACATACCGATTATTCAACTGACTAAACAACTTTCCAAAGAAAAAAAAAAAAACCCTCCATAAAAGAGTTTTGTAAGTTGTTGTGAAAATGACATTATCTATGACCTTTATCCAGTGCGTGCCATTGTAAAGTCTGTAAGTCTGTCCCTCACAGCCTCGCTTTCATCTGTGTTAGATTCAATATGGCGTCTAAACTGATTAAGGTCTGTTAAAAACAATGAATTTCCCAGTTGATATAGAATCATCTTCACAGATTAATACTCACACGCAAGGTGCTTGACCATGCTTCAGGTCTTTATGCCTTGGGAGTAAGAATAAGTAGTCATTTAAAACAACCCTTCGTTATTGTAAAATTTTCAATCCTATTAATAAAGCAGGCTAATAGCAGAATTAACATCAACAACCTTCTTAGATCACTGGCATAATGGCCAGTTTATAACTTTTTTCTTATTTTGTATTTTGTTTTTCAACATCTTGACTGTCATAAGAAGTTAGAGATTTCAATACGGACTCAGACATTAACAAAATGCCTTAGGATGCATTTGATTCTGTAGTCAGTACATCTTACTCAAGGATGATATCAGTTACAATATATAATAGCATGGAAGAAAATCTAAATCAGTCAGTTTTATTAATTCCTCTCAAGGTTATTTTCTTCCACTACTTAAACATCTAATGGAATTGTTTCCTTGTGAGAGTTACCTTTGCTTTGCTCTCTGAGTGCTGTAAGACACTCCAGCACAATTTTCTGTAAAGCTGCTTTGAAACAAACTGATTTGTCTTGGATTGCCAGTTAGAGAAGCTCTCATACCTGAATGGGGCATCAGGTTTGTGTAATTGCCTGTCCCATTATTGTAAATAACCACCGCCGAGGCTCCTTGTTGCTGGGCAGCTCGTATCTTCTCTGAATATGTACAGTTTCCTCTTTTTATCAGGGCAATCCATGGCTGGTGTTTCGCGGTGAACGTAGTGTTCCTCGAGCACGCCAGAGGATCCGAATTTGGAAGCACTATCAGCCCAGAAGCTGATTTCAAGGGTGAGTCCACTCCAAACACACCACACTCACATATACTGCCCACCGTTTCATTAGATACTCTGTCAATGTATCTGACCTCCACATAGGCAGTCCAGTAAAACAAGGAAGCACTTAGTTGGAAGCAGTACTGGAAAACTAACAACGACAGCCAGATACATGAACCTCCATGTATTGCTCTAAGCTTCAGGTTGGCTTTCATTGCATCAGGTAAACACTCCTGTGTTTTGACATTACTCTATGGCCATCAATAGTACTCAGATGCCTTCTTGGTGGTAATATAAGATGTTTTTACGTCAGTTGAGGTGTTCTTATCGCAGTGGACCTTGGACATTGGTTAAGATAATATTCATTTCTAAGGGTTGGGTTTTAGGACTTTCTTTTTCAAGAAACTGCTGCTACTTTAAGCCCTCTGTAGGAATTCACAGTCAGTTTGACCACCTTGAATTTGACCACATTGAAGCAAACATGAGAATTTTATTATTTTTTTTTTATTATTTCAGTTTGACCACATTGAAGCAAAGATGAGAATTTTATTTTTTCCCCCCACCCTAACTCCTTATATCACATCATACTGATCTAAAGGGCAGGGGGCACCATAAAGTAGTCTAAAAATTCTAATAATTCTAGTAACAACAACAGCTTCAAAAGCTTTTTCTAGAGACTGAGTTTGCTCCATCTCTTTGCTTGTAGTCTTAGATCATTTGACTAGATGACAACAAACACTAGAATTGTTTTTTGCTCTACTATACAGATATGAAAGCCAGGGGCTTGCAGCAATGTGTTTTGTGAAACTCCATTGAAACTGCCCTGTCTTTTAGATTGGTTTGATGTAACAGTAGGTAATAGAGAAAAAAAATATCTAGTGTTTGCTGCCACCTGAAGAAATCCTTCCTTTAGGAACCACCTTTAAGGTCTTTTGAGAGATAAAAGAAGGTTAAAAATGGGCCGGCTTGACACTGTAAGTACAATAGTGGGACCTGACTAAGAACAATGGAGGATTAAAAGAAAGAGGCTTTGCCACACAATGTTCCATATGAGTATTGGTATTGAAATTGATATAAACCAATTGTAGCTGGTAATAGAAATGAACTGTAAACTAATAAACTAACTGTTATCATCATATCTCACTTCCTCATTCTGAAGTTTGCCATTAGCCATTAGATTATAACTGTCATGCCAACACCAGGCTCTTCTTCTCCGCTCATCCTTTCTGGAGTACTGATCTACATACATTTACGTCCCTTGCCACTTCAAATTTCTTCTTTGTGGCCAAGAAAGATCTGAGGCCCTGCATTGACTATAGAGCTCTTAACAAGGTAACCATCAAATACTGATACCCTCTTCCTTTGGTCGTCCGAAGCTCTCAAGCTACTTTGAGAAGCGACAGTGTTCACAAAGCAGGTCTTGAACAGTGTCTTTAACCTTGTCACGATACGGAAGGAAGATTATTGGAAGACCAATTTTGTGACCCACTGGCCATTATGAATATAAGATCAGGTTGTGCGACCTGACCAATGCTTCCTCTTTAATCCAGGGATTCATGAACAGGTTGTTCAAGGGGAACCTTGCCGTCATCTACATTAACAACATCCTCATCTACTCCTGGAATCAGACATTGTCAACATATGGTGCTGGTGCTGGGAAAGCTGTGGGGACATTCTCTGTTTCCTTAAACTGGAGAAATGTGAGTTCCATCAGCCATCTATCCAGTTTTTTTGGAAATAACATCAGTCCTAAGAGGGTACAAATAGACCAGGGGAAGGTCCAAGCCATTGCATGCATCTTGCAGCTCTCTATCTAAAGTGACCCCTTATTAAAACTTTTGATTAAAAGACAAAATCTAGAACCAACTGTTTTATCACATTTTAGGCCTTTGTCAAATATTGTTGGAAGGAAATAGCTTATTTGAAGTATTGCATTCTGGTTTTAGAAAATATCATTCTACATTAAATGTCTTAAATGATGTGTTTCTGACTACTGACACTGGTTACCTCATAGTTCTTGTTCTTTTAAATCTTAGTCCTGCTTTCAGCTATAACATTCATATTGCTTAAAGGGGTCATATGATGCGATTTCAAGTTTTCCTTTCTCTTTGGAGTGTTACAAGCTGTTTGTGCATAGATAAGATCCCTGAAGTTGCAAAGACTAAAGTCTCAAAACCAAAGAGATATTCTTTATAAAAGTAAAGACTTGACCACGCCCCCCTAAAACAGCCCGTTCAAAACACGCCCCCACATCTCTACGTCACGGTGTGGGGAGATTTGCAAAACACTGCCCAAATGTATACGCAAAGAAAGAGGCTGGGACTTTTATTCTTGCTGTAGTGTTGTTGCTGCCGCCGGCGCCATGTCCTGGAGGTGCTGTTTCTCGTTGTGAAAGCGAAACTACTTTGTTTGGGCTTCCAAAAGAGGACACAACTAGAAATCAGTTGTTAAGTTGTATTTACAACAGTTCAACCCAAATATTAGAGTGTGTGCAGCGGATTTTAACGGAGGACTATTTCCCGAAGCTGGGAGTAGCTGCCAGCTGCTCAAAGACTGTTTCTATAAAGTGGGGCAATTCCAACTTTGCAAGGACAGTCTGGCACTTCTGACTCAAAGCCTGTAAGTATGAATTCATATTTAAAGAATTTGCCACTGACTATTCAAACACGAGTTTTGAGCTGTGTAGAGTAGCGCTTGTTGTTTGTCGTTTCTCCGATCACAAATGCAGACATGGTAAAAAGACAGTATAAGTCATTATAATCAGTAATTATGTTTCCACTGGATGCAATAAATGCCTCGTTTGTAATGGGTTTTATTGTTTTTGTGTCGTTGCGCAGGGACACGTCATCACAATACGGTAAGGGACGTAACATTTCCGTCTCACGCTTGAGGTATTCGGCCAATCACAACGCACTGGATAGCTGGCCAATCAGAGCATGCCTCGCTTCTCAGAACGATGAGCTTTGTAAAAATCGGCACGTTTCAGAAAGGCAGGGCTTAGAGGAGCAACAATAATGTACAGTATGTGGAAAATAATGTATTTTTTGAACCTTAAACTGCATAAACATTACATTACACCAAATACACAAAATAATGTTCTTTTTAGCAACGTCATATGACCCCTTTAATTAGAGAAGTGTGTTAGTATGAGAATAAAGACAGAAGCTTCTCTATAAAGTTTAGAGAATGCTCCTCAAGCTCAGCTCTGCTCTGCTGATGCGTGGTGTCCCACAAGGATCACTCCTTGCCCCAATTCTGTTTAGTTATTTTCATCATACCTTTGCTCTCTTCGTTTTAAGTTGCTTTGCAGTTTCATTGACTTTTGGGACAAAGCGTGTCCTTCAGAGCCATAAGTGCTGATGCATGGGCCGTACTGGTATTTGGAAGAGTGAAGAAAATTCTCTGTACTTGTGTTTCAATGCAGTAAAAGATGCGTTTTCCACTCCATTCATTTGCCAACAGGTAGTTTTCAATCATTTGTGTCCATGTTCCAAACAAAAATGCAGGTTCACAAGGACATTGTATGTATGAAGAAGATGAACTGCATCATAACCAGTTTGTTGTGTAGTCAACGTAAATCAGCAGAGATCACCCATAGATGATGCATATGTCAAACATGGCAAACAAACCTCTCTCTCCTACATATCTATCCCCCCAAATGATACAACTCCCCCTAGTGGGCATTTCCCTATCAAATCATGTTTTTGAGTTAACACTTCTCTTTAGGTTAAGCCATTGCACAACATGCAAGCTTCAAAGTCTGTCTCTTTGAATGACAAAGTTCTGTGTAAAAGTTAGTGACCAGTGATCAATGAATATTAAATGATTCTCGTCAAATTCATTGCTGAAGTTTATCAATTTAAATAAAAAGGAGAGGCAAAAGTGAGGAAAATCCCACCCTTTTCTTTAATAGCAGACACTGCAGCATCAGAAAGTGTACATAACAACCTGCAGACTTCAACACGTCAGTCACATGGTAAAAAATTACAATTTGCATGAAAACATATTCAATAAGCTGCCATTTTTTACTTTTAGATTTTTTTTCAAGATACAGTTAAATATATCAGCTCTCTCAAATCTCTGCTTGAAGGTTGTGATCCCACCCCCCACCCCCCGATATGAATAATACACCAAAATCTAGGACAAATGACTAAATAGCAAAGAAATATACAAGGTTAAAAAAGTCAATTTCCCCCAGCCATGTATAACCACCTTTTAAAAACTTAAAAACAAGTGTGAGGAAGGAGAATGGAGAGCATGTGGAAACACTTGAACAAAACACTCCAAACTCTAGAGGCAGGTATGATTTTTCTAGACCAAATAAGTTATCAATAACAATAAACGGCATTTAAAAATACCTTTTGTTTCTGCAAGAATGCCACACTATCGCTACAAATCTACAAGGTTCTCAGCATTTAGCTTCATTTTGTGCTAAAAAAAAAAAAATCTGTGCTGATACTTATAAAACCATTGATAAAAATATTTCTCTGTTAACAATATGCCTTGGAGGTTGGACAATGACACAACTCTAGGAGTGATGAGGAACTGCGACGACTGTTGATGGGAGGCAATAGTGCTACTCAGACTTCACTTCCTTTGTTTCTTTTTGAGTTTTTGTGACCTGAGGATGGGTTGAGAGAAAAAAAGTCAAGAATAACTCGTGTCAAAAGATATGAAGAATATCTTATCCATGCGGTAAAAGCATTCCAATGATTTTATTCCACAGTCAACACAAAATGAAACTAAAATGTGCAGTGACATTATAACACACCGCGTTGGTCTTGGCCTCTCCATTTTCAGAGTGGTTCTCATTGGCTGCAGACTCTGAGCTCTCCTTGGCCTTCACCTTGGTCTTTTTATCCTCCTTTTTGACATTGGCTGCTTTGTCTTTCTACAGAGGAAGTGAATCATTGGCAGCATTGCGTTAGAATATTTGTGTGTAAACTCACAATAACAGTACTTTGAATGCTGTACTACAGAAACTATTTATTTATATTGTGTATGCTTATATATGCCTATTGTGATTTTGCCAGTGAATATGCTGCAAACTCACTTTGCCTTCGGAGACAAATTAACAAACTAACATTGTTCAAATATTAAAGTATTATAGCTGTTTTTTAGGTATCTGTTACTATTTACCTTGGCTGTCTTTTTTGGTTTGGGTTCAGCCTTCACCGGAGCTGGTCTCTATGAAGGAAAAACACAGCTGAGAAGTAAGGCAAGGCAAGGCAAGTTTATTTATATAGCACATTTCATACACAGTGGTAATTCAAAGTGCTTTACATAAAAGGATGTGAAATAGTCATTAAAAATAATAATAATCACAACAATAAAAACAAGGAATTAAAAAAAATAATAAAAACAAAATGATATAAAAATTGATTTAAAAAGAATTTAAAACAGTTAAGAATAGAAAATGATTATACATAGTGCAATTAGTTCAGACGTAACACAGTGCTAATTTAACAAATGCACAGCTAAACAGATGAGTTTTGAGTCTGGATTTAAATGTGGCTAATGTTTTAGCACATCTGATCTCTTCTGGAAGCTGGTTCCAACTGCGCAGCATAGTAGCTAAAAGCGGACTCCCCTTGTTTTGTGTGAACCCTTGGTATTTCTAACTGACTCGATCCTAATGATCTGAGTGGTCTGTTAGGTTTATATTCTGTGAGCATATCTGCAATGTATTTAGGTCCTAGGCCACTGAGTGATTTATAAACGAGTAAAAGTACTTTAAAATCAATCCTAAATGTAACTGGAAGCCAGTGTAAGGACCTGAGGACTGGTGTGATATGCTCAGATTTTCTGGTTCTAGTCAGAATCCTGGCAGCAGTGTTCTGGATGAGCTGCAGCTGTCTAATGGTCTTCTTGGGAAGGAGACCATTACAATAATCCACCCTGCTCGTGATAAAGGCATGAACACGTTTCTCCAAGTCTTGAACAGAAACAAAACATCTAATTCTTGCAATGTTTTTGAGATGATAGTATGCTGATTTAGTTACTGCTTTGACATGACTACTGAAACTAAGGTCTGTCTCCAGAATCACCCCACGCTTTTTGACTTGATTTTTAGGTGTTTGACCCCTAGAGTCAAGGTATGCATTCACCTTGAGAACTTCATCTTTGTTTCCAAATGTAATGACTTCAGTTTTCTCCTTGTTTAACTGAAGAAGGTTCTGGCACATCCAACTGTTAATTTCATCAATGCATTGGCAGAGGGAGTCAATGGGGCTGTAGTCATTTGGTGATAACGCTAGGTAAACCTGGGTATCATGTGATGGGCAATTTGGTTCTTTCTCGTTATTTGACTTAGTGGGAGCATATACAGGCTAAACAAGAGCGGTGCAAGAATTGAGCCTTGTGGGACTCCACATGTCATGGATGTCCACTTAGACTTATGCTGTCCTATACTCACATAATAACCTCTCCCTTCTAAGTATGTCTTGAACCATTTCAGTACCATCCCAGAAAGCCCGACTCAGTTTTCCAGTCTCTCTAGAAGTATGTTATGATCGACAGTGTCAAATGCAGCACTGAGATCTAGTAGTACCAGCTCTGATATTTTGCCAGAATCAGAATTGAAGCAAATATCACTTATTATCTTAATAAGCGCTGTCTCTGTGCTGTGATGCGCTCGAAAATTGTCCAGGTATCCATTGGTATCCTATGAAAGGAAGATTTGATATTGGTCTATAGTTGCTCAACATTGTGTTATCAAGATTGCACTTTTTCAGAAGGGGCTTAACAACTGCAGTTTTCAGGGAGTTTGGAAATGTCCCAGAAAGAAGTGAGGCGTTCACCACTTCTAAGGGATCTGCTTCTAAACACACTTGAAAAAAGACGTGGGAAGTGTGTCAAGATAGCAGGTTGATGATTTAAGGTGCTGTACTATTTCTTCCAAAATTTTGCTATCAATTGTTTCAAAAACAGACAGTCACTTCTTTTTGAAATTGTGGTTGAATCTGTGTGACCTCTGCATAACTAGAAGATGTGCCAATCTTGTTTCTGATATTACTGATCTTCTCAGAAAAGAGCAAACTCATTGCATTTGCTGTCGAAGAGCATTTCACTGGGAATCTGAGTTGGGGGGTTTGTTAGTCTCTCAACAGTAGCAAAAATAGTGCGAGTGTTGTTTAAGTTACTGTTTATGAGGTTTGAGAAGAAGGTCTGTCTAGCTGTGGCTAGTTCCACATTGAAAGCATGAAGGCTGTCTTTATAGATGCTATAGTGAATTTCAAATTTCATCTTCCACCACATCCGCTCAGGTTTTCTGCATCGTCTTTTCATACTCTGAACTGCTGTTGATTTTCTCCAACAATATAAATGAGTAAAACATATTTGACATATATTGAGACATTGTTCAACTGATATCCCAAGCGAAAAAAAGTGCACTTCCATAATGTACTTAAAGTGGTCTATTTTCACGCACTAATTTTGTACGTAATATACTAAAAATGATTCTTTAGTACTTCTTAAGATAATCACTGTGCATATTTTAGTTCATATTCATGGTGTCCCAAAATAGCACACTTGAGTATACTTAGATGATCTTAAGTTTATCTTAAGAAGTACTAAAGAATCATTTTTAGTATATTAAGTATTAGTGCATGAAAACAGAGCACTTTTAATACATTATGGAAGTGCATTTTTTTCACCTGGGATTATAAGACAAAGACAGAAGTGATACGATGGGAATCATAAATAAAATGTATAACCTTTATACATTTTTAAATGTTTTTTTTTTCATAAGTTTAATTTGTTAAAAGTGAACTAAAATACAAATTTCTAGTATTGAGTGTATTTACTATATTTCCAATATTTACTGTATTTTCTACAGTAAGATTTCTTTTTTTTAAATTAAGATTAATATTTAGATTAAGGATTTGTACATTTATATTAGATTTGGTGGGGAATTTCAGATATACAATTTCTGTAACTAGTCTATTTAGCAACCTTTTTTTTAAACAAATAGATAGAAACATTTGAAAATGGCAACATACGTACTGCTGATAACCGTGCAGATCTCCTTTGAGGCTGAAAAGAGGACACATGAGTAAAAATATGCACACAACTATAAATAAAGGGGAAATATTTCAATAAACAAATAAAGTTACCAAGTTTTTAACAGTTTAAATATTAAAATATTTTACCTCATCCTTTGCATTCCCATCTGTTTTCTGTGAAAAAAAAAAAAAAAATTATATATATATATATATATATATATATATATATATATATATATATATATATATATATATATATATATATATATATATATATATATATAAATTTGCCTTTCACGTTTAAAACCAATAAAGGAATCCAGTGGCCTGTGTAAGTAAACCCAACTGAGTTCAGTTCAGCTCAACCATCCCTTATTAACAGCACAACCAACCCCTATATATGAGCTGTGAGGGGAAGAGCTGACAGCGCCATCTGTCGGTACATTAGCGCCATCAGCCATCTGCTCACAAGAACAAAGACTATCAAATAATAACACTGTGTTATTGACCATATGAGTGCGTTCTCAATCAGTGAAGCCTTTAACACTGCACAGGTCATATTTAGTATGAGAGGATGTGTCGTGATTGGTTTTGTTAGAGTTTCTTCATGCACAGCATGGCTGACTCCACCAGCAATGCAAACCAGCGAAACAAACTTGAGCGCGCGCAATCGCACACACTGTGCAAAATTAAGATATATGCGGCGCGGATTTCAGTGTTAAATATTATAAACGTGTGAAGGTCTATATTTTGCAATGCAGTGAATAAATAAACCACAAGAATATGACTATCAATTCCGAACAACGCCTCCTCCCTGATGCAGGAGTGTGTGTGTGTGTGTGTGTGTGTGTGTGTGTGTGTGTATGCGTACCTTTCTTTTAGGCATGTTGGATTCCTAAAGAGATTCTGCAAAACAAGGAAAAATCAGCTGCTTTAGAAGAGAACTCGGCATATACGTGTTCGGCTCACTGCACTAAATACAATAGTAAACACGGAGGAACATTACAACAACTGGCTGAATGGGATAAGGGGAGTGGCTAAGGCCTGACTGATGCCTAGTTAGACCAATCAGCTCTTAGTACTGAGAGCCAAACATGAAGAGCCGGTATTTATGATAAATGTCGACAAAACCACAAGAAATGTTGACTGAGAATATACGCATTCCTCTAAAACTTATATGTGCGTCTTTATTAGTTTACTTTTAACGAGGAAAAACAATCGGCGACCCTTTGAGTTTTTTGTTCTTATTTTTGCGATTTCAGTGCTTTTTAGGAACGGGGTGATTTATTTCTGCGAGTTCTGTACTCAAGATGGCGCCCTGGAATCGAGTCGGGTTTTAGGGTTTGTTTCGCAAGCCTGCAGATGACAGATTATTAAACTAAAAAACAAACAAACAAACAAAGAAGCAGCGCCCAGCCGCGTGTAAGAAGCCGCGTTCATTGACGGGAATGTTACTTTGTTCCATCGCTCGCTTGGTGTTACAAATTAACACGAACGTTGAAACTGCAACAATGTTCGCTGGAAACAATTACACACGTGTCACAGAGTTCCAGATTGTACAGGGCGTACATGAAATCAGAAAAATGTGCATTTTTCAACTAAATATAACGCCATTCACAAATAACTCTCAATGAACGATCTGATCATACTGAGATAATAAGGCGACTGTCGATTAATTCAACTTCATTTTTAGAGTGCATAGAGTCGCAACTGTTACTAGAAGTTGTTTTCAGAAAGCGGAAGATTTCAGAGCAGTCCTGTTTCATCAGAACTCTATGAAAACACGACGTATGATCCTCAGATGGGCTATCTGTGATGAAGCAGGGAGGGTTTGCGGCTGAGAGGCGGGGAATGAGGAGGGGTCACGGGCGATAACGCGCTCAGACTCTGGCTGGAACGCTCAGATTCTCATCGGGACTGAGCGAGTGAATGTGGAGTTTGATCATCGCAGTTATTGAGCAGAAACACCTCCCTCTTTCAGCTCTGCGACATCTGAGGAGTTCATCATCATGGTGATTAAAGTTTACATCGCGTCATCCTCTGGATCAACATCGGTAAGAACTTCAGACGCGCGAACATGCGACTGGAAGACGAACATTTACCACCCTTACGACAAAATACAACAATTACTGTTACCACAGTAAAACTGAATATAGACACAAACAGTGCAAGAAGAGTCCACAATTGTTGTCTTTTTAATTATTTTTATGATGTCGTTGCTGATCGACGCATATCAAATATATCATTCTCATTTTACTACTTCTTCCTCTTATTATTTTTATTATAGGTAGTTTGAAAACATTTATTAGCAAATGTAATGTCAGCACTAAATATATACTGCTAGAGACTACAGTTGTCTTTTGTTCTCATGCACATTTAGCAGAGAAAGACGCAGTCTCTTCAAACTCTAAATATGGTGCTGAAGTTGACAGACAGTTGTAACCACTTCCTCTGACATCCCTGTGCTGGAAATAATCACTTCTGCTCAAGACTTAAACACATTAGGTGCATTTAACTGGACTAGGAACTGCATGAGAACGGACTCAGAATGGCCACACCAGTTTAGCTGAGTGTTTTATTTGCATCCTAACTGTTGAGAAGTGAAATAACAGTATTTAGATGGCTGTGCTAGAGGGAGCTCTTCCTCCAGCAGCGCATTTGGCTCGAACTCTTCCTAATTTGGTGAGTTAGAGAATACTCTTGTGCTCCAGATACTGTAAGTTATGTAACTCTGGAACGACACATCTCATGCTCCTGACTAGTCCACACTTCAGCCGCCAGTGGCGAGTGGTTTTCTTCTGAAATGAGAAGGCAGAGTCCTTACTCTTTTTGTTTGTTAAATTTTTTAGTCCATTGCAAATTTATATTCCAGTGTTGACACAGTTTAAGTGTTATATTTCTGTTACATGATGAACAAGCAACCAATGTTTCAGGGACATTTCGTCAGCTGAACAATCAATATGTTGTTAAATAACACTGCAATATTGAACGCACTGTACTTCAGTCTCTCACAGCCTCTTTTTCATTACTGTCAAAAATTAAAATGTTTGATGTCTGTTAGTAGAGACACTAGTCCTGAAATGGATGGGTCTGATAATGGAGACATATAAAATGCGTAGTGTTGGTGTGTCTCCAGGAACAGGGTTGGGAGACACTGCTTGAATTTCTAATTAGACCTTCTATTTCCACCAAATTGACCCATTCAGGCTGATTTTTGGAGCATAAGAAGCGTAATAAGCGAGTCATATCGTAATGGAGACACAGACACTGCCTCCTTTCACATAGTTACGCACAATTACCACCCATCAAAGACTTGATGTCCACTTTCCTGCAGAGTTCAGCTTCGACCCTGACCAAACCTTCACCTGACCGAGCTGTTCGAGGTGTTCAGGATCACTAGACAGTCACTGGCAGGTGAGTTTGATCAGGGTTGAAGCTGAACTCTAAAGACAGTGGATCTCGAGGGCCAGAGGCTCTATACGAACTCAGTGATGAGACTGCCTTCCCATGAATCTCCATCCACTGTGTTTCTTTAGAAAATGAGTGGCTTATACATTGTTAGTCTCATATCTCATAATATTTGTATTTTATATTTCTTACTTGTATTATGGGCAAAAAGAGAAGATATGGAGCACTGTTTAGCCAGTTACATTTGACTACTCCACAACAAACTGAATGAGTAAGAGATCCAAAAAAAATTCTCAGTTCACATTCAGCTGAATGAATTATGTAATGATATGATAAAAAAAAAAAGTACGACTTTTATTTCCCACACAAAAAGGCAAGAGTACTAAAAAGAGTCAGACTGGAGAGAAAGTAAAAACTTTAACATTGTTAGAACATAAGAAACACGAACAAATATAAAAAAGTACATACAGACACACTGCTTACTGAATCTCTAAAATACAGTATATTAATTTTAACAGAATAAGAGGGATCAAAACTTGCATTCAGTTTTTTGTACAATATTGTCCTTAATAAGTGTTATACGCAGTTCACAAGACAAAATATCTGAATTAAAGTAAACAAATAAATAAAAAGACCCAGTTCTAGTTTACATAGACTTGATTCTTAATACTGTGTGTTGTTACCTGGATGTTTCTCAATTTTTCTGTGCGTCTGTGATAGTTGTTCATGAGTCCCTTGTTTGTCCTCCATTTCTTTCCAGCATTCTTTGCTTTTCCAACATCTTCTGCATATTTGAACCTTGTCCAGCAGTGTCTGTATTTGAGATTCATAATAAAAAAATGTTGGTAACACTTTACTTGAAGCCTTCCCCAAGACAATAACTATGCTCATATCCTAATTTTCTGACAAGTCTGTAACTCAACAAAAACTGAGACTCACAAAACCTGATACACGTGAAGTCCACTGTAAATAATAATGCTTTCACACATGAAACGCCCTCTGTTTGAGGGCATCAGAATTAGCATCCATTGATTTTAATGTGTGATTTAATCTTCTGATTCCCTCAGATCAAGAAACAGCAGCAGGATGTCATGGGCTTCTTGGCAGTCAATAAGATCGAGTTTGAGGAATGTGACATCGCAGCTGATGAAGACAACCGGAAGTGGATGCGAGAACATGTTCCTGAGGATTTCCGACCGGCTACAGGGAACCCTCTGCCTCCTCAGATCTTCAACGAGGACACATACTGTGGGGTGTGTACTCATGACAGATATTATAGTATGCTCTCATTTCTCAAAAGCATCACAAGCCTAAGTAGGCTGTAAAACCGTTGCCACCAGTGGTCTCTACAATCAACTTAACTCACAATGCTGTTGAGAAACACAGCCTAGATTGATATTTAAAGGTGCAGTAGCGAATGTCCCACCCTCCCTGCAATCACCGTCCAAAGCCACGTCCCCTGAACGCATATACACATATACACAGACCAGAATACCAGAGACAACATTACTACAATAGGCTACATCAGCGGTTCCCAATTCCAGTCCTCGCGCCCCCACATTTCTGCTCTGCACATTTCACATATTTCTCTTATCACGTGCAACATTTGTTCAATCCGACCATAAAGTGCCCTGCGAAGTGTTCAAAACGAGCGTATATGTTCCATACAAAGGGCATTAAAGTGTGTGAGACATAAATTTAAATAGTATTTATTTACAGAGGTATATAATGTCACACTTCACACTTCTCTAGTAAGTTTCGTCTGTGTGTTAAGACGCTGCGCAGCGCAAATCTGTGAATGAATGTTCCGAAGTGAGAAGTGAGAAAGCTTTATAGTACAGTTAGTGAAAGTACTACAATACCAGGAAGGAAGATGGGGTTGTTGATATTTGTCTGCACAGCGTGCGTGATCACACTGATGACAAATCTGTCTGCACAAACAGGGTGCGCAGAGGTATGCTAATACATACGTTGACAGGCAGGTAGGAAAGCCAACTAAAACGCTTGAACGGAGCATTTTGATTGGACGAACATTTCTTGGTCCTACGCCTTCCACAGAATATATAAATATAGATAAATACATTTAAACCACTTGACTTAATGATTGCTGTCGGGATGTGAAGAGACTTTCAACCAGCATAACAAAAAAGGTTTCTGAAGACAATCACCTATTGCACCTTTAAGTGTTTATTCACTTTCAAATCAAACTAAAACACTGATTGACACAATCCTCAAGAGTCAAGTCATGTCAAACATCACAGGTTCTCACATGTCATCTTGCCAAACATCTCAGTTGGCCATGCGGTGATTCATCTTTTCCGAATTGTTAAAATATAGCCCTGAGACTGTAGGTTAAACCGTTTAGCTTAGTTTAAGGGTGTGCTATGGCTGTGTCTTATTTAGAAGGCACACTTGAATCACAGTAAAGGCTTGCAGCCAGAAACAGTACTGAATATGTCACGATTTAACAAGTGGATTGGATCTGTGTGTTAGGTCCTAAAGTGGCAGCTGCATAATATATACCTACTGCAGTATATGTCCTTTGTTAAAGTGCCTGTATTATGCTCATTTACACATTCATAATTTATTATTATTATTATTATTATTATTATTATTATTATTTATTTATTGGTTGGGAAGAGAAAATTACACACTGCTCTTGACTGAATAACTTTAGTAGGTTAGGTAGGTTTAATGAAGATCAATGTATATTTAATTCATTCAGTTAAGACTATGCAGTTTTATTTTTACATTAGATTGTCCCATTTCTGTATTATTTTGTAACTGTTAAACCTACCTGAAAAGTACTGTTTATCTTATTTACTGTATTTAGCCAAATGTTTGTAATTTGCTCCTTTGTTCCTATGTTCAATAACAAAAATAAAATAAAAATACAAACATAATTATTTTATAATAACTATAGGTACCATAACACAATTATTAATCATGAAATCGAGCATGAAAGTGTTGGGTCACATTGACAAAAACGACTGAAACATTCTTTATAATATACTCTGTTGTGTTTCCCAGTAAAAATAAAGCCATACAAGTTTACAAAGACATGAAGCTGAATAAATGATGATAGAATTTTATTTTCTAGGTGAACTATTCCTTTAACACCATAGAACAGATTAAACCCAGAATATTCCTTATGATATTTTCAGGTTTAAAAACAAAAAGGATTTAGTTTACCCAACATAGAGCATGAAGTTCACAGTTTACACTAATACTTTAAAAGCAATCAAACTGAATCTATTTCAGTATTTTTCAATGCTAAGCAGGACACATTTCTGCACAGGTAATTTCCAAATATCATTTTAAGTGGCGTTTTGTGTTTTGACTGATTCAAACGGACTCAAAACCAGACTGTAAGGTTTGAGCAGTGCTTTCTTTTGCTTCTGTGCTCCAGAACTACGAGGCGTTCTTCTGTGCCCGTGAGGACAATGCTGTGTACGCGTTCCTGGGCTTGACAGCGCCTCCAGGCTCAAAGGTAGGTGTCTGAGGGACATAAAGACTCCTTTATTCGCAGCGCATGTGTCCCGTATGTGTCCGCTCTAGGAATGTAGCGGTAATGTCCGTCTGATGAACACACACTGCTCTAGTCTTTCATCTGCTGTACTGATCCGATGGGTTTCTGTGTCTTTCTTCACAGGAAGCAGAAGCGCTGTCTAAGAAAACGCAGATGTAATCTAGAGAAGCAGCTCTAGCAGAGCTGAAGAACTCCATGCACTCTGATATTTGAGTTTCTTTTTGTGTTGGTTCTTTTTTCTTTGCATCCATGAAATTATGTGATGAATGTTATGAGTTATTTGTCCACTCAAAAGTCCATCTTATTGATTGAACTGTTCAAATTGAATACAAAGCATTTCTCCAGCTATCCAAATAGCCTAGATGAGCAAAGTAGATTTTAATTGTTGTCAAGATTTGACAGTTAATCATTCCTGTAATGTTTAATCATGCAGTTTTTGTTAGGTTTAGGCTTGAATGTTCTTAATTATGTATGTGGTTCAATTTACATTTAATCTGTGCATATATATTCAGGTTTTCTGTGGGTCTTAAAAAGCCTTGATTCGGCCTTACACAAATTAAAGCCTTAGGTCTTAAATTGGAACAGAAAGTCTTAAATTTATAAAGTCAGGGCATTAAATGTCGCATGCAAAAAAAAAAAAAGTATAAGAAAAATCGCTGAATGATTGAAAATAATTGAAAAATATAATTGAATATCTTCTGTTATTGAATAATATTTTTTTTCTTGTTTTCCAATACAACTGTCCTTCAAATTTAATTGAGATGCAACATGAAGATATTGTTTTTTTTTGTTGTTGTTTTTTTTTTTTTTTTTTTAAATCTGTATCTCTCTATATCTTGTTTTCCTTTTGACTTAATTAGTTTTTTTTCTGAGCCCATTGGCAGATATTTGTCCCTTTTTTAAATCATAAATTCACTCCTTTTTGATAAATTTGTCAGAAAACGACTTCTTATCAATTTTTTTTTTTTTTTTTTTTTTTTTGCATATATCTTGATTTAAGACTTTTTAGCACTGGAAAACAAGATAAAAATACTGCGGAAAAACAGCACTTTTGTGTAGTGTGATCAGAATACAGTAAAACGTATATGTGATCAGGTACAGTAAAAGTTATTTTCATGTTTTTTTTGTTTTTTTTTTTTTTTTTAAATAAAATTAAGTATTGGAGATCGGTTGAAAGTTGTATTTTCAAACTTTAAAGTGCTGCTAACACAACTCATTGTGTTCTCCTTAGACATTTACATTCAAAGAACATATTGACATTGTGTTCATTTCAATTTATTTCTTAAATTTTGTTTAATTGGGTCTTTAAAAAGGGTCTTAAAAACTCTTAAATGTCGGCAATGACAGTTTGCATTTTTGTATGTTTAAATATTCTTTTTAGCTTTAATTTAGTTTTTTTTTCATTATTTTTACTAAATGATTTATGTGTAAATTTAATACTGTATGTTTGCCTTAAGTATCCTTCATGTACTAATAGAGTTCATTTTCTATTTTCAAAGGCAAATTACTAAAACAATAGAAAAAAGCATAAGAGGTTACCTATTGTTATTGCAGTCTTTTTTCACTATTGTCAATGTGTAAGGTACACATTTTCAATACTCTTAGTACAAAAAATCCAAACTGATCACACCACTAGTCATTCTTTCAGATCCTGAGCTAATGCTTTCATTGCAGCTGTACATACTTTCCACACAAGATTATTGATATGAATATTTGATATGAATCTTTGCTGTACAAAAATTTTAGGGCTGCCCCAACTAAAGGTTTTTCTGGTCGACTAGTAGTTGTTCATTTTAAGCATTAGTCGACTAATCGCAGGTTTATTTATAAACCATTTAAATCATTATTATGAGCCTTTAAGTGCCTTCATAGCCTAATAAGCACTCAAGTGCATGCATAAAGCTTGCCACAGCGCACCGCAGAAGCCACGATTATGAATGTGCATCCTATTTGCTTTCATTATTTTATAAAAGCGCAATGTTTTGTTGTTATTGTGAGTAATATATACACATACAAATAAACGCAGAGTTTATTTTTATTGAGCAGCCGGCCATGTAAAGTTGCTAATACTTACATATTTCAGATGATAAGACATAATTGAGGTTGTTGAATGATAAGCGAGCGTTTGGATGGCTTGCCCGATATACTGTATTACCACATAGACCAGCCGTTAACGATCTGTCCGTCACAGACTGCGTGACCTCGCCTGTGGAATTTTTTTTTTTCCCTACGACTAATAAAATTTTGGTCGATCAAGCCTCTTCTGGTCAATTAATGGTTAGTCGACTATTAGGGAACAGACCTAAAAAGTTTACAGTACATCTACCATGGCAAGGCCATTGTTTACAGTATCACATAACATACTTTAATGTACACTGCCTGTATTTGATATAACACGTATCTGTCATCTGTCTGTCTCCATCTCGTCTTATTCATTTATTTACAGTCACGTTGGCACTAATTTGAGAACACTGATATCATTCTTCACTAAACTCACAGCAGTCATGTGTAACACAGGCTGTCCAGTGTTCACATTGTGCTTTCATATCACTAAAGAAACCTCAAACTTGTAGAATCGTTTGATCAAAGAATTCATTCAACTCACTCAACTCAAATACCATAGAAACATTAATTTAGATCACACACGCACGCACACACACACACATTTGTTTCTGTGAATGAAATTTCCACAAACTTCTATTGCTTTTATACTGACCAAACAATATTTTCTATCCCCTAACCCAACTCTAACTCCCCTAGTTATGCTTGGAGACTTCAACATCCACCTACATAAACTTCAGGCTGCAGACTTCCACACTCTGCGTGCCTCTTTTGATCTCAAGAGAGTGTTAACTACGGTTACTCATAAATCAGGCAACCAACTGGAACTTATTTACACACAACACTGCTCCACTGATCATGTGCTGGTTACTCCACTGCACACATCAGATCTCTTCCTCCTCACTCTTAACCTTAACATAGTTCCTGAAACAACACATACCCCTCCACATGTCATCTTTTGACATAACCTGTGCTCACTCTAACCCTCCCGGCTATCAGCAATGGTTTCATCTTTGCTTCCTCCCCCTAAACAGTTAGCATCTCTTGATGCTAACAGTGCTACTGATACTTTCTGCTCCACTCTTATATCTTGTTTAGACAATGTCTGCCCCATCTTTTCCAGGCCACTCCGTCTGCCCCTTGGCTATCTGATGTTCTCCTCGAACATTGTTCTAAGCTCAGAGCTGCTGAAAGGGTATGGCGCAAATCAAAAAAATCCTACAGACCTTAATGTGTATCAGTCACTCCTCTCTACCTTCTCTGCTAATGTCTCCACTGCTAAAAGGACATACTTTCATAACAAAATTAACAATTCGTCTAACTCTCGCATGCTCTTTAAAACATTTTCCTCCATCCTTTGTCCTCCTACTCCTCCCCTTCCTTCATCAGCTCTAACAGCTCTAACATTCTTTATTAATAAAATTTAAACCATCAGTGCACAATTTTCCACACCACAAACTGTCAAGCACATCTTACCAGCAAACATACACTCGTTCACATCCTTCTCTTCACTCTCTGAGGCAGAAGTCTCCAAATGCTTTCTAATCATCCTACTACTTGTCCTCTTGATCCTATTACATCTCATC
>CM077247.1:30177887-30370387 GCA_039654775.1 Spinibarbus caldwelli | reverse complement strand
CCATCCCTTCCTGCTGATGCTCTTATATGACATTGATATAGACACATTAATCCCACTCCACTCAGTCTCCCAGTAACAGCGTCCACACACTCTCTCTCTACACAACACCTGACGATACTTATCAAATCTGTCTGGATGATCAGGATCCCACTGGACTGTTTTAGTGGCAGTAATCACTCTGTTTCTCTCAGACAGACGGAGGTGTTTATGAGCTGTGTTCAGATCCAGAGTGAGCTGATGGGAATCTGATGGAGATAAAACACATCAGAATCAGGAATTATGAATCTGTTTGATCTTTTCATGTAGCTGAACTCTTCATGTTCAGTGTATCATCAGTGTCTCAGTACAGATGACCAGATATCCTGTGCAAATCATCATTTACATCATCAATTATAAAACTCTTCTTTCCCCTTCTACAGAAGAACATGAACACACTCAGTGAGTTTTTCTGCTTGTTTTCTTACTGACTTACATTGTAGGAAGTCGTTCCTGGTCCAGAGAACAATGTTGGTGAATGTGACTGTGGAAATCAACAGACATGAACAGTGTGATTCTCATGATCCTGCATCCATTCCTAAGACATTTATAATATGATATTCTCCATGATATGAGATGTTGATGGACTGGTTTCTGAGAGCAGATGAATCTGCAGGACTTTACCTCTGTCTGAGATCTTCTTGAGCTCTTTCTCTTTGCAGAAATCCTCCAGTTTGTCTCTCAGCTGACAGACAGATTCTCTCAGAGCATCAGAAGAGAAGAGAGAACTGAAGAGATCGTCATTTACGCCTGTAGCTTCAGGAGGTGCTGAGAGAGACTGGAAACTCTACAGAAAACAGAAATCAAAACTCATCTGCTCCACACTTAACCCAATAACCTGCACCAACATCAGATTTGAGCAGCTCTTGTTGACTTGTCTGATTTTAGTAACTCATTCTTCTCAGATTCATTTTATTACATTAGAGTTACAGATTCTAGTATTTGCCACTTACACTATATGTGAACTTTCTAGGAAATCAGCATATCAGTGGAGTTTTAGTGTAGGGTTGAGTAGATTTGCTCAGGAAAAGCAGCTCAAAGGCTATGATTGGATTGACCATTATTTATAACTTTAGAGCAGTAAGAGACACAGAAACTTCACAAGGAACCTTAAGACAGGTTAAAATTGATGTTTTTGATGTTCCATACGCAATAAATCAAACGTCTTGTTTAGCCTATATTTCCATTTTTAGCGTGCAGGACAAAAATTGTTTCTAGACTACAGCTTTAATGAAGGCTACTATTAAACTACTACATAGAATAGTGAATGAATATAATAGCATATTGGGGTGAATATTTACTAGTCGCCTTAATACCTAATTTCACCAGTTAGATTTAAATAAGTACATTATTTTACTGGATACGCACTTTAAAAAAAATAAATAAAATAAAAAAAAATTCTAGTAAATGCAATTACTAATAATCACTTTGAAAAGCAAAAACAATATTACACAATGGACAATTTGATAGTTAAATTGTAAAAACATGAAATAATTTGACTGATTAAGTGACTATATGCAAACTATTGTCTGACTCAATTCTGCATTTTCATCAAAGCAGAATTATACTATTTCTATGCTGGTGTGACCATTGACAGAAACACAATTTCAGTAATTACGCACAAAAGTACTTAGTCATTGTACTCTTGCTATCACTGACACTAATTACATGAATCCACCATGACAATTAGTAGGTTTTAATGCAAAACAACAACAACAACAAGAATATGCTGCAAATATCGTCCCAATTTTTGAGAAAAGCCACCACAAATTCAGTCATTTTTGGCCACAAAAATTTGAAAAAAGTCCCCCAAAATTCTGATGAGACTGATTGGTAATATACAGCCTCACTTCATGGTGAAATTCATCAATATGTAGCAGGCAAATAAAATTAAATTTTATCAGGTTTTGAGCACCTGATGCAATTTGTTGAATGTTACTCAGAACTACTGAGTTCACTGATTTCACCATGATGTAATAATTCAGAAGGAAAATTTAGGTAAAAAGTTGAAATGTTAGTGAAGTTTTGAACTGTTGGTGGCGCTAGTTGTGTTTGACAGCTAAATATATCTTCCAGAAGAAAGAGCTCAGAGAAATGATTCCTAAAAGATTTCCCAAGCTGAAAGCCATTTTTAAGCATTCTTTCTTTCAGAAGATGATCAGATGAGAGTCTGACTGATGATTATATAAGACACTCATGACAATGTTTCTCTGTGAGTCTCCTGTCACAGCAGGATCTGTTCAAGTCCACTATGATGCTGTTCTTCTAGATCTGTGTTACCTGCAGGAACTGGATGTGATCCTGTGTGTGTGAAAGCTGCTCCAGCTCAGCGTCTCTCACCCTCAGATCATTGATCTCCTGCTCCAGTCGTCCTTCAGCTCGACTCACTGCAGCCTTTTCCTGATCTCTGATCAGCCGTACCAGCTCAGAGCGGGTTCTCTCAATGGAGCGGATGAGCTCAGTAAAGATCCTCTCACTGTCCTCCACTGCTGTCTGTGCAGAGCGCTGTTAGGACACACAGTGATTCAGGCTTCAGTGAGTCTGAACTGAGACTGAGACAAACTTCTCTTCTTCTCTAGACTCACCTTATGAGACTCCACAGCCTCTCTCAGCTGCTTGAAGATCTTTCTCTCTCTGCTGGAACGTCTTCTGAATCTCCTTCAGCAGGCGCTGCAGGACAAACAGATGATAAGAAATCTCAGAGAAAACTACTGTGGTATATGGGAAAGTACTAAATTAGAGGGTGACTAGCCATTTGCACAAGCGGACGCCACATCTCAATGCAGTGCTGCTAACATAGCATTTCAATGCAGTGCGGGGGAATAAGAATGCGGTAGGTTTTGAATGTTATATTCTGGAAGACTTTTTCTCAATCAAGAGATTGTGTAGTGTTTTAAATACACTGTATCTGGATTAATCGTTTGCAGAAGCACCATTGTTTGAAGCTATTTAAGGAAGACGCTAATTGTTTCTGGAAAACCGTTGTTTGATGTGACCAGTCTGCAAGGCTGGTAGTTGGCTGTTGCGATGTAATTCTATCAATGGGTTCAGGTATGGATTTTTGTATGTAGTGGGATGTATGTTCTAAATTGTGAGTCCCGTATTTTGACTTGTTCTCTGTATAATAGTAAAGTGGCGTGAGATCACATTTTACAAGGATATATTCGGTAGTCCTCATCTATGGTTCAGGTAGGGATGTTTTTAAGAGTAATAAATGTTTGTAAATGGCTTTCTTCTTCTCATGATTGTTTTAGTAATTTATAGGAAATTTCCCTTTCGAATGGTTTCTCTTGTTGTGTCGCTGACATGTACTCTGATAGCGATTTCCTGAGCAATTTCCACTGCGACGTTGTTTGAAATGTCACGGCATGAGACATGAGTCTCTCCTGTCATTGCTCATAGATCACCTTCTTCCACGAAGGCGATCCTCCCTGTCCTACTCTCCTGTTCCCTTTCTCACATTCAAGTCTGCAGCACATCCCTACAAGCCCTGCAGGATGACGTCTGCCCAAGCAAACAGGGATTATGCAGCATCCGGCCAGGCCAGCTTGGCACAGTATACGATGGCGGTGCTCCAAGTTTTTCAAGCCAAACTTCTCCGTGATATGGACGAGTCTGACCATGATCCCAATGCATTCAAAGAGCTGCACACGGTGACAGATATGACCCTGTGTGCTACCAAGGTGCAAGCGCAGGCTATCGGCAAGGCCATGGCCAACCTGATGGTGTTGGAGCGCCACCTGTGGTTGAACTTCTGGGACACTGAGAAAATGGCTTTCCTTGATTCCCCAGTCTCTATAAAAGAACAATTTGGCCCTGCCGTCGACAGGTTCACTGAACGCTTCTCAGAGGCACAGAAGATTTTGCAGGCTCTGCGTCACTTCTTGCTTAAGTGTCCCAGCACACCTCAGCCCCTGCAAAAGCCGGAGGCTGGGCTTCAACAGCGCCCTCGGACAGCTCGGATGTACCCCTTTCCGTAACGCCGAGGTCCCCGCCCCCGTGTGAAATTGGACCCTGAGCCTCAGAAGCCATCCTGATCTGAGCGCAGAGAGGAAGAAGAGAGGGCTTGTTCTCTCAAAAGCCAGAAATCCCTCGAAGAAAACTTGTACTTCTCCTCCACTTCTTCGAACAGTTCTGAACAGTGGAGATTTTTAAGCCAGGCACTTCCTTCAAGTTCAGCATGTGCCTTTACAACCTACCGCTGTGATAGCGGACCCACATACACAAAAGAGCATTTCTCCTCTCTCTGTAATCACAAATACAAATGTCAGTTATCGGCCCCTTTAAGGCGAACTGTCATATGTAAAAATACAACCACTGGCCGCCTGGTTCTTGGCTTGGAAATCCATTCCAGGCGTGTCAACTTGGATACTAAATGTAATAGAACGAGGTTACTCACTTCAGTTTGCTCACAGGCTGCCTCGCTTCAGAGGTGTCACTCAAATTTTGGTACAGGACAATGTTGCTCATGTTCTCTGGTCCAAAGTACAAACCCTTCTGACAAAAGGTGACATGGAAATCTGCTTTTACAGCAGATACTTCCTCATCCCCAAAAAAGATGGCGGGCTGAGTCTTATTCTCGATCTCAGACATTTGAATTGTATTCTCATGAGACGGCCATTCAAAATGTTAACGTTAAAGCAGATCCTCGTTCAAATATGCCCCAGGGACTGTTTTTTAACAGTGAATCTTTAAGATGTTTACTTTCACATCCACATAGCCCCCATCACACCCCATTCTTGAGAATTTCGTTCTTGGTTGGATTGAGAATTAATACAACCAAGAGTCTTTTGATCCCCAGACAGTGAGTTACGAGCCTGGATTTCGTATGGATGAAATACTCCCTGAGTATTCAGCAATTGGGGGCATCATTCAAATTGGGGACTTTACATCCCCTCTGAGTCTTTCAGAGTATGCTTGGCCTCATGTCAGCCACCTCCTCTGTGATTCCTCTGGGTCTGCTTCATATGCAGCCCCTTCAATATTGGCTCAAGATTCACATCCCGTTCCATGCCTGGTGCATGGGCCGATGTTATGTCAGGGTAATCCATTGCTGTATCAGAGGTGTGGCCCCCTGGACAACTCCACGCCTGTTTCTATCAGGCATCCAATTGGGACTGACCTCCAGAAGGAAGGTGATCACGACAGACACTTCCAGTTTGGGCTGGGGCACGCTGTTTGAGAGCAATCCAGTGTTCGACTCCTGGTCAAGCCAAGAGCAACATCTACATATCAACTTCCTCAAGTTAATGGCAATCTTTCTAGCTCTGAAAACCTTTTTGTTGGCCTTAATAGGACAACATGTCCTAGTCCGATCAGACATTATGATGGTGGTGGCATTTATCAATCACTAAGGTGGCCTAAGGTCATGCCCCCTTTACAAGATGACTCGACGTCTCTGGTTTTGGGCACAAAACAGACTCCTTTCATTATGGGCGGTCCATGTTTGGGCAGACTGAACCAGGGAGTGGACATGCTGTCCAGAAGCAATTTAGGTCCAGTGGAATGCAGACTACATCCTCAGATGGTTCAAATGATTTGGTCTGTTTCCAGGGAGGCAGAGGTGGATCTCTTTGCCTCCAAAGACAATTATCACTGCTGAATTTATTTCTTGAAGCAATGGGATGCTCTGGCCCATGATTGGTCCAGTGCTCGCTTATGTGCCTTTCCCCCATTCGCCCTGCTTACTCAGGTGCTCAGGTGGGTAAGGGAAACGAGATGCTCACTCCTTCTGCTAGCCCCGTTCTAGAAAAACCTAATTTGGTTCCCAAAAATGATTCAGGTACTGTCTGCAGCTCCATGGCCGATACCACTAAGGAGAGATCTTCTCTCGCAAGCGAGGGGCATGAACCTTCATGTCTGGCCCCTCAACGGGAGCCTACACAGCTCCCCGAGAGAGTCACTAATACCATTTTTGAGGCTAAAGCTCCATCTACAAGACAACTTTACGCCCTTAAATAGTCAATCTTGCATGACTGGTGTTCAGCACGAAGCCTGGACTCGAATTCTTTTTTATATGGTGCTATCGCAGCGAATCATTCCCTCTTAGCTGGTCAGTCAATCGTCAGAAACGACTTGGTCATTAAGTTTTTAAAAGGAGCTCAGAGACTAAATCCACCTCGTCCTTAAACTGTTTCTATCAGGCATCCAACTGGGACTGACCTCCAGAAGGAAGGTGGTCATGACAGACACTTCCAGCTTGGGCTGGGGTGCGCTGTTCGAGGGCACTCCGTCGTTGACATGGGACTTGTCTATAGTCCTAAGGGCCCTCCTATTGAGCCACTTCAAACGGTTGATCTACGCCCCATGTCACTCAAGACCGCCCTCCTTTTGGCTTTAGCATCAGTCAAATGGGTTGGGGACTAGCAAGCACTTTCAGTTAGTGCTTCCTGTCTGGAGTTTGGGACTAAATAGTCAGATCAAAATATAAATTTAATGCAGGATCTAGAAAAAAACTGATCATGATTAAACCAGAAAAAATGCAAAATAAATGAACAAAAACAATTTTTAAAGCTTGTGCTCCTAAACATTAGATCACTCGCACCCAAAGCAGTTATTGTAAATGAAATGATCACAAATAATAATTTTGATGTACTCTGCTTGACTGAAACCTGGCTCAAACCAAATGACTATATTGGTCTAACTGAGTCTACACCACCAAGCTACTGCTATAAGCATGAGCTCCGTCAGATTGGTCGTGGCGGTGGTGTTGCAACAATATATAGTGATATTCTCAATGTTACCCAGAAAACAGGATACAGGTTTAACTCATTTGAATTACTTCTGCTTAATGTTACACTGTCAGATATGCAAAATACATCTCTCCTATCTCTTGCTTTGGCTACTGTGTATAGACCGTCAGGGCCATATACAGATTTCCTAAAAGACTTTGCACATTTCCTCTCAGACCTATTGGTTACTGTTGATAAAGTGCTAATTGTCAGCGATTTTAACATTCACATTGATAATACAAATGATGTGTTAGGACTTGTGTTTACTGACCTAATAAACTCTTTTGGAGTCAAGTAAAACGTCACTGGACCCACTCATCGTTTTAATCATATGCTAGATTTAATTATATCACATTGAACTGATCTTACTGATATAGATATCGTACCTCAAAGTGATGATGTTACTGACCACTACCTTGTATCGTGCATGCTGCCTATTACTGATATTAACTATTTGGCTCCGCATTATCGTCCGGGCAGAACTATTGTTCAGCCACCAAACATAGATTCACAAATAACCTGCCTGCTTTATCTCAACTGCTCTGTGTACTCACAAATACACATGAAGTAGATGAAATGACTAGCAACATGGGCACTATCTTCTCTAATACACTAGAAGCTGTTGCCTCCATCAAATTGAAAAAGGTTAGAGAAAAACATACTGCACCATGGTACAACAGTAATACCCATTCTCTCAAGAAAGAAATTCATAATCTTGAGCGCAAATGGATAAAATCTAACTTAGCCCAGCAGGCACAAAACAGGCACACAACGTCATAAGACGTTGATATTTGGTTAAATTTTGGCTGCGATGTCGGGTGACCAAAATTCAACGTAAATTCAACGTCTAATGTCAATGTTAAATTGATGTCCAATACTGACGTCAGCTGACGTTGAGATTTTGTTGTTTTTAGGTTGTGCAACCAAAATCCAACGTTAAGTCAACGTCAAATTGACGTCAAATATTGACGTCAACCCGATTTTCATTTTCAACCAAAATGCAACGTCTGTCCGACGTCATGTCCAACGTCAACCTGACGTTACATAGACGTCTGGTGCCTGCTGGGAGAAGTTTTTAGAACTGTGTGGAAAAACAGTATGTCCAGTTATAGACAGGCTCTAAAAGCTGCCAGGACTGAGCATATCCGCAAACTTATAGAAAATAACCAAAACAATCCAAGGTTTTTATTTAGCACAGTGGCTAGATTAAAAAAAAAAAAAAAAAAAACTAAATCACCAGACACCACCCGAATTAATAGTAATTATTTTATTCACTGATAAAATAAATAACATCAGAAATACAATAACAAATGTAGAACCTACTGCGTCTAGTACTTCAGCTCCATTCATCACACCCAAAAAAAACTGCAGGGCTTTACAATTATAGGACAGGAAGAGCTAAATAAACTTATCACTGCATCTAAACCAACATCATGTTTATTAGATCCTGTACCCACTAAACTACTGAAAGAGTTGTTACTTGTAGCAGAAGAACTGCTTCTCAATATTATTAACTCATCGTTATCTTTAGGTCACGTTGTGTCATGATTCGTTGGGAGGAACGAGAGAGAGAGACGTGGAGAAACGTTGGACAGTCTTTAATACTGGAATCACAGGGGAAAATCCATCACAGGAACACAGGAAACAAACGACATCCAACAAGTAGACCCGACAAACACAAACTGAATGGACTGGGGCTTTTAAAGACAAGGAAATCAGGGGAAAACAAGACACACCTGGAGCAAATTAACACAATCAGACTGGGGAGAAACTGGGTCACAGGGAACACATGGGGAGCAAAAACCACAACAAAACAGTCCAGGGGCGTGACACTATTCCCCCCTCCCGGAAGGTGCATCCTCGCACTGTGGAACAACAGGGGGGGGGGATGGCCCACGGTGGAGCCGACGGAGGGAGGAGCCATGGAGGAGGAATGGCCTCCGACTCCAGGGGGCTGACCAACGGAGGCAGAGCAGGTGGTGGAGGAGCCCGAGGCGGAGACGGAGAGCCAACGAGCCAGGGGGATGCCAAGGATCTGGAGGGCCAGGGTGGAGCCGAGGGCTCTGGCGACTGAGGCATAGGCGGAGCTCCGGAGATCCGCGGCGGAGCCGGAGCGACCAAGGACCAAGGTGGAGCTGGAGGGAGGAAGGAGCCCAACAGAGCTGGTGGGACGGAGCGACGAGGTGCAGCCGGAGGAGCGGAGTCCTAAGGTGATGGGGGGACGACGCCCGACCAAGGCGGAGCTGGAGGGACGAAGGAGCCTGGTGGAGCGATGGATGACGGTGGAGGCGAGGGAGCTAGGAGCCGAGGTGGAGTCCGGGCCGAGGACACTGGAGGCGGAGGTGAGGGATACTCCAGCCCCGATGACGCTGGAGGATTGCAGTCCCGTGGGGCTCGCACCGCATTGATGGTGGGCTGAGGGCGAGGGGAGGGGCTGCCAGACGACAGCGGTGGAGGAGGCAGGAGCGGGTAGGAGGGCGGGCATTTGTCAGCCTCTGGGCTTTCAGGGTGAAACGCTGGAACGGGAGCCGACACTGGGGGGCACTCTGGAGGCACGGGTTCTGGAGGATGCTTTCGGGGAGCGGGCACTGGAGGGTGCTCTGGAGGCGCGGGCTCTGGAGGAGCGGAGCTAGACAGGACCAGCGGAGAAGAAGGAGGGCTGGACGGGACCAGCCAGGACAAAGGAGAGAGGAGAGGGGGAATGTCGGCCTCCAGAGCCGTGTCCCAATCAATCAGATCCCCCTCCCAGTCTAGCAGCCCCAGATGCACGATCAGCTCACCCTCAGCCGTGATGCAGTGGGCGGAGCTCCACTCCATGCTCACATCGACCACGGCTTGCTCCCTCGTGGTGGGCACTGTCACCAGCTCTCGCACCTGGTCTGATGTGTTGGGCTCAACTTCCGGGACGATCTTCCGCTCAGTCGCTCGGTTTCGCGCTGGCTTGCAGATCGCGGCGGGAAATGGCTCTCCATCATCGGTGGGCTCGGGCTGAAGCTCCGCACCGCGGGGAGTTGGTGGGCTGGGCTCTGACTCTGGAGTGGCTCTGGTGAGAGACGGTGAGGGGCGATCCGTTTCTCGCCAGAGTCCACTCCACGAAGATGGCGAAATCCTCTCGAGGACCATCCTCGGACAACAGCGCTCTGCTCGTGGTGTTCAGGCTTGCGTCATAGAATGCACAGAGCACGTCGTCCGGATAGCTGGTGGCGTTAGCTAAACACAGGAACAGTCGTGTATAGTCCTTGAGAGATCGGTCCCCCTGCTCCAATAGGAGGAGGAGGAGGAATTTGGGTTGGACGAAGGGATCCAAATGGACACAACGGAAACAAAAAACACTGGGTAAAAACAATTAAACAAAATGGAGGGTAAAACACGGAGGTTACTGTTTTTAGGTCGGGTCTTCTGTCACGATTCGTTGGGAGGAACGAGAGAGAGACGTGGAGAAACGTTGGACAGTCTTTAATATTGGAATCACAGGTGAAAATCCATCACAGGAACACAGGAAACAAACGACATCCAACAAGTAGACCCGACAAACACAAACTGAATGGACTGGGGCTTTTAAAGACAAGGAAATCAGGGGAAAACAAGACACACCTGGAGCAAATCAACACAATCAGACTGGGGAGAAATTGGGTCACAGGGAACACATGGGAAGCAAAAACCACAACAAAACAGTCCAGGGGCGTGACACGTTCCAAAACCATTCAAGCTGGCGGTTACTAAGCCTCTTATTAAGAAACCACAACTAGATCCTAGTGAACTACCAAATTACAGACCCATTTCAAATCTTCTGTCTGAAATTTTAGAAAAAGTTGTGTGCGCTCAATTGTGCTCCTTCTTGCAAAAAAAAAAAAAAAAAAAAAAAAAGATCTCTATGAAGAATTTCAGTCAGGTTTCAGGCCCCACCATAGCACAGAAACCGCACTTGTTAAAATTACAAATGACTTGCTTCTTGTGTCAGACCAATGCTGCATCTCATTGCTAGTTTTACTTGATCTTAGTGCTGCGTTCGACACTATAGATCATGACATACTCATAGATCGATTACAAAACTATATGGGTATTCAAGGGCAGGCTTTAAGCCTAAATTTAATTTCTAAATTATCTAAGCTAACAGAGTGTGTTAAAAATATAAAAGACTGGATGACCAATAATTTTCTCCTATTAAATTCAGATAAGACAGATATTACGTATGGGACCAAAAATCAGTACACAGTACACACAATCTCTTGGATTACAATTTGCATCTAAATGGATGAACTGTTACTTCCTCTACAGTCAAAAATCTGGGTGTTATATTAGACAGAAAATTGTCCTTTGAAAATCATATTTCCCATGTTACAAAAACGGCAGTCTTTCATCTTAGAAACATTGCCAAGCTTCGAAACATGTTACCTGTTTCTGATGCAGAAAAGTTAGTTCGTGCATTCATGACCTCTAGACTGGACTATTGTAATGCACTGCTAGCTGGTTGTCCTGCATCTTCAATAAACAAGCTACAGGTAGTCCAAAATGCAGCGGCTAGAGTCCTTACCAGGTCAAAAAAATATGATCATATTACCCCAATTTTACAGTCTCTGCACTGGCTACCTATTAAGTTCCATATCAGTTACAAAATATTATTACTTACCTATAAGGCCCTTAATGGTTTAGCTCCTGCGTACCTAACTAGTCTTCTGCCACACTACAATCCATCACACTCCCTAAGGTCGCAAAACTCTGGACTTTTGGTAGTACCTAGGATAGAAAATTACACTAAAGGAGGTAGAGCTTTTTTGCATTTGGCCCCCTAATTCTAGAATAGCCTTCCTGATAACGTTCGGGGTTCAGACACACTCTTTCTGTTTAAATCTAGATTAAAGACACATCTCTTTAGCCAAGCATTCACATAATGCATCTCATAATCTTGTACTGCAGTTATATCTGATCAAATGCACATTATTATTCTTTAGCTTGGGTTGAACAAATAATTTTTGCTTGGTTGGAACAGCAGCTACGCTAATTATGTCTCTATTTGTTTCTCTGTTTCTGCCACGGGATGTAATTAGGAATTACACAAGCTTCAGTCTGGATCCAACCCTTAAAAGTGCTGAGTTGATGTACATCAACTTGACATAGTCACCACTGATAAGCTACTATTAAATATAGTGTAGAAACTTAATTTCCAGTAAAGCTGCTTTGCAACGATTTGTATCATGAAAAGCACTATACAAATAAACTTGAATTGAATTTAATTGAATTAACGGCTGTAAGGTCGTTCTCAAACTGAGATGCGGTTACATGCCTAAGGTGCTCTCAACTCCATTCAGAGCCCAGGTCATTACCTTGTTAGCACTCCCTGTGGCGGACAGTGAACAGGGTCCCAAATTACTGTGCCCTGTTATGGCACTCAGGGTGTACGTTGAGCGCTCTGATCTGTTCAGACAGTCAGAGCAACTCTTTGTGTGCTTTGGAGGCTGCACGAGCAGAGATTATCTCGCTGGATAGTGGATGCTATAGCCCTGGCTTAGGCTGCGGCTGGCTTGCAGTGTGAGGGGCCATTCCACTAGACGAATGGCCTTCCCCTGGGCGTGGTTGAGCAGAATTTCTATTGGCGAGAT
Organism: Spinibarbus caldwelli; assembly: GCA_039654775.1. Taxonomy (NCBI): domain Eukaryota; kingdom Metazoa; phylum Chordata; class Actinopteri; order Cypriniformes; family Cyprinidae; genus Spinibarbus; species Spinibarbus caldwelli. The sequence continues at coordinate 30,358,020 of CM077247.1, read as the reverse complement.
TTGTGCAGCCGCAGGCTGGTCGTCGCTGTCCACTTTTAGTAGATTAGCCAATTTGGATGTCCCTGCTTTCTCAAATTGACTCTGATGATATGGTGCTCTGAGCTGGCCTATATAGCCACTGGCTTCTCTCCTTTTGTCAGGCGAAAGCGCCATTGGTTTGTGTAGCTACACAAACGTTATCAAATAAGGCTTCAGTATCAGAGTAAACAGGGGTTTACCCAAAGCATCAGCGACGGAACGGTGGAGGTTATGTCAGTAACCGGAGTGTTTGTCAGCCACTGTTTTCCTTTACCTCCATATTAAATTAATGATTCTGTGTATATCTTTGTGGTTGATTACATTTATATTTAGTCATTTAGCAGACCCTTTTATCCAAAGTGACTTGAAAAGAGGACAATAGAAGCAATCAAAATCAACAAAAGATAAGACTCAGCACCATGTGGTGCGTCGTGGGATGCGGAGAGGGAAGAAATTCTTTTGTGTATGTATTTTTTTTTTTCTGTATTTTGTCTTATTTGGTATTGTCTTTTATTTTCTCCTGTATATTTTTGAATTGTATTTTTGTTTTGTATTGTTTTGCCTTGCCTGTTTTATTATTGATGGTAATGACTATATTTATACTACGGGGTTTCTTTAATGTAATGGCACAGGGCAACATGCAATAATTCCCTTAAGATTTCCACAGAAGTGTAATTACAGTGTATCACGTGAATGTGATTGATCAATTTATGCAGTGATTACTTGATTGTGTGTAGGGAAGTATTGTTTGTTTTGGGTTTTGTTTTTAAAGGGTTTATAACTTGCCTTGCCTATGTGTATTTTATTATGCCCTTTTTAATTTGCCTTGTTTGAAGTTAAATTATTAATAATTATATGTATGTGGAAGTGTAATAAGGAATAAAGTGTTATGTGTTTTGTACACCAGCGCCCACCTTTATCCTTTAATTAGGATAAAGTATCCTAATTAAATAAATGTTATTGGCCAATTGCATGTCTGCATATTATCCCAGTTATTGATAGTTCAATCAGATATTTCAATATTTCCCAGTGGCGAGCGGTGACTTTTTTTAACCGAGTATGCGGAGTGCTAAGACTAAAGGAAAACTCCACCGTTTTTCCATGTTCCAATATGTTTTTCCTTCAATTTAATTTAATCGGTAATCGAGATCTGGCAGCAACAGCGCATTTTTCCGCTTGGGCGAGCGCTTCTCGGACAGCTTACCTCGCGCATGAAATCAGCAGTATATCAGCAAACCACTGAACGCGCTACAATCCTGAAGAGTCATAGCGACAGAGCGGAGGCGAGAAAACTGCGGAGCAGGGTTGCCAGGTTTTCACAGGAAAACCCGCCCAATTGCTACTCAAAACCAGCCCAAAACTAGCCCAATCGCTTTTCAGGGGGGATTTCCGGTAAAAATCGCGTTCGGGTGGGGTAAAATACACGTTTTTTGGTGGGGTTCCCCTGATAAATGTTGCTTTCCAGGGGCTAAATATCAGGTTATTGGGGTCGCTCCAACCCGCGGGCATGAAAAACATCCCGCGGAAAGAGCGTAAAAGTAGCCCAATTCCGCGGGAAAACCGCGGACTTGGCAACACTGCTGCGGAGAATCCGTTTACCCGGAAGCTTCCGTAACTGACGTTGATTTACAGAAAATTACCATTGTTTTCAAATAAATAATTTTACATACTTATTCCCAACACTTTATTAACCTTTAAGTCACATTTCAAATGACAAGGGATCAACTTATAATCATGTTTATATTAATTAGCCCATGAACTCATTCTCTCAGACGGCCTGGGTATGCGGCGCATTCGCAGCTTATATATGGAAGGCCGTCGGGGCCAAAAGTCTTCAAATGGAACGCCTGAAATTTGTTTGCGTTAACAAATCAACGCGTTTTTTGCCGCGTTTATTTGGTATGTATAAAGACTCGCAGTTTGACCGCATTAAGACGACATATTTAAACGTGTTTCTCAATGCGCACATTTTGGCCGTGTTAAGGTGGCAATTTTGAACGTGTAATATTTTTAAGGCATTACAATCTATATTACCCCCATATTAATACTTTCTTTAGTTTATGGTGTCATTAAGTAGACCTAATAAATGTAATGAGAAAGGGTTTTGTTTATTTTTGTAGGATACTCTTACTCACAGGTCCGTGTACTTTCATTTGAACAGAAATTAAGCTAGATTTGTCTCTTTTTTTCATGGGTTAAAAATTAGAATATGCTTTAATGTTTTAATATAATTTTTAATCCTTTAATATGTTTTGAATGTGTGAGCGGCCCTGCAACACCTTGTATGCGTGTAAGCCCCTTCAGTTCATAATTCCAAAGTATAGCCTATAATTGGGCATTAAGACATTGCAGTAGACTAATTATTACTGTGAAAACTTAAGTAGGCCTAAAGTTTTATTATAAATTATTAATAAAAATAAATATTGGTTATTTTTTACGTGGGGTTTGGTTTTCCCATGAAACACAAACTGTTATTATGTAAGTCTTTTTTTTTTTTTTTTTTTACATAATAACAGTTAAAAGTGTTATATTTAATCTAAATGTGTAAATATAAAGCATTGTTAACTTTATCTATTACACAGTAAAATAGTGCTGCTGCGCTCACGCCATTTACTGTTAAATCCTGTTAGGTGCATGAGGTTTATAGATCAGGCCTGTAAGGATTAAATTATGAAGAACCACTGATTGGAGATGCTTTTACTTTTACTTTGCCTCATAAGCCTTCTGCATGCTATATTTTTTCAGCGGCTTTGAAAAAGCGGTGGGGGGACAGAATCGACTTTGGTGGGGGCATGTCTCACCCACCCGTACCACCCGCAAATTGCGCCTATGATTATTATTGTTAATATTTTTATTATTATTATTAATTATAAAACTTCACTTATGTTTTTACTGCAATAATTCCCCACATTGTCTTTTGAAGAACGCCTATTGCTGCATTTTGAAGTCGCGCATGGATTCTGTTTTCCACGCTTACATACAGTGATGAATGGACATAAACCATCAGCTTTGTACCCGCAAGGGTAAACTGCACATCTGCATTTGGGTTTTATTCTCTGTAGTTCGATCAGGAAATGGTTCTGTGAGTGGGCCATGGGTTTGTTGTCTCTGCAGTCTGCAGTATTAAAGCAGGCAAATCTGTCGAGCAAAAGGAATTTAAGTGGATATAATATATATTTGCTAAAACTCATGTGGTCCTGTGTTGAAAATCTATGACGTTTCTTTTCGTTAAAAACTATGAACAGGATTACTGCTAGCAACTAGAGGCTATAGCTAAAGTTAAGCAAAACAAGCAACATGCACTGATGTAGTATGACAAATCATGACGTAAGACTGACACAGCACACAAGGCAGCAATGCATTATCCTCACGAACAAAGATTCCATCTGACATTTACATACGTATATGGCAGTGTACCATTACGACAGCCTTCACGAATAAACTTGACGTCTGACGTTTGTATACGTTGGGGTATATGTATACAAACGTCAGACGTCATATATATTAGTGAAGGCTGCCGTAATGGTACACTGCCATATACGTATGTAAACGTCAGACGGAATATTTGTTTGTGAGGATAATGCATTGCTACGTTGTGTGCGATGTCAGTCTTACGTCATGATTTGTCATGATTTTTCTCTAACGGTCTTTCGCGGGTAGGAAAACCAACAGCTTATGGCTCTTAGAAATTTTTTTGCTCACTGACAAAGGACCTTTTCTGACTGCTTGCAGCTGGCGTCTTCTAACCACACTGATGAAGATTTGAATGTTGTGAATGTGATAATAAGTATGTCCAAAATATGCTGCATTTAGCCTATAAGAACGATGGCTGACTTGATGCAACTTGAAATCATTAGATGATATGGAAAAAAAAATGTCCTCTTACAATAGCGATCAGTGGATGTTGAATGGATGGCTAATAAAATGTATGTAATGATTAATTTAATTCCATTATCTGTAAGCGAAAATTTAGGCCTATTTATAGTTCCAATTTATAGTCCTATATGCACTTTCGTTTGTCTGAATCACATGCACATTTAAGAAATTGTTGCGCTGTCTCTGTACAACATTTTATAAATGAGGCCCCAGGTGTCTCTTAGAAAAATTATTTCCCACAGTAAAGAAGAAAATATGGTCAAATATTTAGTGTATTGATGTTAATTTTTCGAACTGAGTAGGCCTACACTACATCAAGAAATAAACTATCATTTGTTATAAATAAAAAAAAAAACTTTTTTCTATATTAATTTTAAAATTATAATAAAAATTATAATTATACATATACATAAATAAATATCTAAATATTAACATATATAATTATAAAAATGCGTTTTACGGTGAACACAGACGCAGTAGGCAGTAGGCTAATCACACATTCCCGCATCCGCGCCGCGACCCTTGCACCTCATGTTTGCGGCTGAAAGCAAATGATCATAATCAGGGAATTATGAGGCGCCAGAGAATTTTGAACGCAGGTGCTGAGGGGGTGCTATAGATCAATGACAGGGGGATTAATAATATTAATCAATATTAATTTTATTAATTTTTTTTTAATTAATTTTTTTTTTTTTTTTTTACTGCGGAAAGAGCTTAAAACACTCCCGTCATTTTTGGATGTGGTTTCTGTCGTCTCATGCAGTCTCCGAGCACGTCACAACAATGAACCAGCTCACAGACATAAGAAATAAATCTGCAGAAAGCTTGAAAACCAATTAAAATAAAAAAACAAATCTCTGATTATGGTGCATTTCTCTATTAAAGGCATGTCCTCTGTGGAGACAGCGAGTCAGCACTGGCATTTGGCAACCTCATCTATGCAGCCGACACTGACTGAGAAAGCACTAGGTTATTAATAAATAATTAAAATGTCTTCTTTTTCGCCGATGCATTCATAATCATTACTTTAGCCATTGCTTTTGGGCAAGCTTTATGTGTACACTTCAGTGCGGAATAGGCTATAATACGTCTAAATGCCTATGGGCCATTCCACTGAATGGGTGCCATTTGCTTCCAAAACTCTTCAAAAAAAAAAATTAATTTTCTATCTTCTTTTAAAGACTGAATCTAGTAATACACATATTTAACTATTCAAAATCTGTACTGGTACATTTCAGGTAACTTTATTTAATTTTTTTTTTACACATTTTTTAAGTGGAAGATGGATGCATTTTTCTCAGTCCTGTTACCCAAACATAATGTCTTTTAAAAAGCACGTTTAAAAATATGTCAACAAATTCCTTCATTTCCCCCTCAGGCAGGTGTTTATTTTAAAGAAATTGTTGGTTTCGTGGTCAAAAAAATATTATTTTATCATAAAAAAAAATCACTAATTATCTAAACAAGGTGTATTTTTCTAAAGTACACGAACCAATTTTTTATTTTTTTTTTTCATTTTTAAGGCGACTCAAACCTCAAGCTTATCAATTTTCTATGATGCAATTTATTAAACAATGGGATAAATTATGGACCAAACTTAATTTAAAAATAGTGCTTCAACTTTATTTTTTAAAGAAAAAACTATTTAGTAACAGGAATGAAATGGGTAAGAGGAAGGAGTATCCATTATATTAGTATACAGGTTTGACTACACATGTGAGGTGTTAATGCCCGCACCAATATAGTGAAAGTGTTAAACATTGACTAGTGAGCTGACCTCACTGCTAAAAAAGGCCAAATCATGTTTCTATTTAAATCTAGTGGTCTGCAGAGGTTTTTGTTTAGGGGTAGAGGACGGGTTATTAGATAAGATATAAATAACGAAAAAAATAATAAATATTAAATATTAAAGTAAAATTGATATTAACAATAATAAACTTAACAAATAATATCTTTTCAGTTTTTCTGTGGATTTTGATTTCTTATAGCACAGCTCACATTCAAATGCCATACCATATATGAGTCTAATACATAATTGCCGCAGGACAGAAATTTCAAGTACATTTTCTGTCATACTTGCAGGAATGTAATATAAAATGCAGGAACAACCATAAGTTTTCTCTGGGCAAAAGCATTGTCTCAGTGTGGATAGAAGGCCAAAACTTTGAGAAAAAGATGCATTTTCAAATTTTCTAGATTAATATGGATGTAGCCTAAAATTTACATGAATAAATCTGATGACAATACTCACTCCTGTTACTTTTACTCAGTTACTATATATAAGTATAGGAGTAACAGGACTGAAAGTAATAGGATTGTGATTTTAGGATAAAATCAGCAAATACATATAATCTAGCCACATGAAGTACATGCTAATATTATGAGAATACTCAACAAATTGTAGTGATTCACCAAAGATTTGTATTTTTAAAATAAACAAGTAACATCTAAGAAATAATTTAGGTAACAGGACAGTATATTTATAATGACGCTCCCAGCCACCGTTACAATATCATCAAATCAAATGAGTTCATGTGTTCAGTGTGTCTGGATCATTGTGTTTGATGCATTTGAATCATCAAATGTTTAAAATGTATCTTGTGGAATTTTCCCAGTTTTCTAGAGGGGGGAATGTGTTAGAGTAACAGCACTGAGTGAAAACCTGGGGACACGACTAAAATGTGTATTTTATCCAAAATATTATAAATTTATTTAGAAATAAAGGTATTTAAAACACAGATGGGATATGGAGGTACACAAAAATGCAAAATAAAAATGTTTTCTGAAGGATGTTAAACATGATATTTCAAGTTAAAAATGTAGCGTTAGACACTGGGGACATACAAATGCTATATTTTCAGTGTTTTAAGTAGTTTTTAATAACTTTTTTTAATTATATATTTTACATTTGCAGTTAGATTAATGTGCAGGACACTTTACTTAATAATAAAAGGTTTTTTATAGTTCATTTTTATGCATGTTTGTACCTATAATGTCCTGGGGACACAAATGGCACCCATTCGGGTTTAGTAGGTTATTATACTAATCAATTTAATATAAACGAGCAACTAGTTGACAAGAAAAATCTTTAGTCGGGGGCAGGCCTTCTTGTCACAAGGAACCGATCCATTTTTAAAATAAAATGCAAATGTTGACATAAGTGCTACAGTAAATCACGCATATTGCATTGCAGTTATAAAATGATGCATGCAGTTGTTGATTTTAGCCTACTCATTTTATTCTAAACCTGTTTAATTAAAACCTTATTTAAAATAAATAAACCTTAATTCTCATTTCATTACATTTATTAATTTACTAGCTATACAACACAAATTAGACACCATAAACATTAATATTAGGGTAAACAGAGGGCAATGCCTTAACACTGTCAAACTGTACGTGTCTACAAGAAAGGCGGCAAACACTGACGCCTTCACAGGCCAAAATGAGCGTGTCTACACGCACGAAAGGAACCCGTTCAAAATTGCTGCGTTAACGCGAACAAATTGTGCGTGTCTACACGCACAAAAAGAACGCGTTCAAAATTGCTGCGTTAACACGAACAAATTGTGCATGTTGACGCGGTCAAATTTCGCGCGTTGCATTTGAAGACTTTTGGCCCCGATGGCCTTCCATACTTATATGGACGGAATGCCACTGATATTTCCTGGTCTATTAAAGGCACTTGAGGGCACACTACTATGAACTATGAATCCAGTAAATGAGGGTGAGGCAGTTTAAAGGTTACTTATCTGAGGTGATAATCAGTGGATGTAGTTTCTAACTTCAGCAGTGATGATCGGTTACAATCAAGGTACAATCAGGTGAATAGTTTACTCCATTATTTTATGTTACTCAATGGTGACCTATTATGTCCCTTTTTCCAAGATGTAAAATAAGTCTCTGATGTCCCCAGAGTGTGTATGTGAAGTTTTTAGCTCAAAATACCCCACAGATCATTTTTGTAACTTGTTAAAATTGCCACTTTTGTTAAAAACGCACTACATTTGTGTTTGTTCCTTTAAATGCAAATGAGCTGGTGCTCCCCGTCCCCTTTTCAGAAGAGGGTGGAGCTTCAAAAGCTCATGCTCTGGCATAACAGCAACAACAAAACAGGACGATCTCATGCACTGAAAATGTCGGAAAATCTCAGCAGCGGTGTTCGGCCTTACAGGTGCATCTCAATAAATTAGAATGTAGTGGAAAAGTTCATTTATTTCAGTAATTCAACTCAAATTGTGAAACTCGTGTATTAAATAAATTCAATGCACACAGACTGAAGTAGTTTAAGTCTTTTGTTCTTTTAATTGTGATGATTTTGGCTCACATTTAACAAAAACCCACCAATTCACTATCTCAACAAATTAGAATACTTCATAAGACCAATAAAAAAAATAAAAAAAAACCTTTTTTGTGAATTGTTGGCCTTCTGGAAAGTATGTTCATTTACTGTATATGTACTCAATACTTGGTAGGGGCTCCTTTTGCTTTAATTACTGCCTCAATTCGGCGTGGCATGGAGGTGATCAGTTTGTGGCACTGCTGAGGTGGTATGGAAGCCCAGGTTTCTTTGACAGTGGCCTTCAGCTCATCTGCATTTTTTGGTCTCTTGTTTCTCATTTTCCTCTTGACAATACCCCATAGATTCTCTATGGGGTTCAGGTCTGGTGAGTTTGCTGGCCAGTCAAGCACACCAACACCATGGTCATTTAACCAACTTTTGGTGCTTTTGGCAGTGTGGGCAGGTGCCAAATCCTGCTGGAAAATGAAATCAGGATCTTTAAAAAGCTGGTCAGCAGAAGGAAGCATGAAGTGCTCCAAAATGTCTTGGTAAACGGGTGCAGTGACTTTGATTTTCAAAAAACACAATGGACCAACACCAGCAGATGACATTGCACCCCAAATCATCACAGACTGTGGAAACTTAACACTGGACTTCAAGCAACTTGGGCTATGAGCTTCTCCACCCTTCCTCCAGACTCTAGGACCTTGGTTTCCAAATGAAATACAAAACTTGCTCTCATCTGAAAAGAGGACTTTGGACCACTGGGCAACAGTCCAGTTCTTCTTCTCCTTAGCCCAGGTAAGACGCCTCTGACTTTTCTGTGGTTCAGGAGTGGCTTAACAAGAGGAATACGACAACTGTAGCCAAATTCCTTGACACGTCTGTGTGTGGTGGCTCTTGATGCCTTGACGCCAGCCTCAGTCCATTCCTTGTGAAGTTCACCCAAATTCTTGAGTCGATTTTGCTTGACAATCCTCATAAGGCTGCGGTTCTCTCGGTTGGTTGTGCATCTTTTTCCTTCCACTCAACTTTCTGTTAACATGCTTGGATACAGCACTCTGTGAACAGCCAGCTTCTTTGGCAATGAATGTTTGTGGCTTTCCCTCCTTGTGAAGGGTGTCAATGATTGTCTTCTGGACAACTGTCAGATCAGCAGTCTTCCCCATGATTGTGTAGCCTAGTGAACCAAACTGAGAGACCATTTTGAAGTCTCAGGAAACCTTTGCAGGTGTTTTGAGTTGATTAGCTGACTGGCATGTCACCATATTCTAATTTGTTGAGATAGTGAATTGGTGGGTTTTTGTTAAATGTGAGCCAAAATCATCACAATTAAAAGAACCAAAGACTTAAACTACTTCAGTCTGTGTGCATTGAATTTATTTAATACATGAGTTTCACAATTTGAGTTGAATTACTGAAATAAATGAACTTTTCCACGACATTCTAATTTATTGAGATGCACCTGTATATGTTAGAACCAGAATCGGACAGTGAAGGAGAGACTCTAGAAGCATTGCGTCGCTGACACGTTGAATGCAACAGGATGTTTCTGAATGGTTAGTTGATGAATTTACGTAGTTGATGTGGAGATAACTTTCTTCAAGTAATCGCTTAGCATGTTCTGTCATAAGTAATAAATGCACGTTTATGAATTACACAGACAGAGAGCATGGCGCGATAAAAATTATGACATATTTGGTGTCATGGTGCTTTCGCGTGCTATCGCAAACATTATCACAAACTTTAAGTCCCACTTGTGATTATGAGCTCGACAAATTCAAGGTGGTTGACTTCACATTGCTTTCATGTGTAATTTTTTATCCACCACATTCCTATTTACAATCATTCTGGTAGCATGTAAAGGCAGCATCAGGGAAAACAGGCAGAGATAGTAGCTTTAACAACATTAGCCTTACAGAGTGCCAAGAAGCTCTTCCAGAAAGGCAGTTTGGAAAAAATATGACTCCTATATTCATTGGTGCATCCCAAAACACAACACTTGTAATGGCTGTTTGGAGCTGACATTGTATTTCTCCAGCAACTAACGTTACAGCAAGAAAACAGTAATGGCAGACTGCTGCTTCTCACTCAGGCCTGTGTCTATGCTAACAGAGCGTCACAAAAGGGCGGGACATTTTCCCTAAGATGACATGTACGTAGGGAGAATTGCATTGGAATTGCTTGTTCTGAGAGACTGTTAATGATTTATTGGGATAATAAAAAAAAATGAGTGGGTGGATTTTACCATTATAGGCTGTTGTTTTCACACACTACAGCCACATAACTGTTCAAACACCTTATAAAAGTGATTTCTGCATAATAGGTCCCCTTTAATCAAGGTCTACTTTATAAAAGATTGTGTTAATATAAGTTTCAGTGTCAGCAATATTTCATCACTGTCTAGTGTAAAATATCCGTTTCTCTGTCCTCTGTTCTGCAGCTGATACAATGTTGTGGTTTTTATGTTCAATAATCGAACACAGCACACATACATTTCTGATCAGTGCGACAGAAAACCTCAAGGAGCTTCTCATGTTTCTGGCAGATCATCTCCTGCAGTCGTCCTGTGGCTTCAGTCAACTTTGTGTGGCTTACGTGAATGAAGCTCCTCATGACGCTCAAAATGAGTTTGACAGTAAGATTCCTGACACACCAGACAGGTCTTGACGGCTTTGTATTTTCTTCCAGTACAGATGTCACACTGCACATCTCCAGCTCCAGCGAAACAGTCAGCAGAGAGTCTGGTCTTCTTCAGTTTCTCCACCACTTCAGCCAGCATGGTGTTTCAAGCTAAAGCGGGTCTTGGACTGAAGGTCTGTCTGCACTGAGGGCAGCTGTAGACTCCTTTCTCATCCTACTCATTCCAGGAGTCTGTAACGCAGCTCTTACAGTAACTGTGTCCACACTGGATGGTCACTGGATCCTTCAGGAGATCCAGACACACTGAACACATGAACTCATCCTGAGAAATTCTGGCTTCTGCCATTTTACTGCATGCATACAGAGAGAGAGAGACACACAAACACACAACAGCTCAACCACACTTTCCCTTTCTCTTTCCCTGAACTCATGTAACCCTGTTTCCTGGCTCTGTGTTTGACTGATGTCTGTAAAACAGGCGAGTCTGCAATGTTTTCTACAGACTGTACAATTTCAGATAATCTTATATGTATATCTATATAGACTGTACAATGATGACACTTATTGCAAATTTTTTTTTTTTTTTTTTTTTTTTTTTTTTTTAAAAATCACTGCACTATAAAAAAGGTTAACAGGATGTTTCGGTGTCTATCCAAACACCTTCATCAGTTGTAAAAACAGGAAGTAACTGGCAAATATATCCACAAACGTCACATGATAATCAGACCTATAGAGGTTATATGACTACTAGATTAAATGTATAACACATGCCAGAGTAGATGGTGTTACTGCTCATGATGGTGCCCCTCCTACTCTCCGGACGGAGCACCCCGATCTCTCCTTGCAGCGTCATGGCACCGTTTCCAGCACAGCATCATAGGCATGGGACAGATGAGGTCTAAAACCTCCTTCCCTATTCAAAGAGGTAATGTTGTATATGCTGTTAAGTTTAGTGAAGAGTGTGAGGATTTATACATAGGAGAAACCACAGCCACTTTATCAACGCATGGCTCAGCATAGACGTGCAAATTCTTCTGGGCAGGATTCGGCAGTCTTCTTGCATCTACAACAAAAGCAGCACAATTTTCACAACCATGAGGTGAGAATTCTGGAAAGAGAAGAGAGTTGGTTTGAAAAAGGCATAAAGGAAACAATTCATGTAAAAGTGGAGCGTCCCTCTTTGAATAGGGGAGGGGGTTTGAGACATCATCTGTCCCATGCCTATGATGCTGTGCTGGAAACGCTGCCACGACGACTGATGATCTTAATCAGAGAAGTGTCCTCGCAGGTTTGACTAAATTGCAACCCTCTACTACAGTGTTCCTCAACCCTGTTCCTAGACACATTACATTTTGGATTTCTCCCATATCAGACCCATCCATTTAAGGTCTTGGAGTCTCTACTAATGAGCTGATGAGTTGATTCAGGTGTGTTTGATTAAGAAGAGTTAGGAAAATGTGTGCTTTTGGTGTTTCTCCAGGAACAGGGTTGAGAAGCACTGCTCTGCTACCTCATTGGTCACACCCAACTCCAGTCCAGCAGTCTTTACTAATGAGCTGACGAGCTGAATCCGGTGTGGGAGACATCCAGTATATGCAGTGGTGACTCCAGGACAGGTTTGAGAAGCATTGGGCTATAATATAAATATAAGAGAAAAACAGGTTAATTTTGCCCCCATATCTTGAATATTATGCAGTGACTGCTTGGGCTCTCAAAGTATGTTCTTGTTTGGTGTTTGCAAAGTGACTGACACTTGATAATGTTAGCTTGCACATCATTAAAACAACAATTACAATACTACAGTAGACAATACATATTGCACACCCCTAGTTCCACTTTCAGAGAGCCAAGCTTTGCATCATGTTACATTTATTTGTTACATTTATATAGCACTTTTCTGGGCACTCAAAGCGCTTTACCTAGAAGGGGGGAATCTCCTCATCCACCACCAGTGTGCAGCATCCACCTGGATGATGTGATGGCAGCCATATTGCGCCAGAACGCCCACCACACACCAGCTTACTGGTGGAGAGGAGACAGAGTGATGAAGCCAATCAGTGTATGGAGATGATTAGGAGGCCATGATGGTCAGAGGCCAATGGGCAAATTTGATGGGGGCAGGTTTGTCTTAAATGTGTTATCATCATCGTTGTTATCAACATTTTTTTTAAGTTATATTTTTGGGACTTTTATGCCTTTATTGTTGATAGAATAGCGGAAATACGACAGGAAAGCACAGGGAAGAGAGAGCAGGGAGCAGGAGCGGCAAAGGACCACGAGTCAGGAATCGAACTCAGGTCGCCAGGCATGTCGGCACACAAGGCTATCAGCGTCGACATTATCACCGTTTTAATGCATTTTTTTCTCCCCAAAATCAAATCCAACATATTAACAGCCCTAACATAACATGAATATAAATATACAATTATAAATGATGATAAATGTTTGCTTTGTGTCAAAATAGTTTGACATTTCAACTTTGTTGATTAGAAATCCATACTTGTAGCTGTAATAATTACCCGTTTTAGTTATTTTTATGATTTGAATGAATATAAACATGAATAAAGGCAATGCTCCAGGGAGAAAGACATCTGTCTGTCTGTCTGTTTAAAGTCAAATGTGGTTCTGTGAATGTGACTTTTTTCATGTGTAGCTCCATATGTTCACCACTAGATGTCCTACATAACACTAATAGTTTTCTCTTGTAACTAATGTTCTTTATTGGTTCTTCATGTGTCTCCTATTCCCATATTCCTTAGCTGTCTATTATGTAAGCTGTGCATTTCATAGCTGTTTATTTATTTATTTTTTTTAATATGTAACATGGGTTCTGTATTTCATTTTGGAACTGATTAATAGTTGGCCTCAGCTTTTGAGTGAATATTGCCAAAATTATCCACAAATAGTGATTTTTTTCACTCAAAAACTGAGGAGCTTCATGGTTTTTTTATTTTTTTTATTATTTTTATTTTTTTCTCTGTACTATCGAAGTCAATGGCTACCGTCAACTGTTTGGTTACCAACATTCATCATAATATCTTCTTTTACTTGTTAAGGTAAATGAGCGTGAGTATGTGATAGCTATGTACATTTGACATGAATAAAAACTCTATGCTGTATTAATATGCTTAAGCCGTAATTTTAGAAACCGCCAGATATGTCTGGAAAGAAGTCGGCAGTGTTAATGGCTGTGCTGATGAAGAAAGAAACCCATTGTGCTCCATTGTTACTGATAGCACTGTTAGTCACTTTTGAGGGGGAGGTTGAGGCTGTAGATATTCCAGTTTCATTTACATTTACATTTACATTTAGTCATTTTGCAGGCGCTTTTATCCAAAGCGACTTACAACTGGGGAATACATAAAGCGATTCATCTTAAAGATGCAAACAGACAGAGGAAGTGCTCGTAATACCGTCTCAGTCATTGTTCAAATAAGTACAAGCTAGAAAGGGAAGGAATAAATAAAGAGAAAGACAAAGGTTTTTTTTTTTCATTCAAAAGCCTGGCTGCTGCGTTTTTAACCATCTGCAGATGATTTACAGTTGAATTAGGCAAACCCCGGTATAAAGAGTTACAATAATTCAACTTTGAGGTAATAAAATGCATGAATAACAATTTCAAGGTCTTTCTTAGAGAGCATCATCTTGATTTTGGCAATAGATCTTAGCTAAAAGAAACTGATTTTAACAATGGCACTAAGCTGCTTACTGAAACTCAAATTGGAATAAAAAATGACACCAAGATTTCTGACACAATGATGAACATTTGAAGATAGAGAACCAGAGGTCAGAGGTCATAACTGGTGGGGCGAAGATAACAATTTCAGTTTTGTCATTGTTTGGATGTAAGAAGTTCATGTCCATCCAACATTTTATGTCACACAGGTAGTCAAACAGGCCAGACAAAGAACCATTATTATTTCTGATAGGAAAGTAGAGCTGAGTGTCATCGGCATAAAAGTGGTATGATAAATTGTGTCTCTGTATAATATGACCAAGTAGAAGCATATATAATGCAAACAGAAGAGGAACCAAAATGGAGCCCTGGGGTACACCGTAATGTATTGGAGCATGGGAAGAAAAACAATTCCCTACTTTAACAGAAAACGTTCTCCCTTTGAGGTAAGAGGCAAACCACTCCAGCACAGAGCCTTGAAGCCCTGCTACATGTTCTAATCTGTGTAAAAGTATATCGTGATCTACAGTGTCAAGTGCTGCACTTAAATCAAGCAAGACTAAAATACAGCCAGAACCTGCATCCAGAGTGAGTAAGATGTCATTTAAAACCTTCAACAAAGCTGATTCATTACTATGTAGCTCCCTGAAACCAGACTGAAATTTGTCAAAAATACTAAAAGCACTCAGGTATGAAGAGATCTGATGGTAAACAACTTTTTTCCAGAACTTTGGAAATGAAAGACTGTTTAGAAATGGGTGTGTAGTTATTCAGGTCATGCTGATCTAAATGATTTATTATTATTATTTTTTTTTAACAACGGCTGTACTGTAGCATGTTTGAAGTTAGTAGGTACCACCCCATTAACCAATGAACTATTAACAACGGCGGTCACAACTGGACTTAGAGCTGAAAAAAACTCTTTAAAAATATGTGAAGGCAAAACATCAGAAGGGCAAACAGAGGATTTCATACTAGAAACAATATCATGAAGCTGTGAGGGCGACACAGGTTGAAAAAGTGAAAGAGCACTGTCACAGGGGGGCATTTCCAGAGATGAAAACCTCTGAGATGGAAAATTAGAGCGAATACCCTCAGTTTTACGGATAAAATGTGTTAAAAACTGATCACACAGGTCAGTAGAAACCTCAGGTAGAACACTAGAAGAGGGATTTAGAAGAGCATTAATTGTGCTAAAAAGAACCTTAGGCCTCTGAGAATTTTGTGCAATTAAATCAGACATATATTTAAACTGTGCCTCCCTAACAGTATTCTGATACTGCTTAAGACACTCCCTGAAAATATCTTATGATATATGAAGTTTGTCTTTCCTCCACCTGCGTTCAGCACGCCTGCACTCTTGTCTGACCGCACGAGTGGGCCCATTTAACCAGGGCTGCACTTTCTTCACCACACTGGATTTTTGTAACCTCAGAGGAGCAATTGAGTCTAATGTAACAGTGCAGGTACTGTCAAAAACGTCAACCAGATCATCAGGATGAACACAGGAGGAAAGAGTTTCACCAACATTAGGGGTTTGGGAAGATAAACAGACATCAATGAAAGACCTAGCAGTTGAATCAAAACGTCTAGATACAGTGGGTACGGAAAGTATTCAGACCCCCTTAAATTTTTCACTCTTTGTTATATTGCAGCCATTTGCTAAAATCATTTAAGTTCATTTTTTTCCTCATTAATGTACACACAGCACCCCATACTGACAGAAAAACACAGAATTGTTGACATTTTTGCAGATTTATTAAAAAAGAAAAACTGAAATATCACATGGTCCTAAGTATTCAGACCCTTTGCTGTGACACTCATATATTTAACTCAGGTGCTGTCTATTTCTTCTGATCATCCTTGAGATGGTTATACACCTTCATTTGAGTCCAGCTGTGTTTGATTATACTGATTGGACTTGATTAGGAAAGCCACACACCTGTCTATATAAGACCTTACAGCTCACAGTACATGTCAGAGCAAATGAGAATCATGAGGTCAAAGGAACTGCCTGAAGAGCTCAGAGACAGAATTGTGGCAAGGCACAGATCTGGCCAAGGTTACAAAAAAATTTCTGCTGCACTTAAGGTTCCTAAGAGCACAGTGGCCTCCATAATCCTTAAATGGAAGACATTTGGGACGACCAGAACCCTTCCTAGAGCTGGCCGTCCGGCCAAACTGAGCTATCGGGGGAGAAGAGCCTTGGTGAGAGAGGTAAAGAAGAACCCAAAGATCACTGTGGCTGAGCTCCAGAGATGCAGTCGGGAGATGGGAGAAATTTGTAGAAAGTCAACCATCACTGCAGCCCTCCACCAGTCGGGGCTTGATGGCAGAGTGGCCCGTCGGAAGCCTCTCCTCAGTGCAAGACACATGAAAGCCCGCATGGAGTTTGCTAAAAAACACCTGAAGGACTTAATTCTAAGCGGTATGTGTGGAGAAAACCAGGCACTGCTCATCACCTGTCCAATACAGTCCCAACAGTGAAGCATGGTGGTGGCAGCATCATGCTGTGGGGGTGTTTTTCAGCTGCAGGGACAGGACGACTGGTTGCAATCGAGGGAAAGATGAATGCGGCCAAGTACAGGGATATCCTGGACGAAAACCTTCTCCAGAGTGCTCAGGACCTCAGACTGGGCCGAAGGTTTACCTTCCAACAAGACAATGACCCTAAGCACACAGCTAAAATAACGAAGGAGTGGCTTCACAACAACTCCGTGACTGTTCTTGAATGGCCCAGCCAGAGCCCTGACTTAAACCCAATTGAGCATCTCTGGAGAGACCTAAAAATGGCTGTCCACCAACGTTTACCATCCAACCTGACAGAACTGGAGAGGATCTGCAAGGAGGAATGGCAGAGGATCCCCAAATCCAGGTGTGAAAAACTTGTTGCATCTTTCCCAAAAAGACTCATGGCTGTATTAGATCAAAAGGGTGCTTCTACTAAATACTGAGCAAAGGGTCTGAATACTTAGGACCATGTGATATTTCAGTTTTTCTTTTTTAATAAATCTGCAAAAATGTCAACAATTCTGTGTTTTTCTGTCAATATGGGGTGCTGTGTGTACATTAATGAGGAAAAAAATGAACTTAAATGATTTTAGCAAATGGCTGCAATATAACAAAGAGTGAAAAATTTAAGGGGGTCTGAATACTTTCCGTACCCACTGAAGATGTGGTGAGTGATATGGTTTAGAGTGAGTACCAGCTAATACAGAGTCAAAAACCACTGGATAATGATCAGAGATAGCAGTGTCAAAATGTTAGTCATTTTGATGCTGCCTGTAAGTGCATATTGTACATTTCAGCATCTACCCAAACATACAGAAAGTACATTTTTGTACCTGTGAATGTTACTTATGAATACCGACAGGGGTTGGACAATGAAACTGAAACACTGGCCAATATAGTGTTGGAGGATTCATGGCTTTATTTCTGCAGCCTGGTGGCCAAACTTCACTGATTGCACATTCCACCAGTAAGAGCAGAGTGCGACGGTTGAATTATCAGAGCAATAGCACAGCTGTACATAAAATATTGCAATGCACACAACATAATGTGAGACATATCAGAGTTCAAAAAAGGACAAATTGTTGGTGCGCATCTTGCTGGCGCATCTGTGACCAGGACAGCAAGTCTTTGTGGTGTATCGAGAGCCACGGTATCTAGGGTAATGTCAGCATAGCACCATGAAAGACAAACCACATCCGACAGGAGTAACTATCGACGCAAGAGGAAGCTGTCTGAAAGGGATATCCGGGTGCGAAAAACAAAACCACAGCTGCCCAACTCACTGCAGAAATAAATGTGCACCTCAACTCTCCTGTCTCCACTAAAACTGTTCGTTGGGAGCTCCACAGGGTCAATATACATGGCTGGGTTGCTATAGCCAAACCTTTGTTCACTTGTGCCAGTGCTAAATGTCAGTTTCAGTGGTGCCAGCAGCGGAAATCTTGGGCTGTGGACAATGTGAAACATGTATTGTTCTCTGATGAGTCCACCTTCACTGTCTTCCCCACATCCGGGAGAGTTATGGTTTGGAGAAGGCCCAAAGAAGCTTACCACCCAGACTGTTGAGTGAAGCATGAGGGTCGATCAGTGATGGTTTGGGCTGCATTATCATGGTATTCCCTAGGCCGAATACTTGTGCTAGATGGGCACATCACTGCCAAGGACTACCGAACCATTCTGGAGGATCATGTGCACTCAATGGTTCAAACATTGTACCCTGAAGGTGGTGCCGTGTATCAGGATGATAATGCACCAATACACACAGCAAGACAGAGTGGTTTGATGAACATAAAAGTGAAGCTGAACATCTCCCGCCTGCACAGTCACCAGATCTGAATATTATTGAGCCAATTTGGGGTGTTTTGGAGGAGTGAGTCAGGAAACGTTTTTCTCCCCAGCATCATGCAGTGTATAATCTCTGTCTGTCTGACAGTGGATCTGGATTATGTAATCAGGTTCCAAAAATTAAATACTTGTAATGATATTACATTTAGTATGTAGAGCATTTTAAAATACTCAAGATTACAATTACTTTATTTTTTTTTTTTAGGTTACATGATTGCATATAATTCACACAATGGCAGTAAATTATTCATAATTTATTCATTCTTTTTTTCTCTCTCTTTTTAATTTTCCTTTCTAAAAATCCTACTGTGTGTCATACCATTTAGCTTTGACTGTGTTCATAATATAGAATGATTGTGTAAATGTTGTGTAAATAAATTTGCAAAACAT
This sequence comes from Spinibarbus caldwelli, assembly GCA_039654775.1. Taxonomy (NCBI): domain Eukaryota; kingdom Metazoa; phylum Chordata; class Actinopteri; order Cypriniformes; family Cyprinidae; genus Spinibarbus; species Spinibarbus caldwelli. Next base: position 30,338,779 of record CM077247.1, on the reverse strand, counting down.
TCTGAATTTGGGTAAAAAGAGCACCACTCAAGCTATAAGACCACATATGAAGTAAATAATTATGCAAATCACTAAACACTGGTGATGCATAGCTGTGAAACTTGTGGCTTTATCATATCCAGAATAACCTTCAGTAACTGTTCATTCTGAAGTCTGGACAAATATATTTCAAACCTGGAGGATTTTGGGCATGTAATGTCATTGCTGTTTTCATGTTTACTAATATCTGTTCATGTAATGCAGGGATTCCCAAATGTATTTGTCAGCTAAACCACTTTGTCATAAAATATTTACTTGAAATACCTCTGAGAAAGTTAATATTTCAATAATTTAACAACACATTTGCATGTTTGCAGTTTGGTATTGGTTAATAGTCACATTGACATGCAGGTATACAAATAAAATAATTATATTTTTAGTGCTCAAGTATTTAAATTATTTGTTTTATTTTACATTTAATGATGTCAATTATTAGCTTTTTAAAAACTCACAGACCCACTTAAGTTCTTACATTAAGACCAGTTTGGGAAACCCTGGTGTAATGTAATGTTTAATGCAAATTATGATGTTAATATAAAAAAATATATATTGAATGTACCTAATTGAATGTTCTTCCTCTTTGCTTTTTTTTTTTTTTAAAAATATGGTACATTTATTGGTAAGTTTATATATATAAAAGTCATCTAAAAAGGTAATCGGAATACATAACCAAAAATTAGTAACCTAGATTATGTTACTACAGTTGTCATCATGTAATCTGTAATCAGAAATGAACTAAAATCTACCCAGCACTGCTGATCGACAAGTTCTAGATTATTATTATTATTATTTTTTTTTAATTGTTTTCTAGTCATAAATAATGTAACAATCAGATTAACATTATCTTGTTGTTAAAACTTCTACTCTACAAAATATAAATGAAGAAATAAATAAATAAAAAATACATGCCTGTTGCTGATTGTACGTTTGGGACTGGGAGTTCCATCTTCCAGTCCTCCTCTGAGATCCTATTGGTGCCAGTAAGTTTGCAAACAAGAGTATCTCCTTCCCATTGGCAAACGAGGAGTTAAGAGGATGAGAAATGAAGAGGTGAAACATGAACACAAGCCCGCTCAGAGGAGAGCGAGCAGGACAGAGGAGAGTAGAGAAAGATGTGTGTGCTGCTGACAGACCCTCGTCTCATCATCTGATCTCTGCTCAGAATGCAGGCGCTATCCGCAGATGCTTCGGGGGAAAGTTGCAAGAAGATGAAGGTGGAAAATATGAAGAATGAGAAGTTGCAGTGCATCTCGGATTATGACAGAGATGCACCGACAGCAACTTTCATCGACAAACAGGGTTAGTGTAGCATAACTGAGAGGGAGAAGAAAAAAACATCAATGTCTGACAACTGTTTTAAGTATTTGTGTTGCGTTACCAATCATGTAATCTATGCCATTTTGATGACTTCTGAAGATCAGCGAAACGACAAGAAGAAAAGCATGAAGTCCAGCAGACCTGCAGGAGCAGAATGTGAAGCTGCCAGAGAAGTTGGAGTAGATCTTCAAGGATCTGACCTGTGGAAGAGATTTCATGAGATTGGCACAGAGATGATCATCACCAAAGCTGGGAGGTAATCACAATTTAACCTTAATATTAGCCTACACTTTTTGTTGACCTTTAAGGCTGGATTACACTCAAATGATGCATATATTTCTGTGTGAGTTTGTTATGTTTAGAATAACAGTCTGCTAGAATGCCGTTTTTCTCTTTAACCATTTACAAAGTTGGCAAGTGTATGAAGCCTACTGAAAAAAATCTGCATTTCAATTCTTTTGATATCCTCTCATAGTCTGAAGTTATAAATAAATAAAAATCAAATCAAATCAAATAAAAAAAAAAAAATCTATAAACTCTGACTGCCCAAAAATCTTACACAATTAGTGTCAGCTTGCCAGTCTTTATTTTGACTTATGTTATAACTACTGGAAGTAGGCCTGTGTGAACTGTATTATACTATTCAGTATTTTTACTTTACCTAGCCAAACTGCAGTAATGATTTTATAATGTCAGTGTTGATTGTGTATCTATTATCTCATCAGGAGAATGTTCCCCTCTGTCCGAGTTAAAGTGCACAATCTGGATCCCGACCAGCAATACTCCATCACCATGGACATCATGCCTGTGGACTCAAAGAGATACAGGTCCTTCAGTCTGAACTGATATTATCAAACAAACAATTAAATTAGTGAATAAAGATGGTGAGAATAGTAAAAGATTAATACCTGCAATTTAATATAATCTCATCTCAAATAAATGCATAGTTAATTAAATTTGTAGAAAAAAAAAAAAAAAAACTTAAGTAATCACACACTTGCTTCAAATGCTTAAATCATGTATTGAGGAGAACAAGGAGGAATAGCATACTAGAAATCTTCATTGTTGTGTCAGGTATGTGTACCACAGCTCTCAGTGGATGGTGTCTGGAAACACGGATCATCCCTGTGTCCCTCCTCGTCTGTATGTCCACCCGGACTCGCCGTCTTCAGGACAGACCTGGATGAGACAGCTCATCAGCTTTGATCGTGTCAAACTCACCAACAATGAGACGGATGACAAAGGCCATGTGTGTTCCCTTCTTTAACATGACTACCTCTACAACATAAAAACATTAACAATAACAGTTACTACATACTTAATGTGTCAAATGTGATTTGAAATTCAGATAATCCTGAAGTCCATGCACAAGTACAGGCCACGCATACACGTTATTCTGCACAGTGAACGCCTGTCACAGACTCTTGTGTCTCTGTCGGCGGATGGCGTCTACACTTTCTCCTTCCCTGAGACTGAGTTCACCACTGTCACAGCCTACCAGAACCAACAGGTCACTCGTCTCGACAATTAACTCTGCAGTTTATCTCAGATTAATAGGACATGGTTCTGCATTTATGTTGGAAAATTTGACAAAATTTGAGTGGGGTCCAAAAGTCTGGGACGATACTGAAATCTGAGTAAAGTTTAAATCTAAATTAGACTGACCCGGATGTAGAGTGCAGATGAGTACAAATAATTATTGGTAGCTTACATAATAAAACCTGTTCTTTTACACATGCTCCATTCTACAGATTCTACTATAAAACCTGGAACATGTAACGCTACAGCAAGTCATTCTGATTTCAAGCATATGATATTAAAACACAATTTATATCTCGTAATTAGGACTTTTTTTTTCTGACAGTTCTGCTTTTTTCTCACAACTGTGAGTTTACTTCTTTTCTCAGAGCTGTGAGATAATGTGCAGTTGTGAGTTAAGTCCAATTCAGAGGAAAGAATTTTTTTTCTCAGAACTTTGAGTTTATGTCTTCCAATTCTAACTCACTATGCTTGTTATGAAGTCAGAATTGTGAGATATAAACTTGCAGTTGTGAGAAATTCTGACCATATTTCTCAGAATTGCAAGTTTATATTTCTCCATTTTAATTTATAACTTGCAATTGCTAGCTTATATCCCATGATTCAGAAGTCAGAAGTGTGAGATTTAAACTTGCAATTGCAAGAAAAAAAAGGCAGAATTGTGAGATAAAAAGTTGCAATTATATTTTTTATTTTTATTTAGTGGTGGAAACAGGCTTCCATAAGTGTAAAGTTATAGGTCTGTATGGAGAAATAAATATCTGCCAAAGTGGTTTGACTGATTGTGTATTTTCTGCTACCTTTAAGATAACAAAACTGAAGATTGACAGGAATCCTTTTGCCAAGGGCTTCAGGGAACGAAATGGGTAATGAAAGTTACTGTCTGCATGAACTATTTGTATTAAATATGTTTGCCAAGCTATAAAAAGGTTTTTACAGTAGCGGAATAATCTGAAATCAACACATAACAATAGATGATGTTATGATGATGTTGTACATGTGTTAGCAGATTCCTGAACTCTCACCCTCTCATTCTTCTGCAGTGCGTTTAGGAGCGTGCTGGAGTCATACTCATGGCGCAGTCCCTTTAACCTCGATTTCAAATCTTTTGCTATGGAGGTACAAGGTATGTTTAATTTTTTTATTATTTTAGCTAAAATGTTCATTAACAAAGAGCCATCATGCATTCATTTTATCTGACTGCAGGCAGATGTTATGGACCTTCAGCAGGCTTCGGCATCACCTCATCAGTGCCATCCTTCTTGCCCAGCTCCTTCTCTCCAGCAGCCCATCCCGTCACATTCTCAAGCCCTAAATGCTGCAAGATACTCCCTTCACACAGTTTTCTCACATACAGAGCCTACTGCAGCATCTGCCTGGGCACACTCAGCAGTTACACTGGGCTGCGACCCGTGTTAGATCTGCCCTTCACGACGGCTCTCCAGCTAAAGAAAGGAGACAGCTGGCTCCAGGACTCTAGCACCAGAAGTACTTCAGCTGGATGGGCCTCTGGAGACTATCAAACTCAAAAAGACAACAGAGAGCCAGCCTTTGTGTCGCCCTACAGCTACAGCCACCGATTCTCTACTGTTACTCATCATCTAAAACTGGCTCATGCTGAGAGCCTGTTCACCAAATGCCCATGATCTCCTCATTCAGTTTCTGCCTCTGACACCAAACACGTCAAAACATGCACTCTAGTGAGGGCACTTGTGTCCCAATACAGCATGATCTCATGAGCACACCTACATTTACTTATTTTTACACAGAAACTAAAATGTAAATATTGACAGCGTGTGAATAGTACCATTTTTGTATGAACAACTTTAGAGAAATACAAATGTTTATGAATCTGTATTGAATCTATGAATATTAAACTCATGGAATTAACCAGTTGATTCTGTTGTATTTATTATAATTGAGATTAATAATGTTTTCTAATGCGGTTTAAAAAACAAAAAAACTGGGTAACACTTTATTTTAAGGTGTCCTTGATACACATGATACATGTACTTACTATTATAATAACAAGTAATTATGCACAATTACATGCAAGTAACCCTAAGCCAAACCCTAAACCTAACCCCAACCATATAGTAAGTACATGTAGTTAATATTACTCAGTACTTAAATGTATAATTACACTGTAACAAGGACATCTTAAAATAAAGCGTAACCAAAAACTGTTAACACATTGCAACTTTGAAACTAATGTTTTAGTTTGTTCAGTGACATCTGGTGCCACATTCATCTTGTTTTAAAAGAATTACACAATTTTCAACAGGACTAAATCTTAAACTGAATACAAATTCTCTAATCATTTAACCAATTTTATCATTCATTTTTTCTTTACTTTGGTGTGGGACACAAAATGAGTTTTCATGAATATGCTTTGGGTCAATAAACAGTCCATAAAACAGCACAAAGCACTAATATTTTCATAAAAAATACATTTTATTTGCACAAAAGTGCTATGAAAAGGGTTTCACATCAGTGATTTCAAATGCTTGAAACCATCTCTTGCTTTCATACTCTTGCATGCCTTGGAACTGACTGTGACATGCTGTTGTTCAGTTGATGTATGTGAGAAGTTTTCTCTACAACAGTGGTTATTTAGTGAAGACTGGGTGTGTCACACATAATGCCCTACAGAACAGAGTTAGCTAACCTTCCTGCAGACTGTCCCAATGCTGTTCCCACCTGCCTGCTATTTTGCAGTAATCCTGAAGTCAGACCTCCGCCAGGCTCTCCCTCTGCAGCCACACACAGATCACTCTCGCTGGACTTTTAATCACTCGCACCTGTGCACAATCACAGTCAAGGGCAGCTCCCATAATCCCATAATAATAATAGTTACATACCTCCCGTGATTATCATCCCTCGACGAGAGTATTCTCCATTCCTCCTGATTTCTCTAACTTTGTGGCTGCTTCAACACCTGCTGTCCTCATTCATCAGGTCAGGTTTCTCGAGTTAAGTCATATTGCTGCTTACTTCTACTCATCTTTTACTTACCTGGTTGTGAGTTCACCACTTGAGTCTGGTTCATCTTCAGGAACAAATTTTACAGTTTATAATATTTATAGTCTTTGTTGATGATTAACTAAGAGTGCTTTGAACAGTATAATATACCATAGTCTGTGCATTTATTTGTACATTTAATTACAGCTCTCACAGGATATGTGTGTATGTACTGTGAGCTTACAAAATTATAATATTTGTTCATTTTATTACACATAATGGTGAATTGCAGCATGCATTTGTAAGATACTTTGATACTTATACCTCAATGAGAGCAAAATCAGTCTGAATCAAAAGTCGCTGTTGTGTTTTTTGTTTCATTTTGTCTTCTCCACTCCCCGGTACATCAAGACTACTTTTTTTTTTAGTATTTTTAAAAGCTGTGGTGAGATCTAACTAATGCTGAAACGGGGTTTCATGACCCTATCTTCATGCCTTATAGTTACGTTTAGAGCTGAATTAGAGATTAGATTTGCCATATAGTATATTTTGCTCTATGTGAGTGTACTGTATGTATGCAGATAAAGTTGGACGTACTATATATATAAGACTTTAAACATGTCGCTTGCTGATAATAAAATTGTAACAATATAAACAATCAAGCAGCTGAGATTTTCTGTTGCTTCATGTGAGCGTACTGCATGTATGTGGCTATGTATTTGATGATGTGTATTACTGACACAGGTAAATGATGCATGTAAAGGGTAAGGTTTTGATCATATCATCTCTAAGCAGTTTAACTGAGGAGTTAACTGAAAGTCATGGCATGATACTTTACAAGCACATTGTACATATTATACAGTGTAATTGTCCCGTTTAGTCCCCAAGTGTGAAAGCCAAAGGCGACTGTGGCAAGAGATGAAAAACTTAATTTGATCTTGGATAATGGAGACAAAAAAAAAAAAAAAAAAACCTTGGGAGATCCCAGGAAACACCAGGTGGCAAGTTCTCAAATACAATGTTGGTAAAACGTTGATATGTTACTACATTGATTGAACTGTAAGATTAAGTCTTTGAGGTCTATCCAGAACTGAACAGTACAGTACAGGCAAATTTAGTGTTGTATGATGTTGACAGTATTTGTATTGTTTGTCATATTGAAATTGCTTTGCTGCTGTGGATAAAAGGTAAATGATTTTCTCTTGAGGGCACTTCAGCCCAGGAGTGCCTTTAGCCAGTTTATCCACAGCTTGTCAGCTTTCTGTGTGTGACACTTATCCATTTGATCCATCTGATCCGTGTGGCTCTCACTGGAAGACTGTGGGCCTCAGGATCAGGTGGCTGAGCCAAACAGGTGATTTAGAGCCGCTGCTCTTTGAGGTCAGAGCCGTCAGGTGCCTGCAGATGCTGCTGTCCGTCTGAAAGCTAACGTTCAGGATGTGTTCAGCATGTCTCGAGCGCCCCGTCCCCCTGTGCAGGTAATTGATTTCAGGGCATGCCCCCTCTCTCCTCATCCACTGAGTGTTTAGAGTCCACAGCCTGGCCTGTGGTGCGCTGTCAACGCTAATTCAATTAGAGACGCAGGAGTGTGACTAACTGCAACCTGCCAAGCAACTTTCCATATGTGTGCTTTCACCCCTCTCTCTCTCTCTCACACACACACACACAAACACACACACACACTCATGCTGGATGTAGTTGCATGTCCTCAGACACAAATATGCAATGCTGAACATCTTATCTTTTGTGGACCATTACTATTTATTTATTTAGACAAATAAGCACATTTAATCATTTTTTTAATGAAATCTGACATTTGTTCATTTATTAGACATTTATTCATGCGATTCATCCAGTTGTTTTTCACATGACTTCTGACATGAAATGCTGTCATGTCTATAATATCGATGAATTTGCATGGGTTTAGACAGGAGTCTCGTCAGAGCCCACTTGTTCAGAAAGTTAAATCTGGATCAGAATCATCTGGATGTGGAAATCCTGTGTTTTGCTATTCTCAATTTTGGGCTGTTTTTCTTTGGATTTGACACTTTTTCAGATGACCAAATCCATAGGATTAGTTTAATTTAGATTAGTTTACAACTAAAACTGAAATGAAAATGACTAAAAACTATATAGAGATATTAACAAAGAACTAATACCAATGACAAATATACAAGCAATAATGTGGGAATGCAGTTGTTAGAAACTACTTCTGACTGGCTCATTTCTGAGGATTGTGTCATTGTTATTAAAATATAGTGATAAAACCAGTTCATATTAAATATGTTTTGTTATTTATAGCTGTTTAAAAGGTTGCTTTATGGGGACAAAATCTTGAAAGGCTTAATAGGTATCCTAATGAATACTTTATAGCTTTAACAGATAAAAAAAAGTGTGACATATAAATAAATATATGCACACACATGATACAAATGTTGTACTGTGTTCCTGAATCCACTCTTCTGGGATCTCTCTCTCTCTCTCTCTCTCTCTCTCTCTCTCTCTCTCTCTCTCTCTCTCTCTCTCTCTCTCTCTCTCTCTCTCTCTCTCTCTCTCTCTCTTATTTATTTATTTATTTGTTTGTTTGTTTGTTGGTTGGATCAAATATATCTCAATCTTATAAGGTATGAAAAACACATACTGATGGTTTGTTCCAGAGTAAAACCAAGACTGGACAATGATCTTATCCAGTTTCTCAATCCTTTTTTCTTCTTTTCAACAACACATTTTCAAGATTTGATCCAATTCAATAGCCAAAGCCCGATCAGATTACTCATGAACTGGGCCCAGGTAACGGCCAACATCGTCCCATCAGACATGCTCTGTCTGTCAGTAATACGAGATCCTATAACCAGACTGTAGAGGAGGAATCCAGAAAAATTTGTTAAACCACAGTTAAAATAGCATGCATAAACTCTCTTTTACACATAGATTCAACTCATTCTGAGATCAGTCCCAAACAATCAGACAACGCTACATTGTTACAAGTAAAAATATTTAGTTTGTTTTGTTTTAGAAGTTGCAAAGTCCCTTTGGTTTGAATGAGGCTTGCATTTGATGATTTTCTCTGAGCACGTGAGGTTGAGACACGAGAGCAGGGCGAGGGCTCAGCTCTTTAGCACAGGGATGTGTTGGGAATTATACTGTTGACTCCAGACACTTTGAAAGTGGGAAAGTGATAGGGCCAACTGCAAAACGCAATAAAAACAAATTAGAAGCATTAGCACAAATGTGAGGAAACACTGGCTTAGGCAGAAGACAGTTTGTGCGTGTGAATGATGGAGGCTGGGGAAAGACTTTTATTGCACTGATTGGACACACATGCCCCGGCAGATCAAGCAGAACCAATGCTCTCCGCTTCCTGAGCCGTCTGACAGACGTCAGCCTGAGGAAAATTCAGTGCTTTAACAAGGGGTGCAGGAACATGAGGATTCAAAGCATCTGCCAGCAGGACAGCTGTATCATCAGACAGCACAAACACTTAGTTAGGGAGTATAACATTCACCCCTGTTTTCAGAATCACACAGTTCATCTATGCTGCCTCAAGCGTTAAATATGCACTGTTTGCAGAGCTTTCACAGCCAAGATGTGGACAATGTTCTTTCTAAAGAGAAAATAAAAATACTTGTATGTTGTCACAATTATAAGCAAAGATTAAGTGAAGTAACATCCTTCTGGTCAACGTGCCAACGAAGTGAGAAGAAGTGATCGCTGCTCTGAATGATCAAGCCCAGGGCCCAGCTGTTCAAAAGGTTAATCTGCTTTTGCTATTCAGGATCAGGTCATTTTTGTGCCTGTTTTTCAGACCAGCATTAGAGTGGATCATCCTGATACAGATACAGACTCATCCAGATTACCAGATGCAGAGCTCCAGTGTTCTACATGAGATCACATATCAGCTATGTGGAAAACAACAACAACAACAACAACAACAACAGGTAAAGCAGTCAGCGCAGGGTCATTTTTATTTTGTCTGGTCCATCTCTGATGATTACATCATTGTAATTAATATACAGTGATAAATGAGCCTAAAAATTAAAAGGTTTCATGGATTATATTATGGGGCCAATATAACCTAATGTCATTGTTAAACAAATCAAATGCAAACCAATTTGACCACTTTAAAGTTATAACGCTTTATTCCTGAAGTCCACCCTCGAGGGCTAGCTATTAAAAAGAAAATTGATTGGATTTTTGGCTTGAATTAGATCAAATCTGAATCAAAAACTGGAGTAAATTTGATAAAAAAAATCAGGACTCTCCTGACCCCAGGCTGATTCAGAGTGAAATAAAATAAACAAAACAAGTACACTGTTTGTATCATGTAGCATATTTACACATTAACAGTTTGCACTTGATTTGATAGAAATAGAATCTATTAATCCTTTCAGTACCAAAAAAAAAAAAAAAGAAAAAGAAAAAAAGATAACCTGATCTTGGATTTTTATTTTATTTTATTTTATTTTATTTTATTTTATTTTATTTTATTTTATTTTATTTTATTTTTAAATATGTTTATTTATTTTGATCAAATGGCATGTCAAGCTTACTAAAACATTTTAAACAACACATGCCAAAAGTCACATACTGAATCCATACCAATGCCAAGACTTAATTACATAATCTAGTTCAATTTCAGAATCTTTTTCTTTTGAAAAAACCCGATCAAATTACTTTTGATCTAAACTAAACTTTGCATAACAACAGTTAATAAACTCATCACAGCACTGTGTTTGAAGGCTGTGCTCAGCAGCTCATGCATCAGTCAGTGGCTGCTGATTGTAATTGGGCCGGACAGAGGATTTCTGGGAGCAGGAGGTTGTGTGTCTGTGTCCAGGCAACACACGGGCGGCAGAAACCCAAATTGGTAGCAGATAGCACATAATGGTAATGAAGGCTTGGCATGCAAAAGACAGCTTCCGTCCTAGATGGGATGTTTGATTTTCATCTGTTTCTTGTTGAGGAGCTGGAACAGAGGAAGGAATGACCAAACAAAAAAAGTGGTCATATTTGACCATTTCAGCTCCTCAGATTTGTGAGGACAGATATATAACAGGAAAATAATGCAAAATTTTAGAAACATGTAAAACATTCTGTGCGAGAAATTAAACATTATTAACATTATTAAAAGTTTTTTGTTTGTTTGTTTTTGTTACAGTGGGTTTATCTGACGAAATAAAATAAGAAAAAAATACATTAAAACATAAATTGTGTGCATTTAATAACATGAACGTGACAGTAAAATCAATTTAAAAACTGATTTGCTGAGTAGAGAGAAACCGTTTCTGACTCTGTTCCAAAAAAATCTGTAAGATTTTACGTTTATAGCACCATCATGAGGCGAAAGGGACCATATACACAGGTCTGTTGAGAAATTGCACATTTCACATTCATATAACACAGGCTTTTGATGCAAGCGCACAAAACATATACAAATGTCTTAAAAAAAAAGAAAAAGAAAAAAAAAAGACACATCTAAGCACACAAAATCACCAGAACAAGACCGGGGGCCTGTACCATGAAGCCGGATTAGCAGGCTAGCCAGGTAAATTTCAGTTTAGTTTGCACCAATCCTGGGTTTTAGGTACCATGAAAGTGGCTTGGCTTTTAGCTGCGTTCATTGCCATAGTAACTTACACTCCACAGCTAACCTGCTCCAGGGCAGTTTATGTTCTGGGTTACAGATCTCAAACTGAAATTGGACCAATCAGATGAGAGCAAAGTGACACAAGTCTGACACAGGATGTCACTCCCCCAGTTTCTCTTGCTCCAAATTAAAGGTCACTAGTATTAAAAAAAATAAAAAACACACAAAAAATGTCTGGCTTTAATGATAATTACTTAGAGTTATTTTATGTGATTTATATGATTCATATTATTAATCCATTACACACAAGCAATTTTAAAAAAATTTAAAAAATTGTAAAATGTAAAAGTTATTATAAATCATTTATTTTAAATGAATATTAATATATACAGATAATGTAATATAAATGAGCTGTAGTATCAATAGATAACACTATTTTAAAATGACTACATGTGACCTTACATGTTCGAGTCTCTATCGCTATATATTTTCAACTGTATAAACTAACTTAACAAGTTTGACTTGTGACTGCACTGATAGAGTATGACCATTTCTTTTCTTTTTTTTGTCCTCTTTCATGTTTCATATGACGTTTAAATTTGTCCTATTCTTCAGTCTCTTAACCTTTAGCAAAACCTTTAACCTTTAGTTTTGAATCTCACTGGGTCTCTCATGAGAAGTAAATCAAACATGCTTTGTGTTGCAAGGCTCGTGATTGGCTGTTCGCCAGTGATGTCACACATTCATGTGCGCACGCTCCAGGATCAAACTCAGGATCAAAGCCTGGCAAAGTTGACAAAGAAAGTTTATGATCAGCATCATGGTACCAACAAAGCCGGATTGGAGTGGTTTGGTTTTGTCAACTCAAAACTAATCCTATAACTCTGAATTTGTTCATCTACCATCATGGTATAGGCCCCCTGGACTCATAATTGTCAGACCTATGTTCCTCTCGTCTTGTGTTCCCACGTGCTCCTAGTGTCTCCATGTCCTTATTTGGGTTATCCTGTTTCCTGTCCTTGTTATGTGTAATTAGTTCCAGGTGTTCCTTGTTTTCCCCTCGTTAAGTCCTGTGTATTTATAGTGTGTTCTGCCCCGTGTTTCCTGTCGGCAGTTATATGTCTTCCCTGCTCGTGATCCCTGGCTACCTGTTGGAATAAATATTTGTATTCTGAAGAACTCCCATCTCCTCACTCCTTCATTCCCCACCCAGCCTGACAATAATCTATTTTAGGTGAGATTGCCTCAGAATAAAATAAAGCAAACTGAAAAACAAATAGTAAATTACAACAAGCAGTGTTTCCAGTACATACTTAGCATATGTTTATGACTACTCTTTAAACACACTGTACACTTTAACATGATCACACACTGATGAATATTTTCTGTTTCTGATATGTATCTCAAGGGGCCTTATGTATAAATGTTGCATATACAAACACAATGATACATTTCAACACTTAGGCGTGTGCCTGAGCATCAAACTTTTTAGTTGCGACAACCAATCATATTTTCATTAATAGTTTTTAGGAATCACTAACTCTTGCTTAGAACAAAACTAACCAATATTTAATATTTTAATTGCCTTTGAATACTCAGACGTGTGCCTGAGTCACTGCAGCAATAACAGAACTAATGAAACACTATACAATAGAGTTAGATCTAAATCTGGAGGATCATTGTTATATATCGTCATAGTACTTTACCGCAGGGCAAAGTTTTAAGGCTAGACAATAACGGATTATAGACATAACTGTCTGACTTTCTGTAAAGCTGCTTTAAAATGTTCTGTATTATGACAAAGCATTATATAAATGAATGAGTATACGTCATTTCCCATGCACACATCAGAAACTTTAAACAAATAAACTTGCATAAATATTTGTGCACCATTTGCACATTCTGGACCATACAGTACACTTTCACCAACTCATTCTCTCTCTCCAGGCATCAAAAACTAAAGTATGGTCAAGTGCCTTGCACAGCTCTATTAAGAGGTTAAAGACATGCTATAGGCATCACTATAATATAAAATTGCCAGGGTTCACCAGAATGGAAATGTCAACACAGACGTCTTAATGGAAAGTTGTTACAAACATATTTTAACTCATCACTGACATATTACCTCATCACTTAACATTCATAATACAATAAAATCACTATGGAAACACAATTTCCCTGTTTTCCATGACTGTGGGAATCCTGTATAAGTGGAATCAAATGCTATGCTTTGTGACACGCAGATCACACGAGATACTTTAAATATGAGGAAGGTTGAAAACTTCTGCTGATGAGAAAAGTGAAACTATATTTTGTATGAATTCTCAATATACAGTGATTTCTCTAATTTTAAAAATATTACCAAGCATTATTTTATTTCAGTCTACAGTCTGAGTTAAAGAGTAAAAAAAAAATAAAATAAAATAAAATAAAATAAAATAAAATTCTAATTCACCTGTTTCTGAGTATTTCTTGATAGATTTATTGATTTCTAAATAGTCTACATAATGAACATAAATCACAAACATGACACAAAATAATTTGAGATGTTAATATTGCCTCTGAATATCCATGTCTGTATTAAATGGCATCCCTCTACCACAATATTATTACGAGAAATAATGGTTGGAGGAACATTTCATTCACCATGGGTCTTACACGTAAGCAGAACATAGCCACCAAAGCATCTCAACTGAAAAAACACTGCTAAAGCGTCCCCAGCTGGGCGTTTTCAGAAGAGTGCCTGCAATTTTAAGCTGGCTAAAAACAAGGTGGACATGATACATGAAAGTACAGGCACAGCAATTTATTGAAGAAAAAAAATTGTAATTGCAAATCTTGAGCACATTTATCTCATTCAACAGACACATCTCAAACTTTAGCATGTTACTGCTGGTCACAAAACACATAACAGCCAATAGCATTTTACATCAAAGCTGACATAACGCTTCTTCAGGCAGCAGTTTTTTTTAATTTTTTTTTTATTTGAGTGCTGCAGCAGATGAGGCATTGATCAGATTTGGGCCTGTTTCTGACACAAAGCAATTGTGATTTGAAATATTTGAAATTTGTGATTTGTATCCGCAAGTTTTAAACTATGTTTTTATATTGTTATGATATTGGGTCGGGTTAAATGTCTTATGAAATCTCAAACAAATAAAATTACTGTGGCTGTTCAAAATGAAAATCATTCCCCAATTATGTCATAATGATAAAATTATACCCTCACATACAACTTCAAGATAAAATTAAATTTACATCTGTGCATTGACTGCAAAGCTTTTATTTCAAATTGTTTCAGAAACTAGTGATTGAAAATCTCAGCTTGTTAAATATTCAGATGGGTTGTCTATCTACAGATTAAACATAAACATAACCATAACTAAATAGCATGTTAAGCTAACATAGCATGGGACAACAAACACAGAATGTCAACTCAGTAATGGTAGCCAATATCAGAAATCCGTTCAGTCTTTTCTGTGCAGCTCAGTCCAAAGTTTACCCGAGCAGATATTGGACCGAATTGGACAGCATTTGTAGGATGACAAGCAGGAAATAAAACATTTGCAGATGAGAAAAATGTTGGAAAATGAGATGTCATTGGAAAGGTATTAATTCTTTTTTTTCTTTTTTTTTTTTTAATCCTTATATCTTCTGAACACTATGTGGCACTGTCTTCAGACATTTCAGGCACTTTGAGAATATGCTGCTGCTGATACAACAAAGTGTTTTAAAAAAAATATTGCAATTTATGACAAAGTTAAAAATAGCGAAAAGTTGATTCATCAATCCTGGCAGCCAAGGAACCAAGGAATCTGTAAACAACAAAATGATTTTCTGATGAACATTTCAAATGTTATTTGCAAAAATAAACATTTTCAGATCTTATGACCTATAGGTGGCTGGTCTTGCACCCAGATCATGGTGCTGATGAAGTATACCAAGTTTCATATCAATTGATCCAATTATCATTGAGCTATAGCATCAAATTTAATTTTGGGTTGACCTCAGTAAATTCATATCATATTCGTGCAGCTTGGTCCGCGGATCATCTGACACAATTTTGGTAAGAATCTGAAAAAATTTAAAGGAGGAGTTTCTGTTTCAAAATGCTTCATACTTTTCAAAATGGTGACTACTGAGTCTTAATGTAAGATAATGAATGCTGTCAGCATGAAGAGACTAATTACATTTACATTTAGATTTAATCATTTAGCAGACACTTTTATCTAAAGCAACTTTCAAATGGAGACAATAGATGCAATCAAACCAACAAAAGAGCAACAATATGTAAGTACTGTGACAATTCCCGGTTGGTCTAAAGCAGTACACGTAACAATTTTTTATTTATTTATTTTTTAATAATAAATAAAAAGAATGAAAAATAGATAGAACAGAGACAGCTAGTATTAGATGGTCAAGTTGTTATTTTTTTATAATAAATAAAAAGAAAACAAGCAGATATAATAGAATAAAACAGAGAGTGCTAGTGTTAGAGGGTCAAGTGGAGATGTGTCTTTAGCTGTTTCTTGAAGATGGCTAAGGACTCAGCTGCTCAGTAAAAGGTAAAAGGGTAAAGAGCCAGTGGTTGTTTTGAAGGCAAACATCAATGCTTTGAATTTTATGCGAGCAGCTATTGGTAGCCTGTGCAAATTGATGAACAGAGGTGTGACGTGTTCTTTTTGGTTCGTAAAAGACTAATCTTGGAGCCTTATTTTGAATTAATTGTAAAGGTTTGATAGAACTGGCTGGAAGACCTGACAAGAGAGCACTGCAATAGTCCAGTCTGGACAGAACAAGAGTTTGAACAATGAGTTGTGTTGCATGTTTTGAAAGAAAGGGCCTGATCTTCCTAAAGTTGTATAAAGCAAATCTGCAAGAGCAGGCAGATTTAGCAATGTGGTCTGAGAAATTCAGCTTATCATCAATCACAACTCCAAGGTTTCTGGCTGTTTTTGAAGGAGTTATGGTTGATGCACTTGCTGGATGGAGAAATTGTAATGAAGTCTTGGGTTGGGTGAAATCACAAGCAGTTCTTTCTTGGCAAGGTTGAGTTGAAGGTCCTTCATCCAGCAAGAAATGTCTGTTAGACATGCTGAGATGCGAGCAGCTATCGTCGGATCATCAGGATGGAATGAGAGGTAGAGTTGAGTGTCATCAGCATAGCAGTGATATGAAAAGCCATGTTTTGAATGACAGAACCTAGTGATGTCATGTAGACAGAGAAGAGAAGTGGTCCATGAACTGAGCCCTGAGGCACCCCAGTAGCTAGATGTTGCGACTTGAATACCTCACCTCTCCAAGATACCTTGAAGGACCTATCTGAGAGGTAAGACTCAAACCACTGGAGTGTGGTTCCTGAGATGCCCTTTCTCAACAGGTTGACAGGAGGATCTGGTGGTTAACTGTGTTAAAAGCAGCAGATCCAGCAAGATAAGCATTGCCGTTCTTGCCAGTCTTAGAGCTTCAACAACTGAGAGCAAGGCAGTCTCGGTTGAATGTTCACTTCTGAAGCCAGACTGCTTGCTGTCCAGGAGGTTGTTCTGTGTGAGAAAGGCAGAGACTTGGATGAACACAGCATGTTCAAGTGTTTTTCAAATGAATGGAAGAAGGGTCTGTAGTTCTCTAAAAGTGTTGGGTTAAGAGTGTGATTCTTAAGTAGCCATGCTGAGGGAAAGACACCAGTGAGAGGGGATGTGTTAATGATGTGAGTGAGTGCAGGCACAACTGAAGAAGCAGCTGTTAGTGTTGATGAAGGAGGGGGAGGAGGAGGACAAAGGAAGGAGGAAAATGTTTTAAAGAGCATGCAAGAGTTAGATGAATTGTTAATTCAGCGAACTAAGAATTTTATTTCCAGGACAAAGGGTTGAAAAGGTTGCTAGAGACATCAAAGTCGAACTGCCTTTATAGCTACTGTATGTGTGCCAAATTTCATAATTTCCCTATGTATGGTTCATAGGCCTGCCATAGACCACCATTTGGGAAGAAGAATCAGAAGAAGAACAAAAAGAAAACCAACAAAGCAATACGGGCTATGCACCTTCAGTGCTTGGCCCCTATTAAACAAATAATATTAACTTCTTCAGCAAAAAAAAAAAAAAAGTGTGAGAATATTCACTCTAGGCTAAAAGTGGATAATTTTCACTGTATGAAATAAAATTAAGACTGATCCTTTGTAAAGCTACAAAAGTGATTAAATCAATAGAATGAAGGATTTTCTCTTTTTATTCTTTGATTAACATTACAATCACTTAAAGACCTGATGCACAGATCCACAGCCACAAATCTAAACACAGTTGAAGTACAGAATATGTGACTTTTTATAGCATAGCATGTTACCACTGATAAACAGTATTATTGCTTGTCATCATTAGGCTATTATATTTATTTTTCTGAAGTTTAATATAAGGCAGATTTGGAAGCCTAAAAAAGGAGAGCTCCATTATATCACTATAAAAAGAACAATGAAACTGAACAAAGGGAAGTTACTTAAAGGAAGATGTGAGTATAAGTAAGCCTTTAAAGAAAATCTGGAGAGAGAGAGAGAGAGAGAGAGAGAGAGAGAGATTACTAAAATGTCCATTTTATGATATGATTATATTGAAACCTGATATTGCCAATAATTAACTAGCTATGCTTATGCAAACCAGTGCGACATACCGGTGACAAAATAATATGTTCTGGTCTTTTCAGCAGGGAAGGTGTTCTATTGTGAGCTTAAGAAAGATAATGGCAACAGATGTGCACTGAAAAAAAGTGATATTTATATGATTTTTTATTTATATACATTTATATTTATACAACCTCTAATCTGGCCAAGCAGTCTTTCAAAAGTGCCAAGTCAAGTATAGCAACGTACAGTAGGGATGTTCCTTTGTATATGTGTGCATGTTCCATCAGATTTACACTGCTTTAATCAAATAACATTTTGATAAAGTTTTCATAAATAAAATTGTCACCTAAACTATTTATAGAATATTAATGTATAGAAGAACCTTATAGACTTTAGATATTATAGCTAGATTCGACTATAATTAGCAGAGAACAAAAGCAATCTTTTGTTTATGCAGAACAAAGACTAATCATATAAAATAAGATTCTTTAAAGCAATTATTTAAATTGTTCTTGAACAAAAGCTTTGTGAGAGCTAAGGGTTTATGACTTAAACAAAAGAGATGACATTTAAACAGTTAAATGAGCTTTTTTAATATTTTTAATACCCCCATTCACGCAGATTGAAAACAACTCAGCCCTCTCACAGACATATTCTCATAACCTCGCCGAATCACACCGTCAATCATCAGTGGAAGAACTGAGGCGTCAGCTGAGCCTCCTCAATTACAATTGCTTGCTGTATTTTTTAATTCTAAACGCTTGTTTTGGTTTCATCGAGCAGAAGCAGATACGTACCACCCGCGTCACCGACGGCGTCCTCCAAGACATTTCTAATACACTGTGCTGGAGTCTATTTAGGTACGAGCGTAGTGACGTCGGATTTATTTATGGAAATTCGCAAATTGCCATCATCTACCGAGAGCGCTTGCTTGAAACACTCATAATGTCCAGTGAAACGTAGCCTAGAAATAAAGAATGAGGGGAAAACATAGGCTAGGCTGTGTATAAATTCTCTCTTGATGAGGAACTCTTGGCAGTTTTTGAAAGCAGTTTCCTATTTTCTAAAAAAGTGTCTATTTCATCACAGTATTACACATTAGAGTGTTGTAATCCATACTCTAGTTATGTCTATAAATGTAACTAAAATAGAGTACCAGTGAGGAGTGTCTAATTCATCGGACATGACAAGTCTGTCCGTATTTTCACTGCAGAGATCTATCCTTGACGTGTGCAGGAGCAGGGGAGGACTGGCCATCTGGACGGTCTGGAGAAGTCAGGCGGCCGTCGGTCTGTCTGGTTCATCATCACAGAAAAAGTGTCAAATTAAGTGACATTGACGGCCGACAAAAGAGGGCGCTAATGCAATCTATTTTTCTATTTCGCACACACACACACACACACAGAAAGAGATATATGAATACTTAAGTTGAAGAATTCTGTAGTTTCAGGTTTCTAGATTTTATGTTCATTATTATGTCATATACATTTTTGCTTTCTGCTCTTTTTATTAAGATTTCAAGTATGTAAGTTCATATAATAATACATTTATTTCAATCAATAACAACAATAGAAACCATCAATATATTTTGTAATGTTTTTACTGGTTATAATGGAAATTGTATTGGTTTTAATTTAAATTGTAATGGACCAAATTGGTTGCCTATTATTGTTGTTAAATATTATTATCGTTAAAAGCACTAAATCTTAATGGAACATGTCCCAAAACACACTACAGGAAACCATTATTTAATGTTTTTAATGATTAAAAGTTGATGGTTTGTAATGTTTGTAATGGTATTTTTGTTGTGGAAACCATTGGAATTTCTGTGATGGTTTCTATTGTTTTTTTGTTTTTTGTTTTTTGTTTTTTGTTTTTGTTTTTGTTTTGTTTTTTTCGGCAGGACCACCATTGTGATGTCATTTGCCATATACATTGATTGCTGTAACATTGTGAGATAGTAGTGGCTGTTTGTAGTTGTGGTGGGCCTATTTGGGAGAAAATCCAGGGCCGTATTTTACTCCTAGTCCGTCCCTGTGCAGGAGGGAGGGGTTGATTGATGCTTGCTTTTGCGTCTCTACATCATGAGTGCAAGAGAGGGATGAGTCACTAACCGGCTGATATAACATAGCACTGCAGCGCTGTGCAGAGCATCCTCTCAGCTCACCGCCAGTAAAGCGCCTCACTGCACGCTTCTGCGCGAGCAATACTGGGGACATTAATCTGTTACTCAACATGACTCATATTAAACTATATTCAAGGTTAAGCTGAAGTAAAATAAAGTGGGAAAACATCAAAAAGGAAGTTATTTTATTGCAGTAGGCTATAATCATTGGTACAACCCTCCCCACTCTCCAAGAACTGTACTCATCCAGAGTGAGCAAAAGGGCTGGCAAAATCACTCTGGACCCCTCACATCCAGCTCACTCCCTCTTTGAACTGTTACCGTCTGGTCGACGCTACAGAGCTCTGAGCACCAGAACGACCAGACACAGGAACAGTTTCTTCCCTCAGGCAATCCATCTCATGAACACTTGACATTAAAAGTGGAACACACAACACTATTATAAATTATTTATTCAACACACATACTTATTTTTTTCATTTCAGATTTGCACATATTGACCTGTACACCATAATTGTCTATATATTGTGTTTTTGCTATTTGTACATTGCCTATTTGTAAATTATTCTTTTATTATCTGTGCCCTGTCCTGTTGCTGTCTTTCTGTTGCACTGTAGAGCTTCTGTCACAAAAACAAATTCCTCGTATGTGTAAGCATACCTGGCCAATAAAGCTCATTCTGATTCTGATTCTGATTCTGATCAATGGCAGTGTGGGTACAAATTGCAATGCTTTGTACAACAAGAGACAGATGAAAGGTCTTTATCCTCTGAATTCCCTGAACATTCTATTTACCTGTAAGAAATGCAGTCTTATGTGTGTAGATGCGCACCGAGGCTTGTCTAATTGCAAAACAATTCTTATTCACCTGATATAACAATCACATTTTCGCACATAGCACTAGTAACAAATGTAAACTTTGATTCCTCCTAGATATTTTTCACAGGCCTTTAATGACGCTCACCTGCTTTTATTTAATGTGCCTTTTTTCTTTTCCTTTTATTTATTTATTTATGTATTTTTATTTATGTATTTATTTATTTATTTTTAAAAAAGCTCTTTAGATTAGACAGACCATCTCAAATGCAATTGTCGCGCAAAGGCACAACATGCACATACGTGTGCGCACACTTGACACCTGTTAACTCTCGTTCTTCTGATATGAGCCATTGTTGTGACTCGCACTACGTGGACCACCTCAAAACTCTGACGCCAGGTCGCCATGGAAACTGCTTTAAGCTCCGGGCTCTGAGAGAGCAGAAGGTGTGGGATATTTAAGAGTTTCAGCACCGCGATCCGCCTGAACAGCGATCGGCTCCCGCAGCACTTCCAGCTTTGGAATTCAGCCTGATGATCCCTAAACGACTGACCCAGCGACCACATCACTGTCGGATTAACCCTGGAGATCAGCACTGACGCGCCGCCACGCTCACGATTCTGCTCGTCCAGCGGTGAGTTGAACAAGTCCCATCTTTGCGTGGACTTGAACTCATTCGGCTTGGCTTCTAGTCGTTTAATGATGCATTAGTACTTCCTGATTTAACTAATGTCAAGTTGACTTGCGAATCGCTACAGTACACTGTTTTCATTGGCAAAGCTTGAATGATGTTGGACTGGCAATGCAACTCTGATGCATGGAAATAGCAGTGAAACAGTAAGTGAATACTTTTAGGGTAGCCAAATGATGACGACACCATGTTTACTACTAAATCGAACGCACAAGTAATTTTTATAAACATTGATAAGCACACGTCATAAAAAGCTGTTTGGTTTATGTCACGCATCCTGTGAAATGAGAATGTCACAGAACTTTAAATATACTTGATCTGTACATGGTGAACAAAGAGATGCTATATTCAACACAATGCAAGCAAAAGGTGAAGTTTGAAATGTACTCTACGACTTTAAATGCATCAAGAGGCATTATGCATTAGGAAGAGTCTCTTTTTTTCTGGAAGCTGCTAGCTGTGAATGGATGAGCAGAAGTACTTGGATGACTCACAGCGGTTTATTTGCGGGAGAGTGCGCGCATGAGGGGCGGGGGAGGAAAACATCATCGTGCTGTCCACATTCATGCGCGTGTGTCTGTGGACAGATGGCACCGAAAACACTAATAAAGCTCTTTTGGACAAGTCAATAGTCATGCGGACAGTTCTTTGAGATATTTGACTTTATATCTCCGTGGGATTGAACCGCCGTGACGTGTCGCTGATGACGTCACAGGCAGCGGGCCTGCGTCACGACGCCCCCTCACCCGGTCTATCCCGCCCACTCAGTCAAAATGAATTGCCAAGTTCGCTGGCTGTCTGGTGTTAATAGGCTACAGAAGCACATTGGGTTCATTTTGGTTAAGCATGTTCCCAGACATAAGGTTACAATGAACTTCCAGTGCCATGATGACTGCAGCTCTGTAGAGCATTTCAAAGAAGTAAACAATGATGAAGAAACTAGACTATAATGCCACTGCACATATCTGGTCCTGAACATTTATGGTTGTGGTGTTTCAATTGATCTGAACAGCTGCTGATGAGAATAGTGTATTCACACATATAAACTACGCTTTTAAAAAGTCACATTGCACACTTCAGTCTCTGGACTCACAGCATCCAGGACAATTTTTATTACATCCTGGTTTATTAATGATTCATAAAAGAGAAATCACTGTCTGACCATCTGAAATATGGGTAAATAGTGACATGTGACGTCAGACTTAACAAGTGGATAGTGATGAAGATTTCTGCAAACCAATGAAAAAAAAAAAAGATTATTTTATGTTGTATAAAAATGAGGTCACTCCATATGTATTTTTAGCAACTCAGAAATAGTCAGATAAAACTAATTTTATTTTTCTTATTTCATTCTCTTAAGTTAATGCTGTTTGTTGTCACAGTTTCATTCTGTGATCCTTTATGTTAAATAGCATATATAACTAACTAGCAGTCAGAAATTGATGCACAAACGTGGATATGTTCTATGCTTCTAGTTTTATAAACTACATGATTTAGCTTAACAACTTAAAATATAACATGTATGGATAATAAACTATAGTAACAGTTATTTACATCTTTCAACAGAAATGTTTTTAAATGTTTTAAATGATGACCATGATAACCTGCCTGAAATAGTTAAAGTCATTCATTGTGAACTCTCAGGCTCATGGCAGCACACAGAGGCTCGTTGTTGTTGATACACACATTGATGATTTGATGATTTCTTTAATGTCAGTTAAAACAGCAAAATCAGTCTTGTGTTATCAACCCAGTAATAATAATAATAATAATAATAATAATAATAATAATAATAACAGTCAGTCAGATTTCTTATTGGCTAATTTGAAAAAACAAACAAACAAACAAACAAGGAAGTAAATAAATAAATAAATAAAATCTTTTACTTTCTACAAACTGTATTCCTGTCAGGTAATTCACAGTCACTGTCACCTCAGTCACCGGCCACAGCAATCACCAGATCACAGTCACCTGTCTACTGATCACCTGCACCTGCAGCCACTAATCATCACTCCTACAAATATACTCTTCACTCAGACACTCATCGTCTGGGTCTACCGTTCACTACCCTGAACCGACACCAGACCCAGTGTGGACTTACCTGAGTATACTTACCTTTCAGCTCTCCAACGATCCTCCTGCGATACTCCGTCTAAGAATCCCCTGTTCCTGGTTCCCGCACTTCATTGATCCTGCAAAGAGATTCACATCAGTTGACAGCTAAGACCCACTGAACTGTTCCTATCACCTAGTTACTCACCTGCCATTCTCTCCTCTCGATCTGCATTCCAACTGTCAATAAATCATCTTGTTATTTCACTCACCTCTTATTCCCGACTCTGTTTGTGACAGAAGACCGGACCAACACCAACGCTTCCATGGATCCCCGGCCTTCCTCACCTTCTGATATCCTGGAGGAGCTGGTCAACACTCTTCAAGCCTTGCTCATGCCAGCTCCCATTCCTCAACCTGCCTCTGCCAGTCCCATGGCAATGTCTGATTCATACACGGGTGATTCGACTGAGTGTGGCGGCTTCCTCCTTCAGTTGGCACTGTATATTGAGATGCAGCCGCAGAAGTTCCCAACAGAGCGCTCCAAGGTAGCATTCCTAATTTCTCTCCTTTCTGGTCGCACATTATTATGGGCAAAAGCTATATGGAACGCCAACAGTGTCATAATTAACTCCTATGAAGCTTTCACTAACCATTTTGAGGAGGTGTTTGGCTCCGCTACAGGAGCGCTCTCAGCATCAGATCAGTAACTGCGCTTGCGCCAGGGCATTTCTTCCACCAACGAATACACCTTGCAGCTCCGTACTCTGGTGGCAACTAGTGGATGGAATGAGGCAGCTCTTCTCAGTGCATACAGACAAGGACTGGATTCAGGCATCCGTGTTCAGATGGCAATTTATGATGATTCTGTTGGATTGGAGAACTTTATGCAGCGGGCCAATCGGATTTCCCAGCGCTTATCAGCCTGCCACACCTCCGAAGCTGCTCACCAGTCAGTTTCACCCGCCACCGGTCCCCCAGTACCAGAGCCCATGCAAGTTGATTCCACCCGGCTTTCTCGTGAGGAACGTGCCCGCCGTTTGGCGGCTGGACTCTGCCTGTACTGTGCCGCTGCCGATCATTATCTGGGGACCTGCCCCATCAGACCTTCATGTCCTGCGGTGAGTACCATTCAGTCTGACCCCGTAATTTCTGCACTTTCCATGCTCTCAGTACAACCATTCACTCCAGCCCATTCCATTACAGCCTCAGTCCTTGTCGACTCGGGCTCCTCGGGCGACTTCATCTCGCAAGACCTTCTAAGCCGCTTACATCTGCCTCGCTGCCGTCATGCCCAAGAGCTCCGAGTCGAAACCATCCAGGGAAAACCGCTAGGACGTGGGCACGTGAGGTATGAGACACCTCCACTGAGGCTCAAGATCGGTAACTTGCATGAAGAGGAGATCACATTCCTGATACCGGAGGGACCCACTGTGGACATCATCCTGGGACACCCCTGGCTCATCCTCCACTCTCCAGAGATCAGATGGGACTCCTGCGAGGTGATTCGCTGGAGCGAATTCTGCCACCAACACTGTCTCACTGAACTTCCACGTCCTCTCCACAAGGCTCCGACCATCCAGGTTGCCTCCACGCAAATCGAGAGTTCCGAGCCCATTGTGACTCCCTCAGTCCCATCTGATTATGTGGTGTTCCAGGATGTCTTCAGCAAGCAGGCAGCCACCCAGCTTCCACCTCATTGGCCATGGGACTGTGCCATCGACTTGCTGCCTGGAAACAAACTCCCTAAGGGTAGAGTATATCCGCTGTCCATCCCGGAGTGCAAGGAGTTTCTTCTTCGCGGGTAAGAAGGACGGGGGCTTGCGGCCCTGTATTGACTACCGTGCCCTTAACTCGCAGACGATTAAACTCCCTTATCCACTTCCCCTGGTCCCTGCCGCTCTCGTGGGGCACGCATCTTCTCCAAGCTGGACCTGCGGAGCGCGTATAACCTCGTTCGAATCCGGGAAGCCGATGAATGGAAGACGGCCTTCATAACCCCTACCGGCCACTATGAATATCTCGTTATGCCGTATGGCCTTGCCAACGCCCCATCCGTCTTCCAGAAATTCATGAACGAGGTGTTCCGGGAGTTCCTCCATTCCTTCGTGATTGTCTACATCGATGATATACTCATCTACTCCCAGAACCTGGTCGACCATCACCACCATGTTAAGCAGGTCCTCCAGAGGCTCCGACAGTACCATCTGTACCTCAAGCTGGAGAAGTGTGAATTCCATCGCCCCACTGTACAGTTCCTCGGCTACATCATTGCCCAGGAGGGAATTCAGATGGACCAGGGGAAGGTGACAGCCATCACGGCGTGGCCAATTCCCCAGTCTGTAAAGGAGCTTCAGAAATTCCTGGGATTTGCGAATTTCTATCGACGCTTCATCAAAGATTTCAGCCTGTATACTGCCCCATTGACATCCATGCTCCAAGGAAAGCCCAAGTTCCTGTCCTGGAACACCAGTGCCCACGAAGCCTTCGAAGAACTCAAGACTGCCTTCAGCACGGCTCCCATCCTTCATCATCCAGATCCCCATGTTCCATTTGTGGTGGAAGTGGATGCCTCCACCACTGGAGTCGGAGCCATGCTGTGCCAACTATTCGGTGAGCCTCAACGCCTCCAGCCTTGCGCTTACTACTCCAGGAAACTGACCCCAGCAGAGCAAAATTATGATATCGGAAATCTTGAGTTGCTTGCCATCAAGCTGGCATTGGAGGAGTGGCGGCACTGGCTGGAGGGAGCCAATCACCCATGCACTGTCATTACAGACCACAAGAACCTTCAGTATCTCTGTAAAGCCAAGAGACTCAACCCTCGCCAAGCCCTCTGGGCTCTGTTTTTCAACCGGTTCAATTTCTCCATCACCTATCGCCCAGGAAATCGCAATTGCAAAGTTGACGCCCTATCTCGCCTTCATTCCCTCGATGCTCCCTCGGATCCCGAGCTGATTCTCCCTCCAGCCCTCATAATAAGCCCCATCATCTGGAACATCGACGATGAACTCTCACTGAACCTGCTCCGCTGGGAGGCCCAGAAGGGAAAACATTCGTTCCTACCTCACAACAGCAGTCCCTTCTGGGCTCAGTTCACTGTGTACCGAGCTCTGGACATCCAGGCAGCCAACGGACCCTTTCGCTCCTCCAAGGTCGGTACTGGTGGCCCAGTATGTCCCGCGATGTCATTAGGTACGTCCGCAGTTGCTCAGTCTGTGCCATGTCATCGACTCCTTGTCACCTTCCGGTGGGTAAGCTTGTGCCCCTACCCATTCCTCACCGGCCCCGATCACACATGGGAATAGATTTCGTGACTGACTTACCAGAGTCGGAGGGTCACACAAGCATCTTAGTGGCAGTGGATCGCTTCTCAAAAGCCTGCAAGTTTATTCCCCTCCGTGGATTACCAACTGCCCTCGAAACCGCCGAGCAGCTGTTCACCCATGTCTTCAGGAACTTTAGAATACCAGAGGATATTGTGTCTGACCGGGGCACGCAATTTATCTCCCATGTGTGGAAGGCCTTCTTCCGTCTGCTAGGGGTCACGGTGAGCTTGTCCTCCAGTTACCATCCACAGACAAACGGCCAGGCTGAACGGAAGATCCAGGAGCTCGGACGTTACCTCCGGGCATATTGCCAGGAAGACCAGTACAGCTGGAGCCGTTTCCTCCCATGGGCCGAGTATGCACAGAACTCCTTCCGACAGAACACCACTGGCCTCACGCCCTTTCAGTGCATATTCGGCTACCAGCCCCCGCTCTTCCCGTGGACAGGAGAGCCCTCAGAGATTCCAGCTGTAGACTACTGGTTCCGAGCGAGCGAGATAGTGTGGGATTCAGCACACATCCACCTCCAACGGGCAGTGTGTAGACATAAGAGCTTCGCAGATGCCCGGCATGCCCCGACTCCCAAATACCAGCCAGGAGACAAGGTATGGCTGTCCACCCGGGATCTGCGTCTCCGCATGCTCTGCCGTAAGCTGAGTCCCCGCTACATTGGTCTGTTTTCAATCCAGAGGCAGATCAACGAGGTTACCTACCAGCTCCAATTACCACCCAGGTATCACATTCACCCTACGTTCCATGTTTCCCTCCTCAAACCCTTCTCTCCCTCCACTTTAGAACCCCACCAGCCAGACGAGCCTCCTCCTCCAGAGATCCTGGACCAGCCATTCGTATATCAGGTCAAAGACATCATGGACTCGCGGCGAAGGGGCGGCCGGCTCGAATACCTAGTCGACTGGAAAGGCTATGGTCCAGAAGAGCATTCCTGGGTGGCCCGGGACGACATCCTTGATTCCATGCTACTGGAGGAATTTCATCGTATCCACCCTGATCGTCTCGCACCCAGAGGCCGTGGTCGCCCCCGTCGCCGCTCGAGGGCGTCAGGAGCCACCCCTGGGGGAGGGGGTAGTGTCAGGGATTCACAGTCACTGTCATCTTAGTCACCGGCCACAGCAATCACCAGATCACGGTCACCTGTCTACTGATCACCTGCACCTGCAGCCACTAATCATCACTCCTACAAATATGCTCTTCACTCAGACACTCATCGTCCGGTCTACCGTTCACTACCCTGAACCAACACCAGACCCAGTGTGCACATACCTGAGTATACTTACCTTTCAGCTCTCCAACGATCCTCCTGCGATACTCCGTCTAAGAATCCCCTGTTCCTGGTTCCCGCATTCCATTGATCCTGCAAAGAGACTCACATCAGTTGACAGCTAAGACCCACTGAACTGTTCCTATCACCTAGTTACTCACCTGCCATTCTCGCCTCTCAATCTGCATTCCAACTGTCAATAAATCATCTTATTTCACTCACCTCTTGTTCCCGACTCTCTTTGCGACAATTGCATGGCAAAAGGTGTAATATATACATGTGATATTCTATAAAATGTTTTGCATACACTATAAATTGCATATATAGCTTGTTTGTTCACAGCTGTAAAGCAGTAAGACAGTTTTAAAATCACTAAATTATATGCACTATTTAATGCCAATTTGTTAACAACGTTTTTTTTTTTTTTTATTAAATTTTCCTCTCGGAACAGCAGCAAAAAAACAAAAAGCAACTGTGCAAATTCAGAACCCACCCCAACCCATTCCACCCCCTGGTTGTCACGATGCACTACTGTGCTGGAGCGAGGAGACGCGGAGACGTAGGAGATTCAAAACAACAATAGTCTTTATTAATCCATATCCAAGGGAACACACAGGGAAGCCAGGAGACACACACGTAGCACATGAAAGATGATCAATACCGGAACTCAGATTAACGGAAAGACAGGAACTAATATACACATGATAACTAAACACAGCTGGACACAAATTAACCAATAATTAACTAATAAGAACAGGAACTACCAAATAAGGACATAACAGGAACACAACGGGAACACACATGTGACAGATCGCCCCCCTCCCGGAAGGTGCGTTCCGCACCGTAACAGTACCACCGGGGAGGGGGGGTGGGCAGATCAGGCAGACCCGGGCGGCCATGGCGGGTCAGGAGACTTGGGTGGCCATGGCGGGTCAGGAGATTCGGGCGGCCATGGCGGATCAGGAGACTCAGGCGGCCATGGCGGTGCAGTGAGCTCAAGAGGCCACGGCGGTGCAGGGAGCTCAGGAGGCCATGGCTGGACGGCCTCCGTGGCCTTGGCCTCGCCCCTCGGCCCGGCCACTACACCCCCCAAAAAAATCCATGGGGAGACTTACGGGATCCAATTGGGGTTCAGGAGCCCCCCTGGGCTGAACAAGGAATCAGGAGCCCTCCATGGGCTAAACACAGGAACAGGAGCCCTCCGCAGGCTAAACACAGGAGCAGGAGCCCTCCTTGGGCTAAACTCAGGAACAGGAGCCCTCTTTGGTCTAAACACAGGAACTGAAGCCCTCCGTGGGCTAAATTCGGGAACAGGAGCCCTTCTTGGGCTACAATCAGAAACAGGAGCCCTCTCAAGGTTATTCACAGGAACTGGAGCCCTCACTGGGCTAGGCACGGAATCTGAGGCCTCCTCTAGGCCAAACATGAGACCCACAGCCCTCCTTGGGGTGTTCGGGGTGACAGGGACCTTTTCAGGGGTGCGTTCAGGAACCGCTTCCATCGAGGCGATCGGAGAAGCAGGCGGCTTGGGAATGGCCTCCGTGGCCATGACAAGATAAGCAATCCGCTCCTCAGGAACCCTAACAGACAAAACATGACCGACAAGACTGACTAGAATGGTTTCTGCGGACAATATTTTTGGTAACATGACTTGACTCTGGGGCTGGAGCTGACAGTGGAGCTAGCTCTCGAGGAGCTGTCACTTGAGGGAGCTCTGGAGCTGGAGCCCACGACATTCCCTCATACTCCACCAGCATTCCTAGGGGTACATGTGAGGTGAATGGCGGGCTTAAGTGAGCTGCGGATGGCGGCGGGCTTGAGTCAGCCGCGGACAGCGGTGGGCATGACTTCAGGAGCCGCAGATGGCGGTGGGCATGACGGGCATGACTTCGGAGCCGCAGCAGGCAGGACTTTGGAGCTGCGGACAGCGGCGGGCAGGACTTTGGAGCCGTGGACAGTGGCGGGCAGGACTTCCCCTCGAACGGTGGCGGGCTTGACTTCCCCGCGAATGGCAGGCTTGAGTGAGCGGCGAACGGCGGTGGGCTTGAGTGAGCGGCGGCTGACAGACTTGAGTGACGAACTGTCGGCTGGACTGATGGCGGGCGGGTTCTGGCTCGAGCCAGAACAGAGTGTTGATGGTGGCATCATCTAGTGCGGTCGCCGTGGCGAGCCTGCAGAATTCCTCGGTGTACTCGAAGAAAAGATGACACAAAATTAACATTTCACATTAGATCCATGTATACGAGAAGTTGAGAGTTCCATCGAGATTATGTCCAACAAATACACAGTTTTTCTGAAGGAAAGAGGCATATGAAATTAGTGAGTTATTCCTTATAAATCCTTTATCTGCATTTCAAAGTGTTCGTGGATCATCCACTGAACCTCGGTTAATTTCAATAAACTCAGGAAATTTATTTCTGAATTGACTGCAAAAGTTTTCATCCTGTAACAATTTAGGGTTAAATCGCCATCTAGTGGCACGAGATGACCGAGTGATCAAAGATAATCTGCACAAATTTCCATCGTGATCCAACAGAGATAAGGAACAGATATCGGCATCACGAACAGCTGAAGATAAAGAAGTAGAAATAAAAATATAGTCGATTCGGGAATAGGATTTATGAGTAGCAGAAAAGAAAGTGAAAGACTAAGCAGAAGGATTTAATAAACGCCAACTATCCACCAATGAGGACGAGGTTACACATTGCCGAAGTTTGTCAGAACAAAAAGCTTGAGAGTGTGATTTCTTTGGTCCAGATCTATCTAGGATATTCAACATTACAGAATTCGTATCTGCACCCAATACAATTTCAAAATCCGAAAATTTCAAGAGATAGGTTGATAAAACAGAGAAAAAAGTAGGGTCAGGAGTACAAGGGGCATAAACTGAAAGAAATACAATATTTCTATTCTCCACTATTGTTTTTTGTATGTGTTATTCTACCGTCTG
Organism: Spinibarbus caldwelli; assembly: GCA_039654775.1. NCBI lineage: Eukaryota > Metazoa > Chordata > Actinopteri > Cypriniformes > Cyprinidae > Spinibarbus > Spinibarbus caldwelli. Next base: position 30,307,480 of record CM077247.1, on the reverse strand, counting down.
TATCACAACCTTTATCAAAAATAATAATATTTAAAGTCCTCCGCACCAATATTAGGACACCCTTGGTTTTAGTATCTGAAGATGAGTGAGATACCACGTCATAAAACTTATTACACCTGTGTATATACTCCTCTTTCAAATGGGATACTTGAACTTACACTATATCAATCTTTCTTCTTCGCAAAAAGTCCAGAAAACCTGTACGTTTGTGAGGGCCATTTAGGCCATTAATATTACAACTCAGAATATTAAGAAATATCAGTCATAGGTATCGAACAGAATTACTGCATAATAAGACAAAATACAAGTTTGAAAATAAAACCAGTTGAGTCTACCATTAAACCACCCCCCTCCATAGTTCATGGAAATGTGTTTATGCTTTTTTGAATAGTGACGGGAAGGTTGGGTTCCCGTCACTATTCAAAAAAACATAAACACATTCCCATGAATTATGGCAGATCAAACCAAGAACAAACCTTGATCTGCCAGCACCCCTTAATATGATCCGTGGCATCAACAAAAACCTGCACATTACTGAAGCACCAACATTGGCCCCATAGTCACATATTGTCTAGGTAGTATCTCTATTTAAAAAAAAAAAAAAAAAAGGGAAAGAGAGAGAAGGAATACAACTAAAACATAAATAAAATAACATCATAATCAGTAAGCGATACTGTATCCACAATGAAAGCTTCTAGTAACTATGAATTAAGAAGTGAACATTAAAGTGAACAGTGAAAGATACAGAGCAGGGGTGTCAAATTCATTTTCACTGAAGGCCACTTCAACATTATGGCTGCCATCAAAGGGCCGGTTGTAACTGTAAGACTGTACAAACTTTACCACTCCTTAACATATTGTTAAATAACTGTCTCTTTATTTTATTATAGCTACTTATTTAAGTTACAAATATTGTATATGTATTTGCATAGATGTAAATATATATATTATTACTCTGTGTTATTTTAACATTAATCCTTTTTTTCAGGTCAAGAAATCCACATTACTCCATAAATCAAAGTAAATAAAAAAGACAAATATTATCAAACACAAGTCATTACATAAAATTTGTTAAAACTTTTTTGTTACATTTATGGTACCACAAATAATTGTGCGCTGCTAAAAATGTGTGACAGATATGGCATTTAAAAAAAAACAAATGAGCCCGGTCTCATGAAAATGGCAATCAATAGCACGATTTTCTGTTTCTGTTTGGCATGCGATTTATACACAGGAATTGACTTTGGCGTGCATATGATACTCACGTGTTTGGCGTACATATGATACGCAATCAATGTTTAAAGTAGAAAAAAGAAGTGGCCATATTCAACCCCACTCCCCCACCCAAAAATAAATAAATAAATACAAACTAAATTACTAAAAAAGTACTTTTTAATTTTCATAATTCGCAATGAATGTATATAGTGCCACAATAAAAAAAAAAAAAAAATTAATTAATTAATAATCGGCTGCAATTCAATTAACATTTATTTGTATAGCGCTTTTCATGATACACTGTTGCAAAGCAGCTTCACAGAAAATGAACATTTCTACATTACATTTAGTAGTTTATAGCACAAGTCAATCTGCGATACCAAACAGGAACACAGGGGGACGCCAAAAGGCCACTAAACGAACTACCTTGACCTGACTGTTCCAGAATTACTAAACCACTGACTATTGTGTATTCTAAAACACCTTCAGCCACCATCCAGTATAAACCACTCATGCTTTTAAGCCAAATAGCTTGCTGATTTTTTTTTTTTACTTACATCTGTACGTGAGTAGTCTACTGTTATCTCCACCATCTCTGAAAAAATCGTCTGTTTTCTCTGCATTAGAGCGGTTTTGAACTAACTGTTTGAATGCACTCACTTTCTGGACCCTTAGACATTCCAGGAGTTTACCAGCTGATCTGATTGCAAAAAAAAAAAAAAAAAAAAAAACTGCTTCTTTTTGTTTTCATAATGTATTGTTTTCGTTAAAATTTACTGAGTCAAATTTTACTACTCTGTGCTAGGGTGACCACCTGGCTATAGATCTGTTTCAGGACAGTAGATGTGATTTTACCGGACAATGCGGGACACGTGCGAGACAGACATTTATACTGTTATGCTATGTAAATACTGATTTACATTTGTTGCCATATGCACCAATTTATGTTTCTGCCGGTGGATGCCCACACTCCAGGTTGCGCTTTATGGCAACATTAAACTCAGGAGAGAAGATCATTTTTTGAGCGCACACATGTAATGTCTGACCGATAAAGAGCGTGTCTGTTTTCTGTGAGAGTGAATGAGAATCCACCTGTGAGTGGAGAGATTTGTGCTCGCGCATTTGATGCACTCTTACAGGCTATAATGCGCTCTGGACATTTGTCATTAAAATAACTCCATAGAAAAAGGAGAAGAAAGTCGTGTCTGAAAGCTTCCATTGATTTTTTTAATTCGTTAAATGAATGGAGAATAACGTGTTTTTCCGTCGGTTTTGCTCGAGCACTTGATGAGGTCCTCTTTATTCCTTTGAGCCGTCCACGCAGTTGTCATCAACGGAAAAACCCCACACCCCTAATCCTAACCATTGCGTATCATATGCACACCAAAGTCAATTTCTGTATATAAATAGAACGCCAAATAGAAACAGAAACTTGTGGTATTGATATGAACTTTCATAATTTATGATTTAACGCTGTGTAGATTTTTTGTTATTTTAAGACAATCAAATGCTCTCGCGGGCCACATAAAATGATATGGCGGGCCGCAATAGGCCCGCGGGCCTTGAGTTTGACACATGTGTTATAGAGCATCTCTTCTCCGGTTAGACAGCAAATGTCCAGCTGAAGTTCACTGAGAGTTGGTGGATGAATGGGATCTGAGAAAAACAGTTGCTTCTCCTGGGGAGTATAGCATTTTAGGTTCACCTTGATTGAGAATGACCTTCAGCGTTGCAGGATAAAGAAGAAAATTCTGGATGCCAGCTTCTCTCATTTCCTTCCTAACTGGCGCAAATGCACTTCTTCTTTTTGCAGTGACCAGAGAAAAATCTGTAAAGAAAGACAGCGTTGCTCCGTCGGATGTTTTCACCGGGGCGTGAAGTCTGGCGGTCCGCAGAATGAGCTCCCTGTCCGCGTACGCAACAGTTTAAAGATGAAAACCTGTGGCTTAGCGCAATCTGGGGAGAGCCTTGTGTACACGCGATGCGCTCGCTCCACTTCAATCTCTTTGCCCACCAGAGACGGGAACCACGTCGGTAGCGATCTTTTCAAAAAGCCCATAGGGTCGTCCTTTTCGGAACCTTCAGGCAATCCGACCAGACGCAGATTGCTGCGTCTAGGGTCAGGGAAAGTATCATTAATGAATAAAACTTAAAATAAAACGAAAAAAATCAACATAAAGGGGCCAAATGTACAGAGCTCTACTCAAGTGTGACTAGGTTCATGAACACGTCACGTGACTCCCTATTTAATGCCAATTTGTAGTATAAATAGTGAGATTAGTGCGTTCACTCTGAAAATTCCATTAAGAGAAACTGCATTTTAAATACCACTTATTTAACCGAAAAATGATGTGTGGAATCTTGGACATCTCGTGCTCTTAATGGTCGTGTATGCAGAGGGACTATAGACTCTCAAATAAATAACCTTATAAAACTCATACTCTAGACAGAAGAGTGCACTGAGTGCATAGTGTATAGTATGTCATTTAGGACACAACTATAGATAAAGAAAAAATGTGCAATCTAAGTGTTGGTCAGATGTAGAATTTTCTGTAAGAATACAAACATTCAATCTTCTGAACACAGTAACATGTTACTGTCATTTATTTTTCATGTACATCCTCAAAATTCACCAGCCAAACAGGCCTAGAGCAGTTCTGGGGGCACAAACACTCACTCCTGCTGTTGTTTTGAATGAGTTTGATAGCTAGTTCCAGGAACAATGACGTCACTTTCCAAACCAATCAACACCATTATGGTCCTGTCCCAATACCCACTCTTGTGGTCTTTGTTTTTCATCATTGGTCTGCTTACATGACATGTTTCCAGTATTTGGCCTAAGTGTTCATGTGGCTGTAAAGACTGCAGGAGTGTGTAGAACTTTTGATTAACCAGTGGGTCACACTTACAACATAAGGCTGTAAAAATACATAATTTTTTTACAGAGCTTTGTTTACATATTTTAATTTTTAATACTTTGCACTTATATAAATAAACTTCTAAATGCTTGTTCAATAGCTCCTATGTAACAGACGACACAATTTAATTGTGGTGCTTAAAGTGATTAAAAGCAGTTGCAAAAATTTTATAAAATACATCCATTTTATGTTTTACTACTAAATGACATGTAATATCTAATTCAGCTGGAAAGTTTTCCTTGAAATGTTATAAATTTATTGGCACACGAGTTCCTGAACAGGAAGAATAATAGGATATGCTTATCCTCAAATAGCCTGCTGCTCCAGGGCAGTCTAGAGATAGTGCGGATTGAGTGTGTTAAGGGCACTGAGTTTTGGCATTTGTCAGACCTGGGATAGTCTTGCACACGGACTTCTTATCTTGTGTATGGCGCTCTCTAGTGGGCAAGACTGAAAGTGTGGGTATTGTTACAGGCCCTATAAAATGGTCCATAGCAGGGGAGGCTAGATCCACTTTCCTGCAGACTTTAGCTCCAACTCTAATAGAACAACCCTAATCAAGTTGTAGTAGCAGCATTTTGTTTACAGCCAAACAAACACATTCAGGAATAGGCCACATATATTTTACTAGCTGGGAATATTTCTCAGAATATCTCTGACTGAAAGAGATGAATAGACTTGAATGTGTGTAAAATCACACTCACTTGAATGCACATGTAATTAGTCGCTGTCTTCTACACAGTTATAGTTTAACATTTTTTAATGATGAATTTAATGATGTTATAAAGATTAGAATTCATTATGCTTACAATAAGTCATTTGGCTAAAATCTTAAAGCCAATCTGAGCCATCTGAAAGCCAATCATAGCTCTCTCAAACAACTTATATATATATATACTTATATATATATAAGTTGTTTGAGAAAACTATAGGTTTGTTTCAGTTTTATGTTTAATGTTTCTTAATGAAGTTTGAGATGCTGAATATACGGAAATCAGCTAATCTAGCTAATGACTCATGCATGAAAAATGACATGGTACATGCATAATACTGAGCTAACAACAGTTTAAAATAAACCATTACCAAAAGCGGGCCGTCCAAACTTTCGGAAGTAAACATTGGATGGTTTTTGTCTTTTATGACTAGTCCCACAATTTTCTGGAATGTTCCAGAAAGCACTAGAATATTACAGAATATGTCATAATGTTACAGAAACTTATAGAATGTTCTCATCCTTGCAAAAGCAACATATCTTTAATAAAACATGCACAATTAGTACAAAAACTTATCTGTACTAAACCAATATTTCATGGTCAGTGATAGAAGTTCTAAATTTACCTGACCTAAATATTTACCAAAATATTGATGGTACCTGAAAATAAATAATTAGCACCACAGAAATACAGAAGAACCATAAAACATTTAAGTGAAATGACATGTAATAAATGTTTGTTACATTGTGTAGTCACTGTCTAGCTAAAGCTTTCTGCTTTATTATTCCACTTTTAGTTTGAGCATCAAACATAACGGCCAAAGATGACATGAACAAAACAAGACTGTGAATGGTCACTTTACAAGTCAGTCATACGGCCTCTTCCTGACTACGTGTGTGGTCCTTGGCCAATTGCAGCGGCTGAAGAGCCCAGACCTTTTATCTTCAGGCAAGATAGTATAGTACTATACTAGTTTGTTAGTAGTTTTTGCATGCACACTTATATAGAGAACACTGCATAAATGTAAATTTGTTTCCATATATTTGAGTCATCATAATAATTACATGTTGGCATATTCAGAATTTGTTTTCTTTCATACGTTTAGTCAAGTAAATTTAGAAGGGCTGGATTAAGTTTAATGAACCTGACACTGTTGAAACCTTGTATAATGTTGTAGAAACTTAAGTTCGTAGCATGCACTGCGTTGTATGCATTGTTTTCTGCGTTTACTTATGCTTTTGTTTTATTTGGTGATTATTTGTCATGAGATGATTATTCAGAGCTCATCTTTGTACTTTTAACCTATATTCAATCCAGACTTGATTAATAATGGTTTAATAAATTTGGCTTGCTATCTTTGAAAGAGGAGCTCGGTCCAGAGACTCAGCTGGAGTCCTCTAAACTTGTGTTCAGAACTTCATTCCACAAGTTCACCTGCACAGCCATCTCAAGCGCTGAGCAAACCCACCAAAATTATTAGATATAGGGATAGCAAGCCGGTTTTAAAAATGCTCAGTATTAATACCCAAATAAGTGGAAAAAAAATATTGTTTGGTGCTGCAAGTAAATAAACAGAAAAGAGAACAGAGCGCTGCAGGCTCGGACAAAAAACTCACTGCTGAGGAGGTGAAAAAGATGAGGACAGAGAAAAGGGAGAATGTGAGCTGAGATTTCTGCTGCAGCACTGAAGAAAGTAAAAGGCAGAAAAAGAGAAAGAGCACTCATGCTGGAGCAGAGGAAGAGTTGAGTGTTACAGAAGTGAGGAAATGTAGAGAAAAAAGGGAATCAGAGCTCTTATGGCAGCAGAGGGAGAGATCACCACTGAAGTAGTGATGAAATTAAGGATGAGAGAGAGAGAAAGCTCCATAGGGAGAGATCACTACTGTGGAAGTGACAAAATTAAAACTAGAAAGAAAAAGAGAAAGAGCACTCCTGCAGGAAGAGATCACTAACGTTGTAGTAATGAAGTTAAAGACAGAAGAGAAAAATAGAAAGAATGCTCCAGGGTAGAGAAGAAAGTAGAGATGGTAGAGAAAAGAGAATCCCGGCTAAACAGCAATGGGAGAGAATAAAAGCTTTTTATTGCAAACAAGCATGTTAACCTGTTGCTACAATCTCCTTTATTTCAGGTCAGTAGAAGATTATGTCTTACAGGCTACTTATGAATTATAAGGATAGTGTTCAAGCTGGTGTTTAAAGAGGAATCGATTATGGTTGTTTAAGTCTTAATCATCAGTGTTATTTTAATTACTTAAGATGTACAGTAAATGTGTAAAACAAGGTTAGATTAAGTTAATTTTCACACTCTCACACTTTTTTTAACTAGTGAAGCGTGAAAGTTTAGCTTCCCAAACAATAATGTAGTTAAGCCACAAGCAGGCTACCTCTCGAAAGCAGGTAAGTTTGACTATGGGCCAGATTTGTGCAAACCCTCTTTTGGCATTAAAAAAACACTGTGAGAATTTACTGAAGACACCCAGTGAAGAATTAGCACTGACAAGTCATGGACACAGTTATTTTTCCGGCTGACCTTATTGCATTTGCATTTGTAAGAGTATCCCTTTCAGATGCAAAATTTATGGGAGGAGATTATTTAAATAAATCACAAAATTTACAATAACAATAATAACACAATTTACTAAGGTTTGTGGTAGTCAATTTACTGGTATTTGCACCATCATTTACCACCCCCAAAAAAGCATGCCTAAACCAGCTTTGCGCTTGGCATGGCTGCACAAATTCTTTCCACTCATAGTAATTCTTTAACTCATATTTATTTATTATTTTTTTGGAATTGAAATCTCAAGTTAATTTGCCTTGTTTAGTAAATCTGGCCCTATGTGTAGTAGCCGACTATGTCGAAGCCATTTAATGAAGCAATATTTCTGAGGTCTTTACCCCAGTTCAAAGAGACCCGCTGTTCTACAAAATTTATTTCCAACCTGCTTCAGCACACCTGCCTGTGATTTTTCAAGCAGTCCTAAAGACCTTGATGAGCCAGTTTAGCTGTGTTTTATTAGGGATGGAGCTAAACTCTGCAGGACAATGGGCCTCCAGGAGCAGGGTTGCAGACCTCTGTAATATCCTGTTAAATATTATAAGGCCTGGGTATCAATACACATTTGACAACAACTGAGACCAAACTATGCAATTCAATAGCTGTTTGTTTAGCAGATGAACGAGAATGCAAGAGACACTAAAGGGCTTCTGAAACCGATTATTTGGAACAGGAGCTAATTTTCCTGAACTTGCATTTAGAACTTCATTTGTGGTGAATGTTAAGTGCTATTATCTATGTTTCCATCCACCTATTTTCATGAACATTTTGGGATACTGCATAAAAAAAAACGCTGTATGGAAATGGCAAGATGCACATAAATTCTAAAAATGCGCATAAAAAACTTATGCACTCAACTAAGTCAGATAAATTTCTTATCCAGTAAGAAAACATGCACATAAACTATGATGGAAACACTTTTACTGAATAAATTCCTTAATGCGCATCAAAGAAAGACGTGTGCCTTTGCAATGGGACAGCAAAGGCACACGTAAAACTGGACCAACCAATGGACCGATCTCATGGCACAGCATCTGAAATACTAGTTTTGTCATTCTAAAATGTTTGAGCAAAATCTCGTCAAAGTGCTTCATTATAATTAACTCCCAGAACTGCATTCCCAAACAGCAGGCTCCAAAAATAAGACAACATGACCGCGTTTCATCTGCACACTCTGAAGCTCGTAATTTATTGTATACAAAAATTAGTGTTATTATACAAAAAAAAAAAAAAAACAGTGCCTTCTCGTACTGCAGCAAATGTAATTTTTGTTCATGACATTTAGCGCAACTTAAACAGGAAGTGACGATTTTGTTCTCTTCAACTCACTGGATGGAAATGGTGCTTTAATCGCAAATGTTTTATGCAGTGAGTGTTTAAAATGTTTTAAGCTAAGACCACGAAAACTGGTCAAAGTCTTATTCACAAAAGACTGCTCAACAATTTACCCATGAAGAAGAAATATATGAACCAGTGGCTCAACATTCCCCAGACTTGTTTTTTTGTATTAAAATATTATACACGATGTATACCAATGATATGTTGTTTTGTATCTGAATACATTTAATTTAGCATAAAGGTCATTACATAAAAAGACAACAATCAAATGTGGCTATGATTTTGGACTTTATTAAGCATAGCTAGAATGTTATATGTTGCCCATCTATAATCAGTTTTCTATCTTTCTGTATTTCTCCCAGATCTTGTGAACATAATAGAGATGGAAGATGACCGCCGGTTTCACAAACTGACACAAGAACAGGTAGAGACTTTGGACCAAGTTCTTACAGAGGTCATTCCCATTCATGGTAGGGGTAATTTCCCAACCCTTGAAATCAAGCCTAAAGACATAATCCATGTGGTCAGAGACAGACTGATTTTGAAGAAGATCAAGGTGAGAGATGTCCGTCTCAATGGCTCTACAGCCAGTCATGTGCTGGTCAAAGAGAATGGCACCAGCTACAAAGACTTGGATATCATCTTTGGTGTGGAGCTTCCCAAACCGGAGGACTTCCAGATTATCAAGGAGGTGGTTTTGGGCTGTCTGCTGGACTTTCTACCTAAAGGTGTCAACAAAGATAAGATTACAGCTCTCACCATGAAAGAGGCATATGTACAAAAAATGGTCAAGGTGTTCACTGAGCATGACCGTTGGAGCCTTATCTCCCTTTCAAACAACAGCGGTAAGAACGTGGAGCTCAAGTTTGTCAACTCTCTACGACGCCAGTTTGAATTCAGTGTGGATTCTTTTCAGATCATCCTGGACAGTATGCTACAGTCTTATTTGGATGCTGAAAGGAGGAAGATTGTGGAAAGGCAAGAGGGCCAAGACTTTTCTTTAGCTCAAAGTCAAGGAATTCAGACAGCCCTAATGGATGAACCATTCCTCAGCTCTTGTGACACAGGGCATCACCAGGAAAGTGACATTGACATGTCCTGCAAAACTGATGATAATCAGACTTTTTGTGATTCTCAGTGTTATTGTAAAATGAGTCAGAAAGAGCAGTCTAAATATTCAGAACGAGAACCAACTCTTGAAACAGACAAAGATCTTGAAACAGAGATGGTTCAAACTACAACTATGTCTGTATCTACGGAACAAGTATCAGAGCAATCTGTAGTGGTGCATGTGGAGGAAAAGAATGAACTTCATGAAAATGTGTCATTGCAAACTGAGACACTGCTCGAGGTAAATACAAATGAAACTGGTATGGACTCAGGGGAGGGAAATGAACTAGTTGGGGTGAAAACTATGTCTGTTGAGGAAACAAATCCCAACCTTAAAACACATATTAATGAAACAGATTCTGACAAAACAGAATACATGTTAGACATAGAACCAGTTAAATCCCAACCATGGCTTGAAATAGTACATACAGACTTCTCTTGCCTTTCAACAACAGGGACCTTTGGTGAGCGATGCACATTCCAACCTGCTCCCATTACATTTCTTACACAATCAGCACTAGAATCATATGCGGAGTATCCTTTACCACCCCCTGCCAAGAAAAACAGCCAAAATTCACAAATGGTTGTTCTCAAGCATTCCTCACCCAAACCTCCTCGGAAAATGTCCAAAAAGACAACTCTTGTATCGTGTTCACCAGAAAAATCAGTGACAAGTAATTCAGATGTTAATACTTGTCAGGTTTTACATCCACCTAAAGCTTACCCAAAAGAATCATTACCTATGCAGGTTAAAATGTCAGGTCTTACCAGCTTTGAATTATCCAGTGCCTCAGAAAATGACTCTAAAGAGTCTAAAGAACTAATCAATTGTACCGGAGCTTTTACTGTTGCTGCTCCAGAGAATGGCATGCATTCAGAAGAGACATTGTACGTGAGTCTATCACCAGAGGAAAGCCTTCAAAGTCGAGTGCAAACTTCAGAACCAGAAACTGGTGAAGCAACTCACGTCACGATTCTAATTCCTACGTCCAATCCCAGTAATCTCCCCAAAGATCAAAACAGGATCAACCAGCCTTTTAATGAAAATGTTCAGACAGTGCAGTGTCAGGCAATGGTACCTCTTATTAATGTGAATTCTGAGCCTTTACTTCAGGCAAATGACAGTTATGACCTCAACTCAGCCTCTCCCAAAAAGAAAGATACTGAGTCTTGTGCTCAAGTTGATGATGCCACATCACCAAAATATCTTAGCGAATCCTCAGAATCAGTCACTATGGCAACGAATTGTGCCTCTCAAATGTTAAATCCACTGTCTGCAGACCTTACTATTGACTCACAAGCGGTAGGGACTAATTCTTCAGGCTCTGAACATGTTCTATCACCTCAAGTTCACAACTACCCCGTGTCCACTCTGCAGACTCAGGAACTTCTTGTGCAAAGTTCACAGACTAAAGAACCTGCAGAACTATTATCACTTGTCTCCTTACCAAAAGTTCAAAGCCTCACAGTTTCAGCACCACATTTTTCAAAGCCACTAGGACCTTCCATATCCTCAACAGCAAATCTAGAATCTCCAAGAATCTCAGAACCTCTTTTAGAACCATCCGTTATGTCTCTGGATGTCATAGACCCCACTGAAGTATTCTGTGAAGTCGCAGAACCATCTGAACCACTTTCTCAGGGTTTGAAACCCTCTGCAGCATCAATGTCACATACAATAGAAATGTCTATGCCATCAGTAAGTGAGGAGGTGGTTTCAAAGATATCAGACCCATCAGCTTCAGACATTAACGAGCCCATACACCCTTCAAAAGAGCTGCCTTGCGTTACAGTGTTGGCTGAGAGCATGTATGGTGACTTTGAGCAGGCTATGGACCACTTACGTTACCGGCTAATAGCAACACGCAACCCTGAAGAGATCAGGGGTGGAGGCCTGCTCAAGTACAGTAATCTGCTTGTCCGGGACTTCAAACCTGCCTGTGAAACAGAAATTAAGACATTTGAGCGCTACATGTGTTCACGTTTTTTTATTGACTTCCCTGACGTGAACGAGCAGCAGCGCAAAATTGAGTCTTACCTGCGCAACCACTTTATCGGAGAAGAGAAAAGTAAATACGATTACTTGATGACCCTTCGGAGAGTGGTCAATGAGAGCACTGTGTGCTTGATGGGGCATGAACGCCGTCAGACTCTCAATATGATTACCATTCTAGCACTTAAAGTCCTGGGTGAGCAGAACATCATTCCCAATGCCAATAACGTTACCTGCTACTACCAGCCTGCACCATACATGACAGACCACAACTTTAGTAACTATTACATTTCAAATGGCCAGTCCCCACTTATATATCACCCTTATCCACTACACATACACATGCAGTCTGGATTAGTTTAGGTCTAAGTACATAACGTAGATGGGAAAATGCACAGGGAACTCTCTGAATCTTGCAACCTAAAATATCCATCACAAATGATCTACCCTTGAGCACGTGTCCCAACACTTAACTGAAAAAAAAAAATAATAAATATAATAATAATAAAAAAAAACAGTTAAGTACCTAATCATTGGACAGCAGAGTGTGTCAATTAAGATCCGGTACTGAATATAAGTGAGAATTACGCATACAGACATTGGAGCCATTGCGCTAGCAATATGAAGGTTAAAACAAATGTGTCACACTGAAAAAGGCAATGACAAGATAATTGGCTTAAAACAGGAAGACGGAAAAAGACTGCAATATATAGTGACTACAAAAATAAATTAGGAGGAAAAAACTTGGCTAGGTCTGTTCTTAGTAGCTGAAAAGTCCTGTTGTAACAAACAAACAAAAAATTAGAAAAGGCAAATGCTTTTGATAGAAATACTATTTTCAATAATTTAATGCTTTATTGGCATGACAAAAAGTGCAAGAGAAATAATCAGCATGCAGCCAACGCTTTATTACATAATAAGGTACTTTTGTTGTCTGAAACAATTAAACTGATTGTTCCCATCTTGTTATGCTCTAAGAAAGTTCAGTAAGGTCAGTGTTCCATTCCTTTTTTCTGATTTCTATTTGAATTAAGTAATTTATATGTTGTGACACTTCTTAGTACATCTACTGGGTGTCTGTATTTTTATTTATAATATATGCTTATTAGTAGATTATGAATGTTGATTCCAGGACTGTCCAATTGTGCTCCTGGAGGGCCTCTGTCCTGCAGCGTTTAGCTCCAGCACACCTGTCTGAAAGTTTCCAGTGATCCTAAAGATCTTGATTAGGTGGTTCAGGTGTGTTTAATTAGGACTAGTCAAGTCAAGTCAAGTCAAGTCACCATTATTTATATAGCGCTTTTAACAATGCGAATTGTGTCAAAGCAGCTTTACAGTATTAAATGGGGAGTGTGTCGTTCTCCTCTGGCCATATGAAACCAGCAGTTTAATTCTAGGCTGCAACAGAGTTATATTGTGCAGAGGACTCATCTGGTTCCCGTGGTCTTGTCTCAATGGCCATCTAGGTGACGAGGTCTTCAGAGGGGATCAGTCTCTGGGCATCTAGTTGACATGGTCTTTGCTGACATTCTGGGCTGTCAAGGTCGTCACTAGGTGCTGATCTCTGCTGCAAGGTGGCCTTCCAGGAACAGGATTGGAAAGTCTTGATGTATTCAATATTTCACAAGAATCATAAGCTTTCAGAATATATACATCTAAAAAAATTCTCCATCCCTCATCATATGATTTACTGAGAGATTTTAGGAAAAACTATCTGTAGTTATCTACAAATGTTTGTTTTACCAAAATGTACAATATTGAATGCATTGAATTGATGTAAACAAATCTAAAATTTGACCAAGTGAGGTACAAAGGTTATTACCAAACGTGGACAAATACTAAAAAGAACACAAGCCAACCAACCACAAAGGAAGAAAGAATAAGGGCGTTTGCTGGTGTCTTTTGTGTATCTATGGTGCACAATGTTGATTTTACACATGGAGTAACAAGCAGTCTTCTTTAGTTTTATTTTCTTATATACTGTAAATGTAGCCTCAAACAATCCACGTGAGGACATTGAATGATGTTATTTAATATTTCTTTGTATTTAACAGAACCATCAGTGGTGCTGAAAACTTAAATACATTTCCACCCTTTTTTTACATCTTTGTGACAAAAATGCATATATTTTTCCAAGAATTTATGTGTAGAACTGTATTATAGCCTACATGAAAGATTGCACCAGCCACACATACAGATAAACATAAATAGAAATTATAAAGTCAGGACCAAAAATATAAACATGTGTATTGTTGGACATCAATATGGCATGAAGATTACTGAACTGTTATTTTCAGTTGAGTGATTATTATAGCAAAATTTATTAAAGTGATTTGCCTAAATAATACATTTTTCAGAAGCAAGAGAAAATATACACAACTTGTATGATACGTTGGCTTCACTGAAATTGTATAAAGAAATTTTATTTTTAGGTTATCTTAACCTAAACATACTAAAAGTGCATAGTACATAGTAAAAGTATTAGCAAATGTTTGACCTTGACCTAAATAAAATGCAAAAGTTTCATAGATCTTACAGAGATCTCATCACTGATATAGTTATTCAAACTTGTGGAGTTACTTTTTCCTGTGCAGACCTACAGATTTGTAAAGTATTGACTTGATTGTATGATGATTTAACATTCTGTTTTACCTTTATGTAATCGTCTACCTATGAAATACAGCCAAAACCTGTAGTAACACTGTGGTTAGAAATAGGTTTAGACAGAAATTGTTTACCAAGATGATGTACACCTATCATGAAATACTTAAAACAGTTTATATGACCAAAATTATGTTTGCAGGAAAACATGAGTGCCTAAATGAGCAGGAGAAAGCTGTAAAGAAGGTGACAGAAAGGACAATGCACCTGCAAATGCAGCAGTCACTTCTTTTTTTTTTTCAGGTGTACATTTTCTCCTTTTCTCATGCTATTATGTTGATGTCAGATGTAGTTCTTTGCTGTGGCTAGTTTTGTTCATTTAATAAAAAGGATAGAAAAAGAATAGACCCACTTCATTGCAAATGAGTATTGATGTTCTGTTTATGATATAAGATAATGTGTGTGTGTGTGTGTGTGTGTGTGTGTGTGTGTGTGTACTGGTATATATGGTTTACGAGGACACAAATGTGTATAATGACATGGGTACTACAACGTAAACATGGTTTATGAGGACACTTCCTGTGGCCCCGTAAAACAAAAGGCTTAAAAAACATACTAAACAGTGTTTTATGAAATTCAAAAATTGGCAGTAGTTTCCTGTAAGGGGTAGGTTTAAGCTGCGTTCACACTACCAGCGACTCTGTCGCTGCATGTCGCAGGGGCTGGCCATGAGGCTGCTAGTGGGCGTTCTCGCTACTGGTTGCCTTGACAGCAAATAAGGTTTCTTACCGCTACATACAAACATTTAGGAGGCAAAATACTAAATATAATATAAATATGAATTAAGTCCGTACATACAAACAAAAATGAATGAGAAACAGAGCCTACTTTTTTTCCATTGAGTATGTTTTTCTACGGCTGAGAGGAGAACGATCACGTGAGCTCAACCGTCTTCTTTCCTATTGGCTGTCGCTCCCGAAAGTCGCTCTTCATTTGCATAAAGTTGAAGGATTCTGAACTTTGTCGCGTCGCTGGACACGCCCCATCCAGTCGCCAACAGTCGCTATCGCTCACTGTCGCCGGAAATCGCCACCTCTCCATTGAAATGAATGGGATCGTGTCGCTTTGTCGCTGAGTGTCGCTTGTAGTGTGAACGGGGCTTTAGGTGTAGGGTTGGTGTAGGGCAATAGAAAATATGGTTTTACAGTATAAAAACCATTACACCTATGGAGAGTCCCCATAAACCACAAATTCAAGTATGTGTGTGTGTGTGTGTGTGTGTGTGTGTGTGTGTTCCAGGTACACTACGTTATGGGATGACAGTATACAAACTTGTTCATACAGAATGATGTTTTTTGAAAATCTAAAAATGCCTGTAGTTTTGTGTGAGGGTGATGTTTAGGCTAAGGGGATAGAAAATATAGTTTGTACAGTATAAAATGCATTATGCCTATGGAATGAACCCATAAAACATGGAAACACAATGTCTATGTGCGAGAGATAGAGAGTAAACGGGTGCAGCTCTGGTTTAGGTGTAAAAAGTACTTAAAAAGTACAGATGCTATGTCAAAAACAAAGAAGTATTCACATTTAATTGTACTTAACTATTTAAAAGTAAACACATTTCTTAGCTTTTTAAAAAAAAAACTTTTGAAAATAAGAGACAGCAATTTTAGATTTTAGAGATTTTAGATTCTCATTTTAGTATTTTTGATGCAAAAACTTTGTAAAGAAACCTGTCAAAAATCATTATATTCTCATTGTTCTGTGTGAGACTCTAAGAGACAGCAGATGTTCATCTAGAACACCATCCAGAAACATTACCTGAATATTTTCAACTTAACTGTTATGAAGTGTAAACCATGTTCTCAAGTTTATCTATCTACAACGATGGCTATTATAAAAACATATTAGGCCTACTATAGTCTGTTCACCCAAAAATGAGCATTCTGTCATCATTTACTCATTTACTGTTTTATATTGTCTTTTAAAAGCCTGAATGACATTCTTCCACAGAACACAAAAGGAGTTATTTACAGTAAGTGACAGTGAATGAAACCATGGCTGTCAAGCTGGATTTTAAAAGCAAGTGACAACATACGTTTCTCTCTGTTTCTTACGGAAAGCCTCATATGGCTTTGGAGGACTTGGAATACAATACATTATTTGCATGAATTACTTTCACTTTTACATTTACATTTACATTTAGTTATTTAGCAGACTAAATTACTACTTTCATGACGCTATATGACACTTTTAGGATAATAAACTAATTTTATGATGCTTTTTTTTTTTTTTGGTGTGTCATTTTTGGAACTTGAAACACTCTTCAGAATGTCTCCTTTTGTGATCCAATGAAGAAAGTCATGCAGGTCTAGAATGGCAGTTACGTTTGACATTGAAAATTTACATATTTCTGGTGAATTATGAAAACTGATGCCTTATTAGTATATGCACAAAATTACAGTTCATTGGATGCTTAAATAAAAGGAAAGTTTAATTTATGTGAGCATGATCAATTGGCTTTTTAGTCACATTAGGATAAAGAAAAATACTATTTTATTTTTAAATGATTGAGGAAAGATTTATTAGATTTTAAAAGATTTTTGAACTTTGAGGAAAAATCACATATGACAACAGTACTTTGTACTTTTAAGTCCACATAATTGAAATAGATTACAAAAAGTATTTTTTTTTTTTTTCCTGTAAATGAAATTAAGTAAAACTATGTCATCAGTTATCACAGAACTGAAGTTAAGGACAGATTTCCCAAAGCAATGCTTAAGTATAGTAGTGCTATTACTATAAGTCATGCTAGTAGCGCAAATGCTATTACTCACATACTTGACACTTCTGCTTTAGCAGATCCACGTCAAATTATTGCTGTTTCTCATTAAAAGCCTGTCTCACAGCTTTTAAGATGATGTCATTGGGATCTTTGGTGGATATGTGTATGTTTCTCTTTTCATCACAGAATTTATGAGCTAACCGAGCTCACAGGATTACCCATATACATCAGAAGCATGTACCATAAAGCCAGCTGAACAAATGAAGTGCTACAGGATTGTTTTCTGTTTGATGAAACCAACAGTGCACAAGCATGTGCTCATGTACAGTAAGTTTGACGTTTGCTGCCAGTCACATGAAAAGAATAATATCCAAACAGCAAAACAAACTCAGGCTGTAGTTAAAATTCTTCTGTGAAACTTGAAACTTGTGACTTTATTTTATAAACTGCTATTAGCACATTGGAGATTACATATCAGGGGTACGAGTACATAATGCTTTTGTTTGTTTCTTTTTATTTAATTATCATGTGAACCCAATACAGTCTATTTTCTTAAATTCAAACAATCAAGAGGTTCACAATATTTATCCTTGTTTTAACTTCATGTTAGACTTTTTAATTCACCTCAAAAGACTAAGATCACTTCAGTACACTGATTTGGACACAAACTCTGGTTCAAAATGCTCTGTAATGGATTATTAATGTGGCTAACAGACAGACATTCTGTCCAACTGGGAATTCACATGGACTCAAATTCATCAATGCGTTGTTTGGTGTTTCCTTGTCTGATTTGCCGTAAGGTCTTGTATTTGTCCCTCCCTAACCTCACGTTCTCAGCATGGATCAGATCATTTGCAGTCTTCTTGCTTTCATCACGGGTATCTGCCAGCTCAGAGCTCAGAGCCTGCAAAGACATAAACAAATCATATGTATCATTTCAGTGAGACTGATATCATTATTTGTTCTTCAGAATTTCTATTTGTATCTTGTGTACTGAAGGCGTAAATGCAGTTTGTTTTCATGATCCAGACAGGGCTACAAAATTAATATGTAATGAGGTCATGTTGCAAATCTTTGGCAGATTCTTGAATTTTTTTTTAATCTACTCTTGCAAAACAAGAGAGACTGCACTCCTGCAATTAACACAGCAGATTAAATCATCAATATCCAATGATTTATTAAATTATTTTACTGTTTCTCTTATTTTTCTCTTCCCGAAGAGAGTTCTTTAAAACTTTTTCTCCTCTTTTCTTCCCTTTTAATCTCTATGAATTCTCCTTCCCTTTACTGAGGGGCTCACAACAAAAAGGGCAACAAGAAATGAACAGAAGCATTTTGAATAATCCACCAATGTTTTTATAATTAAGTAATTTGACAGAAATGTTTTAGTTAATACAACCTCTCATGTAATATGTAAGTGGTGATATGCATCAGATTTTTATCCACTGGAATGTATTGGTGTGTAATGTAAATGCAAATTGATACATTTTACAGAGGCCATGGATGTTATGAAGGCAGTGTATTGTGAACCAAATGTTCAGAGATGCCAGTTTTATTTTTGGCCTGTTTGACAAAGAGAATTGTCAAATGGCTCGAGCAGGATTTGAACTTGTGCTGCCCATAACCACCGGGTGTCAGTGTGCCAGATCACAGGCTCTAGCCACTAGGACCCGGTTCCTGGAGCTCTCTGACATTGCACATTCTGAATCTCTCCATGGTCTAACACGTGGTTTTTAGATCTTGCAGATTCTACTTATGAACTGATAAGTTGAATCAGCTGTATTTGATTAGGAAGACATACAAAATGTGCAGTGTTAAGAGACTCTTGGACATTTTTTTAGAAACTAGGCCATGGCAATGACAACTGTGTTTTATGTTGACTGTGTCTTATATTGACCTGTAAGCGCTTCTGAAGACGTTCATTCTTCTCGGTTTCTGTTATGCGCTGCTCTTCACTGCGGTCTCGATATGTTCCAGTGGATGTAAGTTCAGCGCTGGCCTCGGCACTGCTCTCATCATTTTCATCATGATCATTCTCCGTCTGGGACATTGCCTGGATGTGGACCCCAATTAGCTTACTCTTCAACTCCTCTTTTGTCTTCTCCAGGTCTACCTCAACCATAATCGCCTGCCAAGATATTCATACTGAGACTGCTAATGTGTTTGCTTGAGGCTAATTGTATGAAACAGATGCAACAATACATTTACACTCTCACCCTTCTCTGCCATTTCCTGGCTTCATCCTCTTTCTTCTTTTTGGCATCTTCCAAAAGAGTGATCTTGGATGTCAGCTCAGCCAACTCTGTTGCCTTTAAAGATATAAATGTTAATTCCATGTAAATAAAACAGAGTCTTTCAGACAGAGTGTGAAAATAGGTACTACAGCAATGTACATTATGAGAAAACTGAGTTGGTTTTTGAACTTTTGAACTAGGTGACTCCTAAATAAAACAATTAACTTGGCACAATGGGCACAATACAGGCACTTTAAGACTGAGTCATCCATTCCTACTGTATGGAAAAGAGCACAGTGTATATACTTCATAATTTCTCCTTTAGAGAGAAGATAGTCATATGTGTTTGGAATGTCATTATAGTGAGTAATGACAGAATTTTGTCATTCTGAATGATAGTTCTCCAAAATATCTTTGTTTCTCAAGAAATGTGCACATGTTTGGAATGATGTGAGGGTGAGTAAATAAACTAACCATTTAAAATCATAATGTATCTCTCAAAGGTTTTGAGTACTTATGCCTTAATACCAGGTTCTCCTGGTTCTTCATCTGGTTCTCAGATTGCTGCAGTAATGCTGACTTCACTTCTTCTGCAATCCTGCGGTCTTTCTCCAGTCGCTCAGCTTCCTCCTGAGCAAATTTCCTCTCCCGCTCCAGCTCCAATGCCCGCTTGGTCTGCTCTTCAAGTTCTGGACAACACAACTATAATGTTACACAAATAAACTTTTCTGAAAAGTAAAATATGATAGAAATATTTGAGGTGTCTTTGTTTGTTTGAGCGTTCAGCCTTACACAGCAACAAAGGCTATTTTTCCAATTCTACTTGGTAGCAATAGTTGAGAGGAAATTACACACTTTACCAAACCCATAAACTATTAATGTGTTCTAGGTAGACATTTGTAGTTCCAACCCTCTTGAGCTTTTTTGGTTTGCTCTTCAATTTGTCGAAGTCTTTCCATGAGCTCCATCGTCTCTCTTGCAATCTTCTCAGTTTCTTTCTCTGCATTTTCTCTTCTTTTTTTCTCAATTTCCAGAAGTGCTCTAAAATTAAAATGTATTAAAAACATTGTCACCTCTAGAAGAACATTATTTGAAGTACAGAAGTAGCCACAGAGGAAGCCACATTCAGGCAATAAAACCACCCAAATGTAAGTGAGGAAATCCAGCCTGCCGCTGCACAGACCTACTTTAAGGGCACACCTTTGAATAATGCCCAGGAGGCAGCCATCCCTCTGGTGGAATGTGCTATCACTCTCATAGGAGGAGTCACACCTGTACTGCTCTATGCCATCTCACTCACCCAGACCACCCAGTGGGCCAGCCTGTTTTGATATCATCTGGCCCAGTGCTGACTCTTTATAGCATACCAGTAACTGATCTGGGGTGTGTTTCCAAAAGCAACTATGATCGCAAGTTTCATTATTACCAATAGAGTTCAATGGAACATGTGACAATAGTTGGCTAACTATGGTTTTGAGAAATGCACCCGTTTTCCTTAAAGACTGATTACAGGCTATCTACCTCCTCAGAGCCCTGATTAGACAGTTTAAGTGCAACCAGGCTTATTCCTCCATGGTGGAGCATGAAAGATTTCCAGGATCAAAGGTCTTGACACATATGTGGAATGAGTAGGATGTTATGTAGTCCAGCAGGTGGCAGTACTGGATCGTATAAAGTTAAGTGAATGTGCTAAGTGGGGCATTAGTAGTAGTACTACTACTACCATTTCATTCACAGACAAAAAACAAGGTAATTCAAGAAGAGGTCTATAGAAGAGGGCATTCATCTGGCATTCATAGCTGGTGTGGCCAATCTTGAACTATGAGCAGGACTCTGGCTTGTGACTCTTGAATCTTGGCCAGTACTGCTAGCAAAAGTGGAAAGGCATAAAGAAGGCCCAAAGGCCAATTATATTCTATGGCATCTACCCCAGTGTTCCCCTTCAGCCCACTGAGTATCATATGTGACATAGAGTAGCCTGGGAGGCAAAGAGGTCCATCTGTGCCTTCCTGAACTGGGTCCAGGTGGCCTGCACAATCTCTGGGTGCAGCCATCATTCTCCTGGTCTGGGTCCTCACCTTGACAGAAGATCAGCTGCCACATTGTCTACCCCTGGAAGATGTAAGACCCTGCGCATGTGCCTATAAGAGGAGATCTTAGGCCTTGCCATGGAGAGATAGAGAGTGAGTTCTCCCTTGATGGTATATATAAGACACCACTGTGAAACGCTCTCTGTGCACACTGTTTTCTCCCCAGGTCTGAGAGAAAATGCTCCAAAGCTTGATGCACAACCTCCATTTCCAACAGGTTTATATGAACTTCTGCCCAAGAGGGCTCCTAACCTTAAAACAGGCAATTTCACCATATGGCCCCACAACCTATCTTGTCTGCATCCGTCATTATTCTTTCCCTTGAAAAATTTTGATCTCAAAGGGCCTCCTGCTGGAAGCCTGGCTTTTAAAACCACCACTTAATGGCTGAGATACACTCTGGATCCATTCTCAAAATTCTCTGACCGCCTACATGTGCATTCACTTTGCTCCTTCTGAACCACTGCTGTAATGGCCGCATGTGAAGTAAACCTAGTGGCACCAACCCAAGAGACTGCTGCCATTAGACCAAGAAGCCTCCGTCCACACTTCACTGATTTTTAAGATTTTCCAATTAAATTGTATATCTTCTCCATAGCATCAGAATCCTTTGGGGTGTAGACATACTCTCATAGTCTTTAAGTCCAGAACCAAGCCCAAATACAATACTGCTCTGCATGGGGTGATCTCTTCTCATTCAACATCAGGACTAATCTGTATCGCTCCTCCTCTGTATCACTCATTGCCTACTGATATGGTTGGGGCACATATCAGTCAATCATCCAAGTAATTCATTATGAAAATTCCCTGCCGATGGAGGAAAATAAGTGTTGCATTCATACACTTCATACAACTACAAATAGCTAGAGACAACCAAAGGGAAGAACCTTGTACTCATATGACTTGTCTTGAAAGAAAAAAAGCGAGGTACTTCCTGAATTCATCCTGATCTCTGTGGATGGGAATATGACTATAGGCATCCATGAGGTCCACGGTGATCTGAGGGCAGAAGTGCAATTGCTCCTTTTTACAAAGGTGTTGTGACCTCTGCCAAGACAAAATGTCTGTTATAATAAGAAACCACTGTGAAGCAGCCAGAGCTGAATGTATTTTCACAGAAATTGCACTGTGACTTGTGTGCAACGTCTGGACAAACTACTGTTACTGAACAGTTTGGCAGCAAGTGGAATTTACATGCTCTACAAAATAGCAACATTCCTCAATCCAAAACTGTGTCAGTTAAAGATGATTGATGATAATGAAAGGCAATCTGTGATCCATGCTGTCAAAGTGCTAGTTGATGAGATGGGGTTTGATGAGGAAAACAAAGAGGAAATCCTACAACTGCCACCAGCTTTTCAAGAATTTGCCATGTACTTTGGATCCCAGCAGGAGAAAGCTTTCAGTATTTGGAGTCGAATACTGGAGCAGAGACGCATTCATCTGAATCCCTCATCAGTGAATGACACATCAGTGAATGTATCAAGGAGCAGGAGAACATAACATTTTTGCAGGAGTGGGACTGAAAAAATCTGTCCTCTGCAGGTCTCTAATTTAAGTGGTCATGATTCACAAACACAGAGAAAATTTGAGATGACCAGTGAGCACAGTGATCTCAATTTTAATCTAAGACCGATGTTTTTATCTTTCTAGATGGGCTTGAGACATGTCAGTGCATCAGTTGTTTGAGCTATCCTGGCAAAAACTTCTTCCCTGGACCCTTCATCAGAGACAGGTACTCTGTGCAATCTTCAGTGCTTGCCTGTTGACTCTAATGTCTGTATTAATGCCACTGATGTTACTGATCATCACTTTTTCACTGCACCATTTCATAGGCTCGGGAGGTTGTCCCATCATGTTACTTATGGCAATCTATACCTGCGAGACCTGGAAAAACAGTACCCATTGCCCACAAGTTGGACATGTTCCACTAGATCTTAGATCAAGATGGCGGCGCGTGCACACGCTGCGGCTTCTCTCTCTCCCGACAGAACGGTGTTTTCGTGTTTTTTATCTTGTAAATCGGAGTGTTTTTGTACGTCTTCGTCGAGTCTATCTGTCTTTAAACGCGCATACAGTCGTGAGTTCCTGCTCGACGTCGGCAGAACCACATTTTTAGAGTTAAACCTCGCGCACGCCGAAGAGCTGCGGGACCTCGGTCTGCTCCGGAGGCCTACAACATCACCGACCCCCACTACTGCATCTCGCCCAGAGCGGAGGCGCCACAAGCGGCGCGAGAGGAAGCAGAAGAGGGGTAAGCGCGGAGGTATCCGGGCTAGGCTAGCGGCTAACCCACACAAGCCAGCTATCCCCACCATCGTACTGGCTAACGTACGCTCTTTAGACAATAAACTGGACTACATCCGACTACTACGCTCAACTCAGAGGACTGTAAGAGATTGCTGTGTTTTTGTTTTCACGGAAACATGGCTCAACAACAGCGTTCCGGACTGCGCCATTCAGCTCGACCAGCTAACATGCTATCGAGCGGACAGAGCTCTCGTCGAGGGAGGTAAGACCCGCGGCGGCGGGCTTTGTGTTTACATTAATGACGCGTGGTGCCGCGACGCTGTTGTGGTCTGCAAACACTGCTCGCCCCTGGTGGAGTTTATGATTATTAAGTGTCGGCCGTTCTATCTACCGAGGGAATATACAGCCATACTGCTCGTTACTGTATACATCCCTCCCAGCTCCAACAACAACATCAGGAGTGAGGCACTTAATGAACTGTACCAGCACATCAGTGAGCAGCAGACAGCCCACCCAGATGCTTTTCTCATCTCAGCTGGGGATTTCAACCACGCAGACTTAAAGAGTGTGTTCCCAAAAATACAACAGCACGTAGACTTTCCAACACGAGGAAACAACACTCTGGACTTTGTTTACACCACCCAGAGAGGAGCTTACAAGGCCCTTCCCCTCCCCCATCTTGGCACCTCAGACCACATCACTGTCATGCTAATGCCTGCATACAGACCGGTCGTTAAAGTCACCAAACCAATTCACAAACAGATACAAGTGTGGCCGGATGGGTCGTCAGAGGCACTTCAAGACTGTTTTGACACCACTGACTGGAATATGTTTAAGCAGGCTGCCACATACAATAACACCACAGACCTCCAAGAGTACTCAGAGACTGTCACTGCCTACATCACCAAATGCATTGATGATGTAACGGTCACAAAGACCAACACTGTCCGGGCCAACCAGAAGCCGTGGATGACAGGGGAGGTCTACAGACTCCTGAAGGCTCGGAACGCTGCCTTCAGAGCTGGAGATGAGGTGGGCCTGAGGACAGCTAGGGCCAATCTATCCCGCGGCATCAGAGAGGCTAAGAGACAGTACTCCAGGAGGGTAGCCCATCGCTTCAGCGACAGCGGGGACACTCGGAGCCTGTGGCAGGGGATTCAGACCATCACGGACTATAAGCCCCCACCGCGCACCTGTGACAGCACCATCCCCCTGCTGAATGAGCTGAACGCCTCCTTCGCTCGCTTTGAGGCACAAAACAGCACCACTGCAGAGAAGACCCCACCTCCTCCCGGCGACCAGGTGATGACGCTGTCCCCGGACAGCGTGAGGAGATCCCTCAGCAGGATCAATGCACGCAAAGCTCCGGGTCCTGACAACATTCCTAGTCGTGTACTGAGAGACTGTGCAGCGGAACTCACTGATGTCTTCACAGACATTTTCAACATCTCGCTGAGTCAGGCTGTTGTCCCCACATGCTTCAAGGCTACCATCATCATTCCAGTCCCGAAGAAGCCATCTCCATCCTGCTTCAGTGACTACCGTCCAGTCGCACTTACTCCGATCCTCATGAAGTGCTTTGAACGGCTAGTCATGCATCATATCAAGTCTGCCCTCCCCCCCTCCCTGGACCCCTTCCAGTTTGCATATCGGTCCAACCGCTCGACCGATGATGCCATCGCCACTGCCCTCCACTCAGCACTCACACATCTGGACAAAAAAGACTCGTACGTCAGAATGCTGTTCATAGACTTCAGTTCAGCATTCAACACAATCATCCCTCAACAGCTCATTCACAAACTGGTCCAGCTGGGGCTCAACACCTCGCTGTGCAACTGGCTGTTGGACTTCCTGACTGGGAGACCTCAGGCAGTACGGGTCGGCAGTAACACATCCAGCACCATCACACTTAACACAGGGGCCCCTCAAGGATGTGTGCTGAGCCCCCTCCTCTTCACTCTGCTGACCCATGACTGCACACCGTCACACAGCTCCAACCTCTTCATTAAGTTTGCGGACGACACAACTGTGGTGGGTCTCATTAGTAACAGAGATGAGACAAACTACAGGTGCGAGGTGAGCCGCCTGGCCGGGTGGTGCAGTGACAACAATCTCTCTCTGAATGTGGAGAAGACGAAGGAGATTGTTGTTGACTTCAGGAGAGTGCACACTCAGCATGCTCCTCTGACCATAAACGGTGCGACCGTGGAAAGAGTGAGCAGCACCAAGTTCCTGGGTGTGCACATCACAGAGGACCTCTCCTGGACTGACAACACCGCAGCACTGGCCAAGAAAGCACAACAGCGTCTCTACTTCCTCCGCAAACTGAGGAGAGCCAGAGCCCCGGCCCCCATCATGTGCACCTTCTACAGAGGCACCATCGAGAGCATTCTAACGAGCTGCATCACTGTGTGGTATGGCGCCTGCAATGCGTCCTGCCGCAAGACACTCCAACGCATAGTGAGAGCAGCTGAGAGGATCGTTGGTGTCTCTCTCCCCTCCCTCCAGGACATCTACAACACCCGTCTCACCCGCAAAGCCCTCTGCATTGCGGGTGATCCCACCCACCTGACACACAGCTTCTTCAGTCTGCTGCCATCAGGGAGGAGACTGCGGAGTCTCCAGGCCAGGACCAGTAGACTGAAGGACAGCTTCATTCATCAGGCTGTCAGGAAGCTGAACTCCCTCCCGACCTTGCCCCCCCTCCCCTTTTTTGCCCCACGCACCACTGAACTCTGACCCCCCCCCTTACACACTGTGACCCGCACCAGTCACTTAGTGCACCACTGGACTGCCCACTACCTCAGTCAGTATTGAACTGACCCCACTCAACTACCTCTTCTGTCACTTTAAACAGCCTGATAAGCTATTTTTGCACTACACTCTTTATATCTGCACAGTTTTCGTTTTGTTAAGCTCTTTTTGCACTACACTCATATCTGCACAGTTTTGTTTTGTTAAGTTTTGTTTATTTAACCGATTTGCATTTCATCTGCCATGTGCCTTATGCCACTTAATCTAACTCTTTTCTACAATGTCCTTATTTGTATATCTGTATAGTTTGTTTTTATATTTTAAACTGTATTTATTTGCATTCTACGTCTACTGTTAGTGTTTTATTGTTAACTGTATGCACCATGGGTCTGAGAGTCACGCAATTTCAATTCTCTGTATGTATGTGCTGTACATGTGGCAGAATTGACAATAAAGCAGACTTTGACTTTTGACTTTGACTTTGACTAGTGCTGTCTCAGATGCATTCTCTGCGTCACATACCATGTCTTAAATGATGAGATCCTGCAAGGGTAAAAACCACAGACTTTCTGCCATTGTGTCTTAGCGTTGCCTCATACTGTCTAGTCACATTCTGTGGCAATCAGATCAATGCCTAAAGACCACAATGACATGAATGCTGAAGATGAGGAAGGCCAAACAAGACCTGGTGAAGCATGTTCAAAGAGTACTTAGAGCATGCCTGGGGTTTTGGGAAAAGGCCGAAACTCATGCAGCCAATTACAACCAGTAGAATATGCTTGGCAATTAGGCTTGTACAGTAGTGATGAGCAGGTCGTCTCATAACCTGCGGACCCCGCGAGTAACCCACGGGTCGGGTTAGGGCAGATAAAGAAATTGTCACTTTATTTGCGGGGCGGGTTAGGGCGGGTCATTAAAAACGAGAGACGAGGTTCAGCGCTACATTGAGGGCCAGTTCTTCTGGGACGGAGAGGACATTCTAAGCTTCTGGCAATCGCAGTCAATCACCTTTCCTGTGCTTGCCAAGGTGTCAAAAATGATTCTCTGTATCCCAGCCACAAGCGCATCAAGCGAGCACACATTCAGCTCTGCTGGCCGGGTGCTGGAGTCTAGGCGAAATAGATTAAACCCTGGTACAGTGGATGCCATTCTTTTTTTGCACAGCGAATGTAAAAACGATAAATGAACATTTCCGTGTGTTAAATAAAACAAAAGTTCAGTGGTTATGTAGAGTAGGCTGTAAACGGGGGAAGTCGTGGCCTAATGGTTAGGGAGTCGGGCTTGTAACCTGAAGGTTGCCGGTTCGATTCTCGCACCGGCAGGAATTGAAGGTGGGGATTGTGAATGAACAGCACTCTCTCTGTCTTCGATACCATGACTGAGGTGCCCTTGAGCAAGGCACCGAACCCCCAATTGCTCTGGAGCAATGGCTGCCCACTGCTCTGGGTGTGTGTTCACTGTGTGTGTGCGTTTGTTCACTATTCACTGCTGTGTGTGTGCACTTGGATGGGTTAAATGCAGAGCACCATACTTGACAATACGTCACGACTTTCACTTTCAACTGTAGGCCTATACAAATCTGAAATAAAAAATTGTTTAGCCTATTAGATGAGTACAAACGCTGCTTTGTAAATGTTGAAAATGTTTATCATTATCTTGTTATTAATATGACCTGATTTATGGTTCATACTCATAATCGTATGTTGTTGCCAGTTTACAGGGCGATGTTTCCAAGCACTTTCAGGCAGAAATAATTCATTTACATTACAATGCCTAGTATGTCTATTTAATGGTTGCGGGTGCGGGTGCGGGGCGGGGCGGGTTGTAAAAATAGATACAATGGTGCAGGGCAGGCTGGGGGGGCCAAATAATTTCATAAAAGCGGGACCCGCGGGTTGGAAAAAAACCTGACCCGCGCATCACTATTGTACAGTACCACTGGCAATGAGGCAAAATAAAGTTGACTCTCTTGTAACATCTTTTTTTACTAAAGACATATACTTATTGGCCATTGTTGAACAAAAATAATTCTTAGAAATTAGCAGAGGGCCTTTGCAAGGGTGCTAATGTAATGTCAAAAAGAACACTTTGATGAAAAATCAAAAAGAAGAATTTTTCTATTTAAACAACGACATGTATGCACCACTGCTGATATCTGGCCAAAGAAAATGTGCATTGGTTAAAAACAGACATGTCAGTTCACACACTGTACCTATAATCACACTGCAGAACTTAGAGGAAACCCATATAGAGGCCATACTCACGCTATTGTGGCTGCTGTGACTGACAATGCATTCAACTAAAGAGTAGAAAATCCAACTTTCTCTGAATTGTTCATCAACGGCAAAGTGCTCAGCCCTATGGAATGCTTCTGGCAGTCTTAAATGTGCTGAAATACTCAATTAATTGACCAACCAGCAACTCAAAATATGCATTTGTAAGTGGAATTCTCTTTATGACTGTTTCAGTCAGATGGAATCTCTTTGGGAGAAGCTTACTGTGATCAACCCTGCCTTGATCACAGGAACTCCTACCATTCAAAGAAGTAGAACTCAGTTTTATTGGGAAATATTGCAGAGTCCTCAAGCCCATTGCAATTGCTATTGTTTGCCTTCAAGGTTAGACCTCATGCTACTATGGTGACCTCATACCTATCCTCTTTGTTGTTCAGGCTAAATTACGTGACCCGCAAGTCTCAAATCTGTGATGCATATTTGCAAGCCACAATAGCTGACTTTGAGAAAAGGTTCACAGGTGTTTCACAGATTTTAAATTCAACAAAAAAAAACCTTTTAAATTAGAACCAAATTACTGAATGTGCCTTTTAAGATTATTTATTTATTTGCATGTGATACAAATAAATAAAATGTAATACAATCAACATTTCTCTCAACTCAATAATTTTGTAATAGTTTGATTCAATTCTTGAACTGCATTTCTGTTAAGAACAATTGCAATGCCACTTTAGAATTTTGCCAAAACTAGGTATTTTATAAGGCAGCCTAATGTTACTGCCTACCTTATGGAACAGCCTTGACATTAGAAGCATTCCCACAACACTTTAAAAAGCTGTCTAGCTAGGCAGCTCAATAAGTTTTATAACAGAACTATTGTTTTAATGATTTACTTTCATAAAAGATATACAATCGATGAGTCTGCATAAAATCCAGTATCATAGATATACCTTTCAGTAATTTGGTTCTAATATTTTTTTTGTTTGTTTGTTTTTTGTTGAATTAAAATCTGTGAAACATCTGTGAACCTTTTCTCAAAGTCAGCTATTGTGGCTTGCAAATATGCATCACAGATTTGGGACTTGCGGGTCATGTAATTTAGCCTGAACAGCAAAGTGTCACGGTTGCCTACTGTGGAGGAACAAGGAACGAGGAGATCGTAGGAGAATACAATAATGACAGTCTTTATTTATCCAAACTTCTGGGAACACAGAACAGGCAGGAACACACATGTAGCACAACATGAAGACGTATAATACCGGACGCTGGACATGGGAAAACACAGGGCTTAAGTAGTACGAACTAGACAAGATAATTAATCAACACAGTTGGAGACTAATGAACTAATAATGGAGACAGAAATAGGAAAACCAAATATGGGCAAGGACACGGAGGAAAACTGGGTCAAGGAAGGAACACAAGACAGAAACACAGGCCTGACATTTACTCCCCCCTCTCAGAAGGCGCGTCCCGCGACGTAGCAACATCCAACGGGGAGGGAGGGTGGGCACTCTGGAGGCCCCTCAGGACAGACACGGGACGGCAGGCCTCCAGAACAGTACGTGTTCCGGGACCCATGGCGGATCAGGCAGTTCGAGGCACCATGGCGGATCAGGGAACTCAGGGAGCCATGGCGGATCAGGAAACTCAGGAGGCTATGGCGGATCAGGGAACTCGAGGAGCCATGGCGGAGCAGGGAAATTGTGAGGCCATGGCAGAGCAGGGAACTCGGGAGGCCATGACGGAGCAGGGAACTCGGGAGGCCATGGCGGAGCAGGTGACTCGGGAAGACCATGGCTGAGCAGGTGACTCGGGAGGCCATGGCGGGACAGGCAGTCTCGGGAGGCCATGGCGGGACAGGCAGTCTCGGGAGCCATGGCGTGACAGCCTCCGGGGTCTTGGCTGACGGCCAATAATGGAGCCATATAGCCCCCCCTTCAAAAAAAATACTTGGGGAAAATCCCAGCTCTAGAGGCCCTCCATGGGCCAGGCATAGGAGCAGGAGCCCTCCCTGGGATGGATTCGGGGACTGGAGCCCTCTCTGGGCTGGATTCGGGGACTGGAGCCCACTCTGGGCTGGATTCGGGGACTGGAGCCCTCTCTGGGCTTAATGGGGGAACAGCAGCCCACTTACGACTCTGGTCAGGGACAAGAGCCATCTCTTGAGTCTGGTCTGGGACTGAAGCCATCTCTCGACTCTGGTCTGGGGCTAAAGCTGACACTGGAGTGAACTCTGGGGCGGGAGCCGACACAGGAGCAAACTCTGGGGCTGGAGCCGACACTGAAGCGAACTCTGGGGCTGGAGCCGACACTGAAGCAAACTCTGGGGCTGGAGCCGACACTGGAGGGAACTCTGGGGCTGGAGCCGACACTGAAGCAAACTCTGGGGCTGGAGCCGACACTGGAGCAAACTCTGGGGCTGGAGCCGACACTGGAGCGAACTCTGGGGCTGGAGCCAACACTGGCACAAACCCTGGGGCGAGGATGAGGGCTGTGAACAGTCTTTTTCTTCTCATCCTCCTCTTTCTGCAAGGGGTGCATGGAGTGGCCGACGGGCCAGAGAGCGGGGTCGCCGGTGGGCCCGATGGTGGAGCGGCTGGCGGGCTTGACTTGGGATCGACCCGCGGCCTTGACTTCGGTTCGGCCGGCGGGCTTGACTTGGGATCAGTCGGCGGGCTTGAGAGAGCCGCAGCCGGTGGACTTGACTTTGGAGCGGCCGGCAGGCTAGAGTGAGCCACGGCCGGCGAACTTGATTTCGGAGCGGTCGGCGGGCTTGTGAGTGCCGCGGCTGGTGGACTGGACAATGGCGCAGCCGGTGGGCTTGACTGAGGAACGGCCAGCGGGCTTGACAACGGAGTGGCCGGCGGGCTTGATGGCGGGCTGGTTCTGGCTCGGGGCCAGACACTCTCCAGACACCGGAGGATCCCTTCCCTCCAGCTTAGTCCCTTGGTGTCTGGGAGGTCCACGGGGCGATGGTAGTTGGCCCCGTGCCAGAACAGAGAGTTGATGGTTGCGTCATCTAACACCGTCGCCACGGTGAGCCCGCAGAATTCCCAGGCATACTCAACGAAGGGGAGATCCCTACGGGATCCCCACAGTCTTTATTTATCCAAACTTCTGGGAACACAGAACCGGCAGGAACACACACGTAGCACAACATGAAGACGTATAATACTGGACGCTGGACATGGGAAAACACAGGGCTTAAGTACGAACTAAACAAGATAATCAATCAACACAGGTGGAGACTAATGAACTAATAATGGAGACAGGAATAGGAAAACCAAATATGGGCAACGACACGGGGGAAAACTGGGTCAACGAAGGAACATGGGGAAAAAAACACAAGACACAGAAACACAGGCCTGACACAAAGAGGATAGGTATGAGGTCACCATAGTAGCATGAGGTCTAACCTTGAAGGCAAACAATAGCAATAGCAATGGGCTTGAGGACTCTGCAATATTCCTCAGTAAAACTTAGTTCTATTTCTCTGAATGGTAGGAGTTCCTGTGATAAAAATAAAAATCATTAAAAAATGTTTTAAAAATCATTAAAAAATAGCATTGGAGATACTATGTCTGTGCTGTGTAATATATCTTTTATCAATGTTGTCACCTCTCTTGTTGTCTCTTGTTTTTCTCCTCTCTGGCCTGCGCTTTCATCTGCTGCACCTCAATGGTGTCTGGCTTGCGGCGTTGCATGTAAAGATCATGGTTTCCCATGCACAGAGCCAGGATACGCTTGTTAATGCGCAGACGAGGTGCATAGAACACAAAGTCCTGTGGATGAGCAAAGGACATGTTATACAGCAGGTGAAACACTGTGAATGAATCAGTGAATGAATTGAGGGTTAAATTTACGATTTTTAATTACCGGTGACTTTTTGTCTATGGGCTTAATGACAAATTTCTTGTCATTGAAAGAAATATTCCGTATCTCACTCCAAGGGAATCCAATCTTAGGTGTCAGCCTATTGAAAAACAGGAATACTAACATCACGGTCCATTGCAAAGAATTTACAACAAATCAAATTATTTGTATTAGTCGCATTAAAGTTACAAATAAAATATAGATGAAGATGTACTTGTCTGAATGTTCATATATATTGAGTCCCAAAGCATCAACACCCAACCACAACTCCGATCCTTTTTTGTTTTTGATGCTGAAATAGTTCACTCCATACATCTCCAGATCCTGGGCAATCTTCAAGTATTCTATCATTGCGTCCTCTCTGTAAAGATACAGCTTTACTGACCATGTGCTCACAGCTAGTTTTAGGTTCAGAAGTTGTGAAGTTTCTACCTGATCATGCCTTTGTGTTGCTCATGCCACACCTGAATTCGTTCTTCCCACTGCTCTTTAGTCAGTTTGTGTTGCTCTAGAACTCTAGAAGAAGGTATTTGAATGAAAAACAGCAACTTCAAAACATAATACTATAATGCAATTCTAACTGGTGTTAAAACAGAGTTATTAAGCTCTTAAAAGAATAGAGAAGCACCTTTGTGGCAGCAGTTTGTCTCTGCACAAATATCCAGGCACGTGATATTCATTGTTGTAGTCACTGTATTTCATCTGCACAGCATATGAGGCCAGGAGAACGGCCGTCTCAGGTGGACAGTAGATATCATCATTCAAGATTCCCTCTTTCACCTGGAGGAAGAAAAGACGCTGCGTAGCTTCCTGAATCAGCTCTTCAGCCACGTCCTCAGGGTAGAACTTTGCTCTGAATTTAATCAGCAGTGGGTTTTCTTTTCTGACATCTTGAGCAGTCACCTAACATATAAATACAAATGTATTTGTTACATGTGTTTCAGTATGTTCTTTTAATGCTATCAAGTATCATTACACTGATGCAAAGAAAAACTCAGTATTCACAGAAATACAAATACTATTACAAATTAATCACATTTGTTTCTTGTTTCTTGTTCCTGTTCCATAACCAAGTGAGATTTTGTTAGAGCGAGATTTTGATGACAGTTTAAATAAAAGGCTAAATCAATTACATGACCCTTTTTAAGGTTTTAAGAATCCAACAGTTAATTTTATTTAAATACTGCAGATTACCCAAATACTTAAGCTTGATTTACTAGATGCACGTTTTAGAAACACTCACTATTTCCTACCACCTACACTGGTTATCTTGCTACCTAACATTACGTCTTCTGACAGTAGTGGCCACTCATGCAACATAATCAGTGATGTACATCTGAGTGAATGAGACAGAGAAAAGTTAGCAAGGGAATGACATAAAAAAAAAGAAAAAAAAAAAAACAAAGTGGAATGAAGCCCCTATGTGTCCTTTCTCCTTCTTCTCCTACACTTTCATTTGCATTGCTTAATCCATCAGTGCCCCCTATAGACACTCAACAGTACAGATTTTTCCCCTTTGCTGCTTGTGATTTTTTTGTTGTTTTTGGGCTGGTTTTAGCATGCTGAGTTTAACAAGCCACAAACCCTGATTTTATGTTTAAAATATGCTCTAAAAATACATCTTCCAGATGGAAATCTGTGCTATTGGGGATCTGTGGTGATACTCTTTTCTGAGTAACACTTTATTATAGGGTCTCTTAACAAGTTGCTTATTAGCATGCATATTACTAGAATATTAGCCATTTATTAGTACTAATTAAGCACATATTAATGCCTTATTCTACATGACCTTATTCTTCATCCCTAATCCAACTACCTTACTATTAATAAGCAGCAAATTAGGAATTTATTGAGGGAAGTCGCAGTTAATAGTGAATAAGTGTTCCCTATTCTAAAGTGTTACCCTTTTCTGAAATTGGATTACCTTCATCATTGTGACTTAATTGGTAAGTTAATAATCTTACGGGCCTCATATTTATATATTTCAGTGTCGCCCTACTTCGCAAATCTATGCTGGGCTGTGTTATCCAAGCTATTGGGTTAGTTACTGAGTTATTAAGTTATTTTCTCTCATTTGTGTTATTGTTTTAATTTTTTTTTTTTTTCTGAAGCCTGTGGATCCTAATCATGTGTTCAGCTGAGCTAGTAGGAGCCAGTTCACTTCCTCTGCTCTGTTCTTCACAAGTCATGACTCTTTGCGGTTCTAATGAAATGGTATTTTAAACACATTTCTAAAGCTTATCCACTGGATTGTGGACTCCTTCCTAATGAGCTCTCTCTTGACTTCAGCATCTGATGGAGGTGCTTACAGACCCATGTCCTCATTGTACTGAGACAGTTGCGTTTGGCTGGATTTGACCATAGCCAGAAATCCAGTCTTTTGCAAGTGGACCTGACTTAATGGCAGAAACCACAAAAAATGCCATGTCCTTGGACATCTTTTCAGATTGA
Source organism: Spinibarbus caldwelli (assembly GCA_039654775.1). Lineage (NCBI taxonomy): Eukaryota > Metazoa > Chordata > Actinopteri > Cypriniformes > Cyprinidae > Spinibarbus > Spinibarbus caldwelli. The sequence continues at coordinate 30,272,361 of CM077247.1, read as the reverse complement.
ATGCTGGGGTGTTTGAAAAACACATGAACTTGTCTGTGATCACCCAGCAGCTTATACAGATGCGGCACTGCCCCATATTCAGAATGCCAGCAGCATCTGCTCATCACCATTAAGCGTCTGTCTCATTTTTGTTACAATTCCACCAGCTGACCTTAGACTCAACAGAAATTCTGTTTCTCTGACAATGCCCAAATGTGATACCACATGGTACTCCTGCTTCCCCGCTGTATCCCAGGGGAACTGCATGGGTTTGGATGACAATACACAACAGATAGATACAGCTCATTCACTGGCTTTCTCTTTGGAAATTTGCTCCTTGTTGAAGAACAGAACAATAAAATAGTTCACCCCCTTGTTCCAAGAGAATAATACATAATTTCTTGTTTTCATCCAGTTTTCGATGACTTTAAAGAGACTTTAAAGAGACAATTTCTTAAAGAAGCTTCCTTCTTTTTTGTTATTGTTCTTTTGGAAAGATTGTCTTACAAATGTTCCAGATGCATATTTTCATGTTCTGATTGCTATGCATCACATGAAGCTCCTATGCTTCAGTTTTTAAAAGCCAGACAGGGTTCTCTCATGCAGTCCATGATGTTCATCAGAATGACAGTCTATTCTGTCACTACTCGTGCCTTTCTATCTCCGTCTCAGTCTCTTGCTTAGTTTCGTCTCGGTGCATCTTTCCAGTATGGGATGATTTTGAGACTGATTGGAATGCTAATGGCAGGCATTGATGTGGTTCCTTTAGGGCTGCTTCAACTACAACCACTGCAGGTGTGGAACAACACCATATGGTTGCATCCATCTCATTATCTCCATCAACAAATAATAGTGTCTCACCATTGCAAACATGCTTTTTTTGACAGTAGGCATACCATTAGGTATTGTTCCTAACTGTTGAAGGGTAATTATGACCAACACATCCCTCGGAACCACAGAATCATCAGTGGCCAATGGTCGGATTCCCAGCCTACAGACCACATTAACCTGCTGGAGATGCTTGTAGCTTCTCTGGCTTTAAAGCACTTCTTTTCAGTGTTGGCAGGCTGCCACATGCCACAAAGTCAAGAGAGTTTGCTATGGCATTCCAACACGGTCACTTCCCCAGTTTGCATCACTAAAGGGATGTTAATGTACTGGTAGTGTTCAATGAGGCTGCAGACGCTCTGTCTGGGAACTGGCTACATATTCACTGGTATGCAGTTTTAGGGATCCAGGAGGAGTTTGGTAAGGCGAAAATAGATCTGCTTTGGAAGAAACAACCCACTGCTCATTGTGGTTTGCCAGATGGAAATATCCCTCATACAGCTGGTTGGTTTGTCACCTGTACGCCTTTTTATCCCCATTCCAGAATTGATCAGGGCAGACGCAGAGTGCTTCTGGTTGCTCCACAGTGGCTGTCCAGACAATGGTTTCGCAAGTCTCACACATACACAGAAAATAGCTTACTTCCATGTTGAAAAATAAGGTCTTTCTTTAAGACAACTAATTTTAAAACCAGAAAACAGGTTCCCATATATTGAAACAAAGATTAAATATTTCAAGAGGTGTTACCAGCTGTTATGTTTAGGGTTAGTGATTGGTTATGAGAATATATAAATGAAATGAAAAGACAGTAAATCATTCCTGGAAATTAATAATATAAATACTGAATTTAATGTTAAGTGCTATAAAATAGTATATTAAAAATGCATTGGTATTGCAGGATCATGCTACCCAGTAAAACACTGGGCAGAAAATGTGTCTTTTTTTTTTAATGAGAAAAGCTGTGATAGGGACATCAGGCAACCACAAGCATGAAAACCTGTTGAGGTCTATATTTTTAGTCCTCATTTTTGTTGAAGAAAATGCATTTTATTAAATACACCTCTGTCAAATTAACTGATGTAGTTTTGTGATTGTCTCAGTCATACAGCAAGTGGTGGAGGGTAAATACTCTTCAGCTCAAAGTGGGCATTTCACAGTGAACACACTTATGCAGAAAAATTCTGTTAACTGGTTAAAAGACTACAAATAATATTTGATTATGTTTTTAATTTCTGTTTTAAAAAAGTTAAATTTCAGCTTTCTTTTTTTATTTCTTTTTTTTTCTTCCTAAAATGCTTCAGAGCCCCGTTTATAAGATGTCTTATGGCAAACAAAACTAAATAAATAAATAAAATAAAAAATAAAAACATGCAGACATGCAAATGTGATGAAGATTAACCCGCTTATTGAGTTTCAGCCATGTAGAGAAGCCCTTGCTGTCCTGATACTGCAGTCCAAAGTACCAGATCTCTCGGAGTCCAATCGTTTTCACAACCTTCAAGATGACAAATGCAGTGATGTCATTGATTGTTCACTCTTTATCGATGTTGCATTTAATGACTTGTGTCTAAAATCCATATAAAATACATACTTGGTCAAAAAGTTGTTTACCAGTTGTACTGGGCTGAATGGCAAACTCCAGCTCAGCATCCATTGTAGTGACCCGTACGTTTATCTGAAAATACATGATGTGCAATAACACATGGCTTTGTTAAAACTATTGTAAAAGCACCTGTAGAAGGGTCAGCTGCATTTTGAACAACTCAATATAGCACCATCATTTCTTGACAAAAATCCCCCAAATCAAAGGTAACTTCAGAAGAAATGGAGACCTTTGAGATGAAAGATGGGTGTTAAATTCGCATAAAGCTGAAATAAGCTTTACAAAAGTATTCAGAAGAAGCACATCGACATCTAGCACAATTAGAACAAAGTCATCCCAGAGTTAAGCACAGTGTGAAAAGCCCAACAATTGTGTAACATCCAAAAAAAAAAAAAAACCTGAAAGGTTTGCACTAGACAGAAGTCCTAAGCTGTGAAAATAGCTGTGAACCACCACATTCCATTCAACTCAACTCAAACAACAAAGAGCTTCTATGAATATGTTTTAAACAAGAGTATTTGAAAAAGATAAAGTTTGTGTTAGAGAGAGAGGCACAGTACAAAAAATGTTTTCTCTTACTGCTTTAACACAGAGCCTATCATATGTACATCATTATTCTCACGAATACAAAAGTTCAAGATTTTTGAATAGGAAAAAAATATCTGTATTAATAAATCTGCAATAATAAATATATAATCAGTACTCACAGACATTGGAGAATATTTTTATAGTTCCTCACTGTTGTCTTCTTGTAATGGTCTGCTCTCGTCAGAGTCATATGAAAGGACTTGCGATATTCTCCAGGATTACCCTAGTTAATGTGCTCCATTGTGCCTCTAATCCAATGGCAGCCCTGGAATCTCTCTTCAGATTAAAGCCTTGTGTAGGAATTTAACCTCAAGAAGAAATCAAAAGGAAAGCAATAGAAATAACATTTACATTATGTAATTATTTATGTATTCAAGCACACATTGGCAGACATGTAGTCAGCTGAAGAATAGCCAGCTGTTTGTAGCATTGTGTGCAAGCATGTGTAATCGATATAGTTGAAACCTGGAACTCAACGGTCTAAAGATCTCAGCACAAACAAAGTGTAGAATGTAGATTTTAAGATCATTATAATCATTCAGAAAAAAAAAAAAAAAAAAAAAATATATATATATATATATATATATATATATATTAAACAGCACAAATGTTTTTCAACAATGATTATGAATCAGCATATTAGAATGATTTCTGAAGGATCATGTGACACTGAAGACTGGAGTAATGATGCTGAAAATACACCTTTGATCACAGCAATAAATTACATTTTAAAGCATATTAAAATAGAAAACTGTCATTTTAAACTGTAATAATATTTCACAATATTACTGATCTTATATAACTTATATATATATTTTTTAACTTTTTCTGTTAATAGGATGGTACCATGGATCAGAACAAACAAGGCAAAGATTCATTTTGTTCTGAACATTTCTGTTTAGCAGGAGATTTCAGAACTCAAAGACAGTAAGAAAACAAAAATAACAGGAGAACATTTGTCTCTCAGGGCTTTAGGTGCATCAGCAGCTGACGTCATCTACAGCTCCTGACAGTGCAACAGCTGCGACTGAGCAAAGCAAAGGAGATGACCGTTAGCATGACAAAGGTACCAGATGAGATTATAACACAGCCTTAATGCTTTCAACTTTGTTGTTTTGTAAATGTTCTCAGTGGATATCATACACGTATAGATGGCATTCCAGTGGGGCTGTGATCTTACGCTAACAGCTCATGCTGTCTGTCTGTGCCTGTCACAGGTCTATCACCTTTCTAATTATAACTCTATTCCTCTGGCCCTCCAAGAATGGAAGTTTGGGCTGGTCCATTTGTGACCTAAACTTAGCCATGTGTCTGCTCAGATCTGTGTGTGTCACACTGACCCTCAGCGCCGCAGAGACTTCGTGTGTCTCTCTCTGTGGACTCCTCACTCTCTACAGGTAAGATACAATTACAGCAGAAACATGGCACAACAACCTGCAGAACTATCTGTAAAGGGCCTCCAGACTTCTCTAGGTGGACTGATACTATACATTTGTTTGTTTGTTGCTAAAATACTTACAGCAACAGCAGCTGTTGTTATTGTGATTTTACTTCAAATATAACATGGGCGAATAAGAATTTACAGTGACTTATACTGGAATAAATATTTACGTTTAATTCTGTTCATAGGTGACATTTGCTGTGACTCAAACACATGCTATGTATAGTGGACAGCCGAGCTAGTTAGATAAAGTTGTCTTTGGACAATATCTCAGTAAGTCTATGGTTTTCAGTCTAATGCTCAATTACACAAATGCTTTGTTTTCTCTAGTAGTGACTTTCAACAACTAGTATTAAATTAAGTTTGTCATTTCAGTTAACCAAATGAAAATCTAACATGATTCTATCATATATATATATATATATGTTATTTTCAGATTTAATTTTTTTTTTAATTACATGATCCACTGGCAAACAAAACTGTATTCAATTTGTCACCTTACACATTTCAGCTGTTTCTTGAATAGCTTTGTACTTCATAATTGAGAGAAAAAAGTTAAAATGTGTTACAACTAAAGCTGATCCCCCACACATGAAAATATTTTGTTCATGAAATATTAACAGCAGCATATACTTGTGCTGGAATATATATAAGCAGTAGCTGTGAATGTAGGCTAGACAGAGTACAGTTGTAACAGGGTACAGACAGCTGTAACACCTTCATTTACAGTAACTTTTATAATCTGTGCACATTCACATCAGCACATAATCCACACTCCTGCACGTGTTAAAGGTGAATGTTTTGGGGGTAGGTGGGGTTGTTTTAAATTTACTTCCTTCTCTTTTATCGTGAATTTATAGTTTTTCCTGATAATGAACTGTGTGTGTTGTAGATGTTGATATGTCATTGTCAAATTAGCATGTTTCTTTTGGAGCATGCTAGTATGTTAGGTATCTGAGAAAATCAGGCAAACATCTAGTGTGCTCAGCTGTATCGCTGTGTGATTATATATGGGTTCTTGTCGACAGAACTGATGATGGGACACCGTATACCTGTCACCACTGTCAAAATTATTAAAAGCATAAATTTATAAAAATACTGAACTGATATATAAGCATACATTTGAAAAAATGACAAATAATCAGAGTTAAATAGATACATAAATGATATGTGTCAGCATATTTCATTTAAACTTTATTTAGCACATTAAAATGGTACTGGGATCCTTGTCTGCATCCATTAATTGTGTAAAATAGGAATTAAATATGTAGAAAAAGAAATCCATGTTTATTCTGGTCAGTATTTGTGCAGCACAGAAAAAGGCATAAATGTTACAACTGCACTCGTTCAATATATCTAACAGTACATACCAAATTGGTCATTTAGATTAGGGAACACTATTAACTTGCTGCTTATTAGCTTATTGGTCATTTATTAGTACTTATAAAGCACTTATTAATGCATGACCATATTCTAGATCCTTTAACCCTACACCATACCTAAAACATAACTACTACAACTGCCTTACTTACTATCAACAAACAGCAAATTAGGAGTTTGTTGAGGGAAAACTCTTTAACTCGTTAATACTGAACATGTGTTCCCTAATCTGAAGTGTTACCACCAATAAGTGTTAAGTGTTACAAATCTGACTGCCCAGGTGTGCCACCAACAGGTGAGAACAAGTGGCTCAAGTCACTCAAGCCATTTACTCAAAAACACTGAAGAAAACACTGATTCACTGATACACAGAGAATTTGTTGTTTGATTTGTAAATAAAGTAAAAATAGACTGGCAGTATAGTGTCTAAAAAGCAAGCTACTCAAATATTAACTCTTCATTAAAGCAATATCATGCTCACAATCATACTTATGGTCTAAATATCAGTCTATTACCTGAGGGCTGTGATATTACAAACAGAAGTCAATGCAAATGATTTGCAATCCCTTTTTGTGTTGTAGAGCTTGAGAGAAATTAATTAATTCTTTCTTTTTTTTTCTTGCTGTCTGATCAAATGGAGACCTGAGCAGTTTGGAGCAGTCCAGCAGCATGAGTTTGATGGACATATCCAAGATCTTTTCTCTTCTTCAACCCAAAGAGGATGAGGAGGAAGACACCAGCTGCAGTCAGGAGCTCAATCAGGCCGTCTTCAAAGACGACGACAGACTCCTGACGGATCTGCTGTCTCAGGACAGGTTCAGGAGGTGCATCAACCAGCGCAGCGGCTGGGGCGTCCCGGTCACTCCACTGCGCTCCGCTGCGTCTCAGGGTCACCTGCGCTGTCTGGAGGTGCTCCTGTCTCACGGGGCCGAGGTCGACAGTCTGGACGTCAAAGCTCAGACTCCGCTTTTCACAGCCGTCGCCGGAAAACACCTGGACTGTGTCACTGCTTTATTAACAGCCGGAGCCGATCCTAATGGCAGCCCTTATAACAACTGCTCTCCGGTGCTCACTGCGGCCAGAGAGGGTGATGTGGACATCCTTAAAGAGCTCCTGCGGCACGGAGCCGATGTGGACATCAAGCCCAAGATGCCGGACTGGGCCTCGAACGCCACGGCCTGCAGGGGACCGCTCTACATTTCAGCTTGTTACAGCCATCTGGAGTGCTTCAAACTGTTGCTGCAGCATGGAGCAAACCCAGACTACAACTGCACCGAAGAAAAGATGCTGAGCCGCATCAAACAGCCGAAAACTGTGCTGGAGATGTGTCTCAAATACGGATGTGGGCCCCAATACATTCAGCTGCTCATAGACTTTGGAGCAAACGTCTATCTGCCCGCTTTAATCGTAGATAAAACAACCAGACAGAATGAAGCAGTGACGCTTCTGCTCAAAGAGAGAGGTGAGTCTGTAATGCATTTGTGATATCTACAAGTAGTTGTTAATAAGAAATGCACTACATCTACAATTTTTTTGCACTAAACCTGCACTTAAATCTAAATATATTAACATATCTGTGAGAGTGAAGTTTAGGTTTAGTGCATGACCTTAACTTGTGAGGAAAAATAAAATATTTTCATATCCAAAATATATAATCAAAGTAATTCCCTGCATTTTAAATAGTTAATATGTAAGAAAGAAAGAAAGAAAGAAGAATACTTTCCCTCAATCTTGTATGCATACTGAAGCTGAATCTGCTTTGGTGGTTCATAGTCTATCAAGACCACTTTAGATTAAGCTCAGTGTTGGGGAGTAACTATTTACATGTAACAGAATTACGTAATTTAATTACAAAATAAATGCAATTGTAATAAAGTTACTGTTACTGAGAAAAACAAAAGTGCAGTTGTTACTTATGAAAATGGTAATGATTACAAAGGGGTTACATCTGATTATTTTCACACATGTACAGATCTGATTGATTTCTTTCCCAAATTGCATTGCCTGCTTTAAAATATGACACACCAATGTTTCAGGAGTTTAGTACACAGAATAGAACACATCCTTATTCAATAACTGTTTTATTTCCTTTTTGGGTTTAAGTATATGCTTGTGTAATGGGGCTAACGAGACGTGATATGTGCGGATCCATATGCAGGCTTTTATATAAAGGCATAGTCAGAAGACAAGCAAGGTTCAGGCAATGGCAAACAGGTATAACACAGGCAAGACACAGAGTAGTCCTAGGGCAAACGTGGGTCGATGAGCAGCGAACAGTATCCAACAGGGCAAGGCAGAGAGAGTAAATCCAGGTACACAGCAATAATCCAAACGAGGTGCAAACAGAGTCCGAACGGCAAGGCAAGGGTTAATCCAGGAAACACGGGCTAGAATCAAAACACGGGAAAACAGGCAAGGCAAGTAAAGACTAAGACAACTAAGTGGGCTCCGTAGAGTAGCTATCGCTAGAAGAGGGATATGTGCATGCAATATTCGGCAGTGAGAGAGAGGAAGTCCAAGGCTTATAAAGAGTGTCTGATGGGATTCAGCTGTGCATGTGCAATCAGTGCAATGGATGATGGGAATTGTAGTTTAGGTGATGTGCAACAGTAGTGTAGTGCATAGTCAATGTGGTGAGCGAGTGACCTCTGGTGGTGGGTAAACGGAAGTTCATAGGCCGGATTCGTGACAGAGCCCCCCCCAAGGAGCGGCTTCCAGACGCTCCTAATTTAATATAATCCAGGAGGGTGGTGGAGCGGAGGCGGAACAGGGGGAGGGATGGAGGGCAAGGTCCATATGAAAGTGGAGAGGCTGGAGACTGAGGCAGTGCCGGCAGGACAGAGGACCAAGGCGGAGCAGAAAACCAGAGTGAAACCGACAGAGCAGGGAACCAGGGCGGAACAGGAGCCCACCAGGGAGGAGCAGACGGAACAGGAGCCCACCGGGGCGGAGCAGACGGAACAGGAACCCACCAGGGCGGAGCAGACGGAGCAGGCTCATAAACAGTGACTGGACAGACAGGTGGTTCAACATCAGACACACATACAAACGACACACGACTTGACTTCTTGACAGAGACCGAAGAGACCAACAGTTCAACGGTTGACACACTCGGAGGGACTGAGCAAGATGACAACTTATCATTTGACTTACTGACCGGAACTGGTGAGACTGAGTGTTCACTAACAGCCTCCTCGGCTGTGACAGATAAGGCTGAGAGTCTAAAGGTATCTTCTTCAGCTGGTTCGGAACAAAACAAAAGTTCATAATTGGCCTCCATGGCCGGCTCAGAGCAAGGCGTTAGTTCACAGTCAGGCTCATTCATTGAAACAGGACAGACAGATAATTCAGGAGTAAACACATTGACTGGAAGGGGACAGACAGACTGATCACAAATGGTCTCTTTGGCAATGACAGGGTTAACAGGACAGTTATGGGGTGCGTTTATATTTTCTGAGCTCAGGACAGACAGTCCAGGTTTAGATTCCTTGACAGAGACAGGCAAGACAAACAGTTCGAAATCAGACACATTAGTTGAGACGAGACGGACAGACAGTTCATAATCAGCCACCATGGCTGGTTCAGAATGGTGCGAGAGTTCAGAGAGAGTCTCCTCGGCCGGTTCAGAGTAGGGCAAATGTTAAAAAGCAGCCTCCGTGGCCGTGACAGGACAGGACGAGAGTTCACAGACGGCCTTCATAGCCGTTACAGGACAGGGCGTCAGTTCACAGATGGGTACCACTGACACCTCCGAAGGTTCTGCAGCGGTTGCCGCCACCTCCGGAGGTTCTACAGTGGTAACAGTCTCTTTGACCACAACACGACAGGCTGAGAGTACATTGCTGGGCGCCACCACCATAAAAGGAGCTGAAGCGGGCACCGCCACTTTGAGAGGTTCTGCAGCATCAGCCGCCACCTCCGGAGAAGCTGCAGCGGGTGCCATTGCCTCAGAGAACACAGCAGCGCGCGTCACTACCCCGAGAGGTTCTGCAGCTTCAGCCACCACCTCTGGAGACATTTCAGTGGACGCCGCCACCTCGGGCAGTTCGGTGGTGGTGTACGCAGCCCAAACGCAACATAAAGCGATCCCTATCATTGGAAGGGCTTCAGGCAAGGGGATAAGTTCAGGAACAGGAGGGTTAGAGTGAATGGGTTTAGGGATACCAGCTATACGTGCCGACACCAGTGGTGCATCCCTCACACTGAATACCAGACTGAGAAATCGAAGCACTGACCTTGAATATCTGGGTGTGACGGACTGGACGTCACAAGACTCTGGATGATCAGTGGTGACGTGACGTGGTTCTGGAGGGTCAGTGGTGACGTGAAGGGACTCTGGAAGATCTGCTGAGACGTGAAGAGACTCTGGAAGGTTAGTGGGGACATGAAGAGACTCTGGAAGGTCAGCGGGGACATGAAGAGACTCTGGAAGGTCAGCGGAGACATGAAGAGGCTCTGGAAGGTCAGCGGAGACATGAAGAGGCTCTGGAAGGTCAGCGGAGACATGAAGAGGCTCTGGAAGGTCAGCTGAGTCGAGATGAGAGCCTGAACGATCAGCTGAGACGTGACGCGACTCTGGATGAACAGCTGTGACGTGACGCGACTCTGGATGAACAGCAATGACGTGACATGTCTCTGGATGAGCAGTTGTGACGTGACGTGACGTGTCTCTGGATGAGCAGCTGTGGCGTGACGTGTCTCTGGATGAGCAGCTGTGGCGTGGCGTGGCGTGTCTCTGGATGAGCAGCTGTAACGTGACGTGTCTCTAGATGAGCAGCTGTGACGTTTCTCTGGATAAGCAGCTGTTACGTGACGTGTCTCTGGATGAGCAGCTGTGATGTGACGTGTCTCTGGACGATCTGCTGTGACGTGCTGAGACTCTGGACGATCAGCTGAGACGTGCTGAGACTCTGGACGATCAGCTGAGACGTGCTGTGACTCTGGACGATCAGCTGAGACGTGCTGTGACTCTGGACGATCAGCTGAGACGTGCTGTGACTCTGGACGATCAGCTGAGACGTGCTGTGTCTCATGATGATCAGCTGTGACTTTACTTGATTCATGTCGACCAACTGCGACTTGACTTAGCTCATGAAGATCAACTGCGACTTGGCTGGACTCGTGTAGATTGACTGTGACTTGACTTGGCTCATGAATGGCAGCAATGACATGACGGGGTGTTTTTGTAGCCGCCATTTTGTGAACGGGCTCAGCTGTCGCCGCCATTTTGTGAGCGTGCTCTAGCATAGCTGCCATTACATGAGTGAGTGCAGTGTCGCATTCCTCCGCGACACCCACAGTGAACATTGAACCAACAGTCAATAAAGCATAGTCCAAAAAACAACTCAGTGATGAATGAGGACCCTCGCGTCTGAGCTGAGATCGCAGAGGCTGATTAATGCCATCACAAAAAATTTCAATCAAGATTATGTCCGGTAGATCTGAATAATGAGCGAAAGCTAAAAACTGTCTAATGTGGTTCTCCAATGACCGTGGGCCTTGTTTAAGGGCAAATAATAGTCTAGTTGTGTCCATACCTGGCCAATGTCCGTCTGAGAAGTTGCTGGATCCTTCTGTGGCCGAGTATTCTGTAACGGGGCTAACGAGATGTGAGACGGTCGGATCCATATGCAGGCTTTTATTTAAAGGCATAGTCAGAAGACAAGCAAGGTTCAGGCAATGGCAAACAGGTATAACACAGGCAAGACACAGAGTAGTCCTAGGGCAAGCGTGGGTTGATGAGCGGCGAACAGTATCCAACAGGGCAAGGCAGAGAGAGTAAATCCAGGTACACAGCAATAATCCAAACGAGGTGCAAACAGAGTCCGAACGGCAAGGCAAGGGTTAATCCAGGAAACACGGGCTAGAATCAAAACACGGGAAAACAGGCAAGGCAAGGCAAGGCAAGGCAAGGCAAGGCAAGGCAAGGCAAGGCAAGGCAAGGCAAGGCAAGGCAAGGCTAAGACAACTAAGTGGGCTCCGTAGAGTAGCTATCGCTAGAAGAGGGATATGTGCGTACAATACTCGGCAGTGAGGGAGAGGAAGTCCAAGGCTTATAAAGAGTGTCTGATGGGATTCAGCTGTGCATGTTTGATCAGTGTATTCAGCTGTGTATGTGCAATCAGTGCAATGGATGATGGGAATTGTAGTTTGAGGTGATGTGCAACAGTAATGTAGTGCATTGTCAATGTGGTAAGCGAGTGACCTCTGGTGGTGGGTAAGTTCATAGGCCGGATTCGTGACAGCTTGACTATTTTTTTTTTCCAAGGCATTGTTAGATGCCAGTGTTTCCTGTTGTTGCTAAGCAAGGATTTGATAAAAAAAAAAAAAGAAAAAAAAAAGGATTTGATTGTGCTTTAAAATTAAATTATTATAATCATAATTCAAGTGATGAAGGGTTTTAAAAGTCTGATAGTAACCAGTTTTGAGTACTTTATTGTAAGGTTAACCATTTAAATGTGTGAAAATGATTAACAGTTGAAAACATTCATTAGAAATTTAGAAAGATAATCAAAAAGTAATCAGATGTAATCAGTTACATTAATAAAATAATTGAAATAGTTACACTACTTATTACATTTTAAATAGGGTAACTTGTAATCTGTAACCTATTACATTTCCAAAGTAACCTTCCCAACAATGCTTATGGTAGATTTACAGCTGTGTGGCATAAATGGACGTTCGACTTCTGGTGAGCTGAAAGATAAGGCTTATAACTAAAAATAGCACTGCATTTTAATTCTTAAAGACTAAACGTTGTGGCATGTTTTAGAGCCGGAGATTTGCAGTGTGTAAAAATGCAGTGTTTGAAAATAATATAACGGCCAATTGTTTAGCAACAAACGAACAATCAATACTAAACTGAATGCTTGACTCATTAAATATTAATGTTTTTCCTTCCAGCCTAAATGTCAAGCTACACCCATAACAATCATGTAGCGCTTAGTATATAGTAGCTTAGTATGAAAACCTCTGAATCTGTGAGAGGTGCTTTCTAATACAGCTCCACAGGTGTGTGTGTGTGTGTGTTTAACTTTCATACTTTTCATGCTACCATTCATTCCTATGTGATTGTAACATCAAATCTTCTCTATACGCAGTTTGTCCAAAAACACTGATGTCTCAGGCTCGACTTTCTTTATGGAAGTTCCTTCCCGTGGAAAACAAAATGTGCCTCATAGATTGTCTGGATATTCCCAAAATACTGAAGGAATATTTGAATCATGTATCCTGATTTTCCCACATTTTCTCTTCTGATGTGGAATACATAACTTACAAACTGACTAATATTATTCTTTCTTTTTATAAAACGTTGCATTATGTAATATTTGTAATATTTTCTGTATTAAGAATGTAGCATTTAAAAGAATGTTTAATTATTTTAATGAAATATTTAGGGTGTATGTGGTTAACACAACAATGGAGTAGGTTCCTTTATGTTCTTCTTTTGTTAATGTAGAGTAAATTAAAGAGAAAGATGAACTCTGCTCTCTAATGGTGGAAATGATTGAAAAGTTCTGCAGCTGAACTGATGTCTTGTGGACCTTCCACATGATGATGTGCTCTGTGGTGCCTGATCTACTGTGAAATATTCCATGAGCAAGACTCAAATCTATTTATTTAGTATTTTATACATGCTGATTAATTATAATGAATTATATTATACATGTGATAATGTTGAAGTTTACTAAAGGTTGTATTGCTATATCTTGTTTATTTGATAATATAATACTTAAAAATATGAAAGGGAATTCTGCCTCTAGAAAGTCTTCCAGTGATAGCTATAAATAATGTCATGCTTAAACATCACTTCAGATACTTTGATCATTCATTTTGTCCCAGAAGAATTGTTTACTACATGATTTGCATTCAGTTTGTTGCATCTGGACATAAATAAACTCTTGTCACACCAATCAAGTCCATTTAATTATATAGTGCTTTCCACAATTCATATTGTTTCCGTGCAGCTTTTTAGACGTTCATGATGTTAATGTTCATTCATGATCATGTTTTTAATGCATTTAATGCCAGTCCACATTGAACAGTTTAAAACTGGGCAACAAGATAGTTTACCTTTGACTGTACTGTAGTATTTATGGGGAAAAAGTTGCATTTAAGTAATTTGTTTTGCTGTGTTATGTAGTCGGCTTAATATGACTATATATGAATATGATCTGTAAGCTTTTGTTTAATTTATAACAATTAGGTGTAGTGACAACCTAATCACTATATGCACTGTATTTTAAAAAGCTACAAAAAACCTCAGCTTTAATCTCAGTGCTGCCAGCAGAGGCCGCTGTTATCGCAGTAGTGATCATTATTAGCCATAGTTGCTCTAGTTTAATCAGTTGCTTGTTAAATACACTGCTCTCCTCACATGCATTACTGAAACCTGTTATTACTTCACTTTCCTTTGTGTTTCTACCATGTGTTTGCACTCTTCATTATCTTTTGTCATTGATTTTTTTTTTTTTTTTGAGTAGATTTCAGTGAAGGCACATGTTTGCAATTAAACATTAATTTCAGATTGATCTAATTTAGCAGTGTACAATAAAAAATGCTGTTTTATAAGAGAAGTCACAGACAATTTTGTGTCAGTTAGTAGGATGCAAAATCATTTCAGCACTTCTCAGTCATTTCTATAGTATTCTCAAACATTTACTGAATTGCTATCAAAGTTTGATAGCATGATATTCAGTGACTTTAGGGCCATAATGTGACTTAATGATTGAGCCATGGAGGTTGGTATATCCCATGATAAGAACATCTCTGGTTATAGTCTGGTGTGAAAGAAATCCAGCGGCCAGCTAAAAGCCCAAACCCAAACTTACAGAACACCTTTGGGAAGAATTGAAACACTTGACTGCACGCAGGGCCCATCGTCTGACAGAAGTGTTCAATAAGAGGTTCGCTGCTGTTCTTTGCTTTGTGTGAGCCAGTCAATTCTTTCTCACAGCCAGCAAATCATTTCTACACAGGCATATTGTCATTATGGAACAGAAATGACCCCACTCAAAACATTAGAAGAATTCAGTAGAATGGCATTGAATGGTGTAGCATTGCGTGATTTTGTTCTTCTTTTGATGAACCTGTACTTATGAACACATACTTATGCAGTGTAGCAGGTGTGTAGAATGCTAATATGATGGATTTACGTATAGGTTTATTTTTCATTCTTTGGAGAACTGTGTCAATGTAGTAATATTATCAGTTTAGCCATATGGATGATGCTCTATTTCAGATTTAATACCACAGACATCCGGCAGTGTAGGTGATGGAAGGCATTCTTCGCCCCTGCTTTGTAACAGCTAAACTGATTATCTAAATTTAGTAAGATTAAGACATAATTATAGCTACGGATGTGCCCGAAGCCAAATACGTACCGAATAACAGGAAAAATATTCGACAGATAGTCACTATTGGTGATTGCTGGATGAGTCAGGACATTACAATATTATACCTAAACCTTGAAAATAACTACACAATAAGGAGTGTGTGAAGTGAATGAGTGTAAACTCTGTCCATCTTTCAATTCTGTCATCAAAAGTTTGTCTCCAAGTTGTGTGCATTTATTTAAAACACACCTATGCTATAATGAGAAGAAAACAATTATGCCCAAACTTTTACTGGATGGAGTTTGTTTTCTTGATAAAAAATGTAACAGTAGATGTATAAAGCGAATGTTACATTATTCAGTATATACATCCCCTAGATGTAAATTTTTCTGGACAAATTTTTTTGACAGTATTCATTGGAAGAGGGCATGGTTACTCCCTGAAAAATTCTGCATTTCTAATAAAATCAGAGAGGTACATTTTAAGATTTTGTATAATGTTTATCCAACGAACTCTCAAATTGCTTCTTTTTTTTTTATCTTTCTAACTTATGTGTATTCTGCAAAGTTGAGGAAGAAACTTTACTACATTAATTTTATTATTGCAATCAGGTTAAATCTTTTTGGGAGAACTTAAGTTGTTATTTATCATCTTTTATAAAATGTGATTTAAAATTCTCACTGAAAGATATATTTCTGTATTTTTCTGGTATTGACCATGCTATTGATCTTGTTAATTTTTTGTTTTGCATTGCAAATTTTTTATTCATAAAACCAAATTTCTCAATACGTTACTTAGATTTGATGTCTTTCTTGCAGAGATTTTGCTTGTTGTTAAATCTCTTAAACACATCGATAACAATAAGAATAACAAGTTTATTAAGGCTTATGACAATATTTTTCCTACTGATTGATTGTCATTGGTTTGTTTTTGTTTTTTGTTTGTTATTGTTTTTGTTTTTTGTTTTTGTTTTTTCTTTCTCCTTTGTTTTATGTCAATGCAGTGCTGTTTCATGTTTTCTTTTTGTCTTGCAATAAAAAAAATAAATTAAAAAAAAGTGTAAACTCTGTCCTGTAATTAACCCCCTCATCAGAACCGCTGAATAGGCGTGGCGGATTGTAGCCTCAGAAGTAAACGCCCACTGCTGTGATTGGCTAATATTTGTGTATGTTTGACAGTCTACATCCTTCACAAATGTAGAAGCAGGTGTTGATCTTCTTCTGCGGAGGTGGTGCTTATCCACACTGTTACATCATAGAGTAGAACATTCCACAAGCTGTTGTTTTGGCTTCAATATAAGCTGCTTTTAGACTGAGAGTGTATTCACACCAGGAAAGTCTGCTAGTTCACTTTGCTTTGGTCCGGACCAAATACAATTTAGATTTTTTTTTTTTTTTGGCGCGGTTTGCTCTGCCCTTTTTACAAGTGAACCAGAAACTGTAAAAAAAAACACACGTGTGCTTGAGGTCATCCATTTATTGGTTAATCCATTCAACCGTACCAGAGTTCGTTTAGAAGCGGACCGAGACCACCTCTTCAGCTGGGTCTCAGTACGGTTGTTTGGTGCGCACTTGTGTGCGATTGCTGTATTCACACGTGCCCAAAAGATCCGCACCAAGGGGGGAAACAAACTTGAGTTTAATTCAATCGAACCAAACAAGACAGGTGTGAATACACCCTAAGGAGAAAGTTTTGAGTTAATGGTTTTAAGAATAATGGTTTTATGAGTTAAAAGAATAATGGTTTTATGAGTTATACAAGGCATATTTATTACATGAAAACTATAAAAGGAAAATAATTACATTTAAAATGCATTTCTCGTGTAATTCAACAAACATCCGGTCTAGGCCCCACCTGCTTCCGGTTTACCCAAAACCAGATACAAAAACTATTGTAAACATCATTAAAATAGCTATTTATAAGACATAGCTATGTCATAACTTGATCGTAATTGAACTTTAAATACCTAAAAACTGAAAGTGGTGGTCCAGAAAACGAGCGAGAGAGCAGGAAATGGACTGGCCTCACAGAACAGCACAACCTCCCACTGCAACAATAAACAACACAAATCATATCCTGCTGTAAAACAACTATTAATAGTTTTCGGTTTACTGACATTAGACCTCATTTGTGTCACACAATGCAGTGTGAAATAAATAGACTGATTAGGGCAATGGTATTCAACTGAAGTTTCAAGAGATCCCGTCTATAAATGTTCTTCCCAGCCAAAGTCCAAACACGCACTGTATATCATTATGAAAATAAGTAATGTGCATTTCAGAAAAATTCACATTTTGTTAAGTTGACAGATATAACTTGTAGAGCAAGACTTAATAAATACCTTTTACAAAGAAAAGAAGATCAAATCTATCACCATATAATACAAGTATTTTACTTCTTTCATTTCTACTATTTATAGCACTTGAAGGGTCTTTTAACTTCGTCCTAGGACAATCACTGGTGAAACAGTCTGAGGTCTAGCTGCTGTTTTCTGCTGTGGTTGAGCCTGCACTATCAAACCGTTGATCTGTGTCACAGGAAACTAAGGAAGAGGGCAATTGTTCTACGAGATAAAAAGTGATGACATCACATGAGGTTCTTTCTGAACAACAGTCTGAAACGGAGCTCATACAGAACAAACATCAACGTGAGAAAACCTGTTTTAATTTTGAGTCAAAGACTGATAGCTCTCCCGCTGTCTCCCCTTATCAGCATTTTTTCCCAGCTCATTCACACAAGAGTTTAGTCTTGCCTTTGGTTTTAAAAAACAAAAAGCAAAGGAGGTTTTTCTTATCCAGGATGTGCATTGTGACAGAAATGGATAGCAGGAAAGCTGCCTGCTCATGCACAGGAAGTGGGCTGAACGTGAGGCGCTTGGAGAACGCTTTACGGCCTTTTATCTTCTTTAAGTTGAAATGCTTGTGAAGAAAAGTCGATACCAGTAAAAATCCTTTGAATGCGTGATATGTATGTTCGATATGTACACAGACACGTTTCAGCGAATGAAACGTTTGTTGTGGCCATATCATGTTGACAAACTGGAGTGTACTGACTCACAAGGGGAAAGAAAACCCAATTGTCTTTCCCTCACAATGGCGCAGCACAGACAGAAGGGAAAGAGTGTACGGCGTAGATATTTACATGCTGTCAGCCAGGCTTCCTGTCTTTGTCAAGCTTAAAGCATTTTTTCAGTCACTTGTGTAAGATCCTCTCTTTCCTGTGTCCAGCAGGAAAATGCCATGTGATTACAGTAGTACCAAAACAGGACAAAAAGGAAGTGTTTAAAATAGGCCCTCAAACTTTGACCCTAGGTTTTGTGTATTGTGTCCATTTACTATGTCGATTACGACGCTCACCGTTGCACTGACAAACGTACTCGGCATTGAATTCAGTTTATAGTGATTTCGAATTCACATTTGATTCTGAATGTAAAATCGACTGACCCAGCTAAACACTGCGCTCCATTTGGAGCTTGAGTCTTTGTAGTTGCAGTGGAAGAGTGGCAGAAATAACTGGATCATGACTTCAAACTTAATGAGAGGAACTGGGCGTGTGTGTATGTGGCGTCTGCTCGGTCTCTGTGGGGCATCAGGCTGAGAAAACCCTCCAGCGCTCCTGGAGCGTGCTGTGGATTAACAATCGGACAAATCATTATATTGGAAAACCATTGCTGACATCAAAGGATTCACACAGAATGCTTTCTGTTCTTTTATGAAATAAACACTCTACTTTGGTAAGTTTTTTCTTTTCCCCCAAATACCTTTTCTTATCAAAGAATAGGAATTTCCTGATGTGGGATGGGTTCATAATATTGTGTCTTGTTTTTGAACAAGTGTATTCATATCATGTAGAACTATGAAAATATGGTCACACCTTAGTTTAGGGTCCAATGCTCACTATTAACTAACTATTAACTATGAATTTTGACTCAATAAACTAATTTGCTGCTTATAAATAGTTAGTAAGGTAGTTGTTAAGTTTAGGTATTAAGGATTAAGGGATCTAGATGCAGAATAAGGCATTAATATGTGCTAATAAACAGACAATATGCTGTATAGTAATAGGCATGCTAATAAGCAGCTAGATAATAGTAAGAATTGGTCCTTACAATAAAGGGTTAACAAAAATTCTAATAGAATTAAGGTTTGAAATCACACTTCTAATTTCTTGCATATTCATATATAGTTTGGAGTCAGAAATATTTTTAAATGTTTTTGAAAGAACACTAAATAATTTGATCAAAAATACACTAAAAACTTAATATTTTCAAATAGTATTGTGATTTTTAAGTTTTTGTTTTCTTAAGCTTTTTTCACATGATCCTTAAGAAGTTTTTATTATTATTATTATTTTTTTCACAGCTGAAAACAGCTAATGAACAATGTTCTTAATGATACAGTGTGTCATTTTTCAGGATTCTTTGATGAACAGAAAATTTGAAGAACAGCATTTATTTGAAATAGACATGTTTTGTAACATTATACTATAAATGTCACATAAATGTGTCATTGCTGAAAAAAGTTTAAATTTCTTTACAGAAAAATGTGACCAGATTTGAACGATAGTGTATAACCTGTGTGTGTTTGTGTGAATGAGTGTACATGTTTTTCTATCCTGGTGGGGACTTAAACCTGAATACACACAGACTCATGGGGACTAAATTGAGGTCCCCATTGGGGACAAAAGCTTATAAATCATACAGAATGAGTTTTTTGTTGTTGTTGTTGTTGTTTTTGAGAAAGTAAAAATGCAGAAAGTTTCCTGTAAGGGGTAGGTGTAGGGTTGGTGTAAGATGATAGAATATACGATTTGTACAGTATAAAAACCTGTACGGCTATGGAGAGTCCCCACAAGGATAGTAAACCACGATGTGTGTGTTTGTTTGCGTGTTTAATTAAGTTACATAGCTATATACGACTTGAATGTAAACTAAAGACTATGTTATCAGGTATTAGTCTATATATAGACAATGCAGGAGAAAGTAAAGGTGATTTATGGTAGGTAGACTGCTACTTTTAATTCATTGTGGACATGGTTTTGGAACAAGTGGAAAAGTATTCTTGTTTTTCTTTAATGGGACATATGAGTCTATCAGAAGACATGATTGAATGCCATCTGAATGTAAAAACGTTAAATAGGTAATTTGCTAAATACATGTACTTTACAGTAGACACATTAATCTCCCATAGTGTTTGGTTTTGTTTTATCACAGATTTTTCCAATGATGATAAAAATGATGCTTCCTAAGCTGGACACCTGACATCTTGTCTTAAAATGCGAGAGGATGGATAGCGCAACCAGCCCCACGTCAGAGTCTGGTCTCACCAATGGATTTGTCAATAGCGTGTTCAACGTTTCAGTTGATGAAGACAGCAAAGCTGAGATCTCATGGATTCCAGAGTGCAATTCCTCAGACTCCATTATTCCCGGTCAGACGCTCAGAAGAGAAAAACAGGAACCGGTCCGGCGCTCCAGGACGGCGGCCATCTGGAGGATCCTGCAGCGCCGCAAGACCCCCTCGGACCTGGACAGACGACCTCACTCCGTCATCCTCCCCGGTGAACCGTCCTTCCTCAAACTCTCCATCACTAACAAAGTCAGGTCCTTCAAGAAACTAAAGTCCCCGTCTGTTTTTAGAGGGAAAGCTGGTAAGATTTCAGATGCCAAATTCAACAGTGACCTGAAAGATGAAGCCGATGATATGTATATGTGCAGGGACTTCAAGAACATGTTTAAGAACAAAGCCAAGAGACATTCATTTGCAGGACACACTGCAGACTTCTACTGTTCGTTTGAGGACTTCGACCCTGCTGGACCCCCAGAAAATGTCCAGCAGGAGACCACTGTTAGCAATCAAAATGGGTGCAGGTTGTCAGAAAGAGTCGTTTATACGAAGAAATCTCACCCCAGCTTCTCAAACTGCAACAGTTCGTCTGCAACAGAACAAGAAGACTGCTGTGCGAAACAAAGCCTCAAGATACCTCAAAGAAGACGCTGGTCCAGGGGGGGTGACGTTTTGAATTACTTGAGAAGGATTTCCCTCAAAGGAAAAGGAAGTCAGACGCTGGCAGAGAGTAGTTTTGAGTCAATGAATACCTTGGACAAAACCATTGATTCTGACTACGGCTCGGTCAACTTTGAACTGGTCAAGGATTTGAACTCTGCACCTGAACAAACGGGGATTGATGGCAAAAGCAGCCATTTTCGAGGCCTTCTCCGATTTTTCAACTCTGTGGCTGAGACTGCAATGAAATGGAGAAACTCGTCCCGCTCATTCTCCCCTCCTGAAGGCCAGCAGTCGCCTCTTGGACTGAGAAAGACGCAGCTGTCAGGAGAGTTTGTTCCTTTGACGGTCAGAATCAGTGAGCAGAAAGCTGATACCTCAGTTCACGGTAAATCTGCTTTATCTGCTGACATGTGCAAGGCGGTCTCGCCTGTCAAAGACATGGAGAACTGCTCTCCTCCCGTGGTGCTGAAGGCCTTTAGAACATGCCCAGACTCTCCGAGAGACAACAACTCGCTGTGTAACAACTCAGATGAATCGCAGTCTCAGCTCAGCTCGACTCACATCTCTCTAGCCACCATCGAGAGCCACCCGAGATATGAAGAACCAGAGCCACCAAAAGAGACACAGACTGGCTTTGAAAACACGGCGATCCCAGATCACTTATCTAGCAAAACTGTTGAGGAAAACCAAGATGTTTGCACGGATAGGAAAAAAATTAACTGCCCCGAGGACATATTTATGGTAATATAAACTGGCTTGAATGGTGACGTTTTGAGTTGTTTCAACACCCAAGCTGTTTAATCATCAAGCTACAAACCATATTATTACCGTAACATGCATATTTCCTGATGAAATGGGATGAAAATATAGCACAGGACTTGATTTGGTCCATTGATAGCTGATTGGATGGTGAAGAGTGGTCTCTATGTCTGGTAGATGGACAGCGTTGACAAAATAAGAAGGATTGGTGTGATCAGCTGAAAAGTATTAGAAATTACTACTTTTGATGAAAGATTACAAAACAAGCATCCAGGATTGTGTATTAAGAAAGTAAATGAACAGAAAATGTCTTTTTGATTTCATGTTGACTTTAGATAAGCATTTCAGAAGAAGACTATGCTAATAGTGCTGAGTGTATATTGTTATGGCCGGCATTCATTCACTAATTGTGTTCTAACATGCTGACATTGCTTTCACACCACTACTAACTTGTTTGCACAACTAAATAATTTTCCAGCCAATGATCAGCAATCATAACAATGGGAAAGTTATGGCCATATTGATTTTATTATTATTATTATAATTATTACTAATATTTGAAGCAGCTTTGTGTGGAGCAGGAATGGCCACTCCAGTCCTGCAGAGTTTAGCTTCATCCCTAATCGAAAAACAAATCTAATCAAAAGTATCAGGGTTATTTGAAAATTACAAACTGGTGTGTCTGATTAGGGATGGAGGTAAACTGTGGAGGACAGTAACCCTAACCCTAACCCTAACCCTAAACACATCTATGATGTAGAGTATGTGTGTTAATCCTAAACTAATCTAAGTAATAATCTCAGGCAGAATTACTTACAGGCATCTTCCTCTTTTGTAACCTGTAACTTTATATTAGTAAATGACTAAAGTAAAAGACCTGTGATTTTGTAAATGCAGCAGTGGCAGCCTAGTAATGAGTTGCAAGTGTGCATTTTCTAGTTGGTTTAATGAGTGTTGCATTGCCTTTGTTCACACTGCAAGGGTAATCCGATTTTTTCTATGAATCTTTTTTGTGTATTATGGGCAGTTTGATCCACGTCCGCTTTCATAGTTCATCTATACATGAAATGAAACTAGAAAATGGCACTTTTTGAGCCTGAATATTTGATTTCTACACATGGGCAGACCTAAAACAGCCCCTTTTCTGCTAATCGGTCAAACAAAGATCAACCCGTGCTGCCATCAGTTCTTCAATTCTGTGCAACAGAATAATGCTTCAAAGTTACAATCAAGAAGTGTCCTGTTATCAGTCAGAGGTGACTGTGTAAATATAATGTCCATATGGCAAAAATACACATCACAAGATACTAAAATACACATGTGGTTAGTTAAAGACATGTATTCAGTTAATCAGCCAAAATGATTTAATATCCTTCAATGCATTATTAAGCCAGCTTGTATAATTGCAGCTTGTGATCGTAATGATTACAATATATGTATGTCTATCAAGAAATGGCATTATCTGAAGTCTTCGCATGTGAGGCTGGATCCAAACTCCAGCGAGCTCAGGATTAGATAGAAACAGGAAAGCAAAAGGAGGAGGATAAGCATAATTGCTGTACATTTATTGATATTTTATTTGTTTGTGTAATTTTATATATTTTCTCCAACAGCCCAAGCAAAGCTGTAGGCACATCAAACAAATTCATAAACAAAAAATGTAAATAATAAATCAGCTTCGTTGTGCTTTAGCCCGCTGTGCAGGTTCTGGCGGTCACTCGTGCAACATAATCAATGACATACATCTGAGTCAACGAGGCGGAGGGAAGTTAGTGAGGGAAAAGTGTAAAAAAGTGGAACGCAGCCCAGAAATACACAGGTCAGATAAGGGAGTTTTGGTGTTCCTCCGGGAACAGGGTTGAAAAACACTTGACTTAATGAAAAGTAAAATTGTGACGGTGTTATATTCAAAATGGAGTGTCTATTTACATTAACTCCACCTACCATTGTCTGTTTAAGCCTGAAAAAAAAATCTGGGACGGTGAATTTAGCTTTTTTTTCACCCCACCCACCAAATACTATGAATAGGCCTTTTCCCTACCTCAATCTTCAACCTCAAACCTCAAAGTGTTTAGCAGTTAATTTAATAAGCCTATAACTGAAATTGGAAGTGATGTCCTTACACTAATTACATGCATTCAGCTCCTGTGTGCGCTGTTGATCTTCTTGTTGCAACATTTGACGTATTAACAACATGACGAATGATGAGAAAAACACATCAAATCCGATCTAACTGTTCAAAATGAGATGCATTAAAAAAAATCGTATTTTAATCGAATTTCAAACCACCTACAGAAGGCTTGTACAACAGGATTTCATTTTTTCCTATTCAGACTGATAAAAAAAATTGGATAAGCTAAAAAACTTTGTTTTGTCTGCCTGTGTGAACAATAGCCAAGCGTAGTTCCATTATTGTTTTCAGATGCTCTTCACTCTTCTTCACTTGACTAACTCCACTCCGCTATTGATACAGGAGATGCTCTGGATGCAGTGCACTGTGAAATGTGTTGTTTTGAGGTTACCTGACTTACTGCAGTGATTTTCAGACGCTCTCGCGGCCCCTGGGCCAGTCGCCTGCAGATCCTCCTCTCAAAGCTCTGCTCCAGAGGTGTCGCTCTCTGCCGCTGCCGACCGCTCTGTCCGGACTGGAGCCCATCGCCCTGACTCACGTGCTCACTCCTCCAGGTACAGCGCAGGCCAAAACCACAGCTGAATGATGGCTCATACACACATACAGTACAGCACATACTGTAGTCCATCACTGTTCAACAGCGTATTGTTTTAAATGAGCTTTTTACTCTCAGGTTTCTCTGATAGTCCTGGTTACAGTTTCATGTTGTGGCATGAATTGTAATATAATTTTAAACAGAGCACTTTGGCTGATTCTCGCAATCTGTCCTGCAGCTAAAACCATGGCTAAATCAGTGGTTCTCCGCACGAGGAACAGCAGCACAGGACCCAACAGACAGAAGCTGTTTAGACCAGGATCTGGACCACTGCATGTCAACATGGTGAGTGATCTGGCCTCAGTCCTCAGACTTCATCTGAAGAACTGTTTGATGTTTTTCTGTCGTGTTAAGCAAGTATTACCGGACAAATGAGTGCTACTGCATTAACAACTGAGTTACTGCTGTTAAAGGGGTTAGTTCACCACAAAATGAAATCATCCTCATTTACGGAATCTCATTTCATTACAAACCCAAAGGATTTATTTGCATCTTCAAAACACAAAAGGAGAGAATTTTAATGAAACCTGAGAGATTTCTGTGCCCCAGTGAAAGTAAAACGCTGATGCTTCAAAATTACATAAAGACATCGTGTGTAAATGTAATCCATTTGAATCAAGCAGTTTTATCCAAAACTTCTGAAGAGATATGATCGCTTTATGTGACGAACAGACTTAATCTGGGCTGTTATTCAAATATAAACGCACATAATTCATTCCATAGTTCTTTTGAAACCCATGTTTGTCACAACAATAAAAGTCCAAAGATGAAGACCGGTCCAAAGCTTCCAACACAAAGGGTTTTTAATCAAAGAATAAACACTGGGAATCCAAGCCAATATAACAGTGTGCATTTAAACACAAACGACGACTGATAAGGAACTGAGGAATCCAAATATACACAGATAACGAACTAAATAACGAACAGGTGTGATGATCAAATGAACTGCCACAGTAACTAAATAGAGCAGGAAACTAGAACAAAGACATCAGGAAATTAAACAAAACCAACTAAAATCCATGAAAATGAAAACTAAATGGACAGTTTATGACCAAGTTAAGCTTCACCTGGTTTCTCAAGTGTTACCATAGTTAATCTGCAGGAAGTACTAGTGATCTGATCACTGTTTTAAACTTTTGAACATGTTTTTTTACATTAAAATAATGGTCTAGCTCACTACTAGTTAACACTTGAGAAATTATTGATGCATTTTATGCAAAGTTTCAAAGTAACTTGTCTCAGACACATGTTGTCAATAGTAATAAATTAATAATTCTTTATAATCGTTCATAGTTAGTTAATAGTTCTTAATGAGGCCAATCTCATTCAGTAATTATTGCTTATAAGCAGCTCAGTCCTCAAATCTCAGTCCTAAATTCAATATTCCTGAATCATTAGTTAAACTTTTTTCTGTATTAGTTAATAATAGTAGCTGAACTGTTAACGTAGTACTGTTAATTTGTCCTGCAAACGAACTTCCTATTAAAGGGTAACTTCAGCTATTTTTAACCAGTTTTGCATTGTCTGATGTGCTCTGGCTCTTCTATCCTGGTTTATTAGTGAGCAGAAGTCTGCAGGATGACACGCTCCAGGGTTTTTGCTAAAACTACAGATCATACTTTCACATTTTTGTATCCCTGCTCACAGATTGATCCCAGTGCATTATGGGTGTTGATGATTTCCTACAAATGGCACAGCCCTCTTTCTCTGTTTTCTCTAGTCATGATTTTTTTTTTCTTTTCTTTATTAAGTTTTATTAAAACCCATCTTGGCAGAGGTGCATCTTGGAGTTAGCTAGCGTAATATGAAAAACACAGCTAATGTCATTGTGATTATTATTCATAAAATAAAATTCAACACCAAAAGAGCACTTTTAATTTCTTGTACCATTTGTTCCTGCACACTAGATGTGAATCTCGTGGATTAGTGTCTGGTTCAGGCATCCGTCTCATTCCTAGCACTGGATGTGTAAATGAGTGAAGCGCTTAACTTCTGAATGAAGGGCTGCTGGTTTAGCGGTGAGCGCAGACGCTGTCAGCTTAAGCTCATGTTCGCAGAGGAATCACTGTAAACCGAGGAGTCAAATCTCACCCTCTCAGCTAATTTGGCCTCGCTATTAAAATTGTTTCCTCGCTTGCATTATGTAATGGGTACATTTAAAGAAATGAGTCATCCAGTCATGCAAAGCATGCTGGGAATCTGAGATTAACTTTGGTGTCGAGTGGTTCTTTCCTCACCCACGTGTAAAAATCTAGTTTCTGTTTCACATTCAGATTCTATAATCCTTTACACTTCTCATGCACGACTTTGCTACTTCACTGACGAATGCTCTCAGCACTGCAATTTGTGCAAAGAATTGAGTACACTTATTTTGTTTCTTTAATAACATTTTATACAAATTAGACACTAATTTGATCAACTGTGATGCCGTAGATTTATCACTCTTTAATCACATTAATGGATGTGCATTTAGAGTTGTGTTCCTTTTGTGTTAATCTGTTGTTGTTTAATTGTTTCACTTTATTTTGTGCTCCTTCAGAAACTCACAGACTTACAATTAAGAAGATTGTGCTGATGATGTGTGATTATGTTTGATATAGACAAACAGTTAATGGTGATTTAATTGCAATGGCAGGTGCATAATGTATCACCACTGGCTTTCAAAATGATGAAAATATGCATAATTCATGATCAATTGTAATTGCGGTGCAATTAGCACAGATTATGTTTGTAAGGCCGCGCACTAGCAGACGTTCTAAGGCAAGAGTTCAAGTTTCCGTTTGTGGATGTGGAAATATTCCTTGACCCACTGTTGCTGAGGAATGTATTATTCATGCTAATGATGATGATGGGTTGTTATTGAGTAGATTCAGGCTCATGACAGGTCATTCCTGCTCTGTTTGTCGTCTACCAGTGCTGCAGCTGTGTGAGGGATTTTCCGCTTATGTAACAGTGTGTCTTATAGAGGAACAGAAACATTTTCTCATTCTCATATGGATGCTGGATAGGGCTGATGCTCACTGAGCTCAATCTGACCTTGAACAATTCATCTAATTGGTCAATTTTCTCTTAAGGGATTTTGAGGCATGTGAGAAGATATAAAGCTTCTTTTATCATGGCCTCTGTTTCCTGGGCAGTGTCTGTCACTATAGAGCAATGGTCTAATGGTTGTTTGTTAGGGTGGTCTGCTTTAAAGGTGATTGGAGAAGAAGTGGGCAGCTGGCTTCTGTTACGCACGAGCTCTCAGACAGGAAGTGTCATTGTTTTCTTATGTTTGTCAACATTTTGTCCCGTCTGCTGGTGTTTCCTTAAAATGTATGCCTACATGACTGAAGGCCCGTTCACACAGAGAGCGTTAAATATATCTAATAGTGTCCACGCTGATGTATGATATCGTTCTGTTGCTGCAGTTTTGTCGTCTGCTGTTTTAAATGTTTGAGCTGATTAAAGTCGGGTGGGTTTGTTGTTATTGTTATAGCTGCGAAGCTCCGTTCTCATTGAATTTGAACAATCATTCAAACTTTATACTGTGAAACATATATACTGTATAGCATGCTTTGCATATGGCTGGATCAGGAGAGTAAATGTTGAAAATAAGTGTCATTTCATGTGTTTTTAAGTAAAGGGAAAGAACTATATATCTGTCTGTCTGTCTGTCAGGCTTTCTCAGACCAACATCAATGTTTGTGTTACCTTTTTTTTTCTTTTTTTTTTTTTTTTTTTTTTGCATATTTTTCTTTTATTCATTACAATTTGTTTTGGAGTTATTGTCTGTGCCATTATTGAGTTCATCTGTTTGTAGATTATTTTCGAGCATTATTAACAGAAAAAAAAAAAAATCTTTATTAAGGGTTTTCACTGAATATTATTGTAAAGCAAAATGCACATAATGCTTATTACAACAATATAAGTTGTAACACATTCATCAAACTATAAATCAGCAATGAGCACTTCTGTGAACACTTTATGTGTAAATAAAAGAAATAGACTTTTAGCAGTAACATTTAAACCCTTCAAAACAGAATTATCCTGAGTTAAAGTGTCCCTATTATGCTATTTTTAAGGCTCCTAATATTATTTTGGGAGTCTCCTACAATAGGTTTACATGCATGCAAGGTGAAAAAACACTTGTTTTCTCAAAATATGCGTTTAATATCACCTCATTTTCCAACGATTCGTTCAAAGCAGTTCTAAGATTCAGTCTCTCCAAACCCCTCCTGTCCATGAGCCTACTCTGCTCTGATTGGTCAGATGGCCCAGTCTGTTGTGATTGGTCTACCGCGTACAGCGCGTCGGAAACGATAGGCCCATTGCCATAGTTCTGTATTTTGAACGCGCGATAGAAAATATAAGCATCTATTATTTATCATATTTACAGGTTGTGATTCAGTGGAGCCGCTGGTTCAAATAAACTGGGTTCTGAACCATCTTTCAAGAGCAAGCGTTTTGTGTATCCCGCGCTGAACTCCCTGAGATTAGAGAAGCAGTCGTCAGTAAAACGATGTGTTTGCAGGCGGGTCAAGTTGTTCACGGCCGGCCAACGTAGAACATAGGCGGGAATTATGCAAATGTGTTACCCCGTGACGTGTGGCCGTCATGGAAGTGGGATTCGAATTACTAATGACTCGTTTAGGCTGTATAGAGTCGATTATTTATTTTGGGAGACAATAACTTTATTTATCATGCACTTTCGGATTTACAACTTTGCAGATCTTTTACATTCACATACAGCTACATTACACACTGCATGAAAGGAAATATTGGAAATGGTATAACAGGGGCACTTTAAATGATATGTGTCTGTAGAAGCCATTAGTGTCAGGTAAGGTGAACTCAACAACAAAGAAAGAAGGACTTAATTGTAGTTTCTTAAATTTCTTAAACTATTTAATCACAAGAGTAACAGAAACAAGGAAACTGGGAAAACAATGGAAACAGAGCTAATTATCAAGGCATACATTATACTATCATATAATGATAGCACTGCAGAGGTTGGCATCTCACCATAAATATCTGGCTAGATAAATTGAGAGGTTAAAGTTTCAGAAATCAAAACTTCAGCTGTTAGTCCAAAAACAGCTTTTATTGAAACAAAGTACTACATTAAACTCATTATCTATCTCCTGGTTTTTATTACATAATAGAGATGAATCCACCATTACAAGAGTGTCTGCAGACACAGATCAACAGCTCTTTATCTCTCTGACCTGATACTATACTACAGCATGACTTGATTGAGATGCCTGCTGGGATTTCCAAACGTTGTGCAGTTCTTATAGTTGTGGAAGAACATCATCTCTGCATATCTTCAGACGGATCCTAACATTTAGGAAGCGTCTGTTAATTTTCAGTGCCTGATCGTGTCAGTAGAATATAATTATTTCTGTCATAATTGGACATGAACTTTGCAAAAACCCTTTTAAAGAAAGATTGACATGATCGCAATGATTCTTCTTAGTAGCATGAAAAACAATTGATATTCAAAATGGGATTAAATTATTTACATAAAGCAATCAATTTCTCTCTCGCCAAAACTAACTACACTGAAAAATGAATCTCAAACTTACACTGGCTCTACACTTTGCTGGTTTTATGATGAGAGAATTTGTGAGAATACTCTGAACAAACCCAGGCCATTGCATTCATGTGTTCACCACTGGCTCCAAAGCTCAGTGCTGTAAAAAAGCATGTTGTTAAAAGAAACCTTTGATGGAGTACTGTTAGCATAATACTGTAATCCACATTTTCCACAACAACTAATAATTGTGCTTCAACAGTTGCTCAAATATAATACATTTTTTCATTAGATATTACCCAGTCATAGCATTGTGCATTTACATTGAAATCTTACGTGCACCTTTAAATGAGTTTTAAACCAGAGGATCAAAAACAAGGTAAATCATATGTCCAAATTATGACTCCTTTAATGTAAAATTATCATCAACTGTAACATGCTGGAGCAAGAGAAGGCAGACAGAGGAGAGGATGTAACTGCAGGAGTTAGGATGGAAGTTATAAAATAAACAAATAACCAGGAACACGGGAGCAAGGAAACAGGCAACCATTACATACAACAACTGACAAACAACGGAAACACAAGGGCTTGTAACAAACCAGTCCACTGAGGGCAAGTAGTCTGGACACATGCACAGTTTTATTAATCAAACATAAACAAACACAAAATAAAGACCTGACAATAAACCATGAAACAAAGACTAACCAACAGCAAGCTACGAGACAATGGGAACATGAGAACTGTATATACACATGGACTAATAACTAACAAGAAACACCTGAAAGCAATGGAACCAATCAGAACGTGACACATGAAACAAAGAACCAATAGGTGTGTTCGACTTGAAGCGGCGCTGTGCAGAATGATCAGTGTATGACATCAAAGATCCTTATGCTTTCCAATCACTCTCGCGGTACTTTGAGTTTGAAAACAAGACACACAGATCAAGAGAAGCACCTGATGTGTTCACATGAGGGAACAGAGAACCACATGACAGGGCTACATATACACAGACAGGGCTTAACCAGGTAACAAGACACAACTGAGGAGACAATGAAGATGAATCAACAAGAAAGACTACAAACTGACTACAAAAGGAAGTAATACAAAAGTCCCAACAAGACAAAAGGAACACGTAACACCAGCATTATATGTGGACCTCAAGGAACATTATAAAATAACACAAAAATGCGGTTCATGACCCTTTAAGGCAACTTTTGTTATATGCCAACCACCATAAGAACTTCAGAAGAAGAAGAAGAAGATGCTTTGCTTGTTTGAGTGAGTGTGCAGCAGTGGTGCTGTGACTGAACTATACTGTGAATACTGTGCTTATTTATGTGCTTCATTTATATCTTTTAATGACCAGCAAGTCCCACGTTTGAATGATTGGCCAACAGAGCAAAGATCTACTGAATCATAAAAAAATATATGATTCAGTCTTAAATGTCTTGATTTGAATTTCTTCACAAAACGAATTCATTTCATTAAAAAATATTGTACAACATTATGCATTTCAATGGTATCCCCAAACTCTGACTGACTGTGGTAAAACTGTTCTCACACTTCCCAAGCTTGCATTGCAAAGCAGGCATATATATAAATGGTAAAGCAGATCATTCAAAATAAAACAATTGATGCTGAGATTTTCAGTTTGACTTCACATTGGTTAATGTATTTCTTTAAATTGCCAGTCTCATAGAGACACTGTGTCTGTGTAGAATAATGTGTGTAGTTCCTTAAATCAGACAGAATTCTGACAAACTTTGGCTTTGTATTCATGAAACTATTTGTATCTGTTTGAATTTCAGATGTGACCTTTGTTGTGTAAATGTCAGGATGGGTGGAATCGAGCCGTATGGGAATCAGTGTCAGTGTTATGTAACTGTCTGTTCTGCATCACAAGAGAAAAGCTCTTTCAATACAATATACTTCATACATTTCATAAGAATAATCTCAAGGCACAAATAAGTGTTTGCCTTCTGTTATACTGGGTGAAAAAAATGTCTGAACACATTCAGTTAGTCTATATTTATAGTTTTGTGTAAAGACGTAAGATGTGTGACTAGTTTTTTATTTTTTATTAATTCTTGTCTATGAACATCAGTTTATAAACCTCCACTATTAAAGTGGAAGGGCTTTAAATCTGTTGTGAATCGTCTGTGGGATTGTTAATTGGATATAGAGAATTACATGCATTTAAAGTTCTAATCTAAAGAAATACATCATACATCTAAAGTTCTAATTCTAAGACATAAAATGGATATTACTCAAACTCATGTGCCTTGAAAGAAATATTTTTCTCAGCAATGATGTCAAAGTGTGTGATTATTTAATTGCTAGAAAATTAATATAATTTTTTTCTTAATTTCTTTAATTTTAAGCCTTGTACTATGCAAAGGACATTTGTTTAATTAAGAGCTGGTTTGGACTCAGAGCTTAATGTGTATAAATGTCAAACATGAACTTTCCCGCAGTGAGTGAAACCAGATATAAATTCATCAGTTGATTAAATTTATGATCACATCACACACTGAACATACTAATAGAGAGCAGCAGTGCCGATGGATATTTTTATGTCAAACCCAGAAATGAGTTTGCATTTTAGCACAAAGTC
Organism: Spinibarbus caldwelli; assembly: GCA_039654775.1. Taxonomy (NCBI): domain Eukaryota; kingdom Metazoa; phylum Chordata; class Actinopteri; order Cypriniformes; family Cyprinidae; genus Spinibarbus; species Spinibarbus caldwelli. Next base: position 30,239,583 of record CM077247.1, on the reverse strand, counting down.
AGTGGGTTTTTTGAATGGGTTTCTGGTTAAATGCTGAAATCAGGTCTGCTGTGAACAGAAGCTCAATATATTTTATATTTTAAAGTTATATCAACCATGTAACCAGAGTTATCTGTACACTGAAAAAATAAAAAATAAAAAATATATATATATATATATATATATATATATATATATATATATATATATATATATAATCAGACCAAAGATCTATCAAAAATAGACCTTTATTTATTTATTTATTTTTGCATGTGAAAAACATGCATGTTTTATTCTACACATAAATGTACTTCAGTAAATCTGCCTTGTGATGTTTTTAAAGCTTTTTCTTGTCTTGAAAAAGGCAGTTGCTGACAAGTATCTAAATGTGAGCTGTTGTTGGGACATTAAACTTCACAGTGAACAGGTAAACTCAATGATCCACTTGTTGCTTTCACAGTTTAAAATCACACTCGTGCGTAATATTCTAACTCAAATGTTAAGGGAAAATGCTTTGAAATAAAGACTGAAAGCATTGTTCAAACTTAATTGTGGCGATGCTGAAGTGGTGTAGTTCATTTATAGCCTATGTTTAGCTTTAATGTCGATTGTATTTAGGCTTCAAAATTCAAAAGTTCTGCTCATATGTGAAGGTTATCATGATGAAAAAAAATGTATAAGAATCATAAACTTTTGTTGGGCACAGAGCTGATTTTCTGCAATAATAATTCCAAAAGCCAATGAAAAAATCCTGTTTTTTTTTTTGTTTTGTTTTTTTGGAGTAAACCAGGATGATGCAAACTTCCAGGATGTCTTACAAAAATAGCTCTATTAGACCATTCCTGATTGAGTGGATTCCTATTGAAATGACTGAATTTCACCTGCAGAAATTCACCAAACAATGGTAAATGTGATCGCCATGAATGAAGTCATAATTACAAAAAAGACTCTCAATATCATGAGATACTAAATTAAGAAATTTAAGAAAAAAAAAGATTTATCTTGATTATGAGATACTAAGCATGAGAAAGTAGGCTAACTTGATAACAACAAAAGACTTTATGGCTTAGATGTTGTTGAGTTCATATGTTTAATTTCTTTTTGTGAAACAGTTTTGCACCTGGATGATTTTGAACGAGTTGGTTTTATAGTTCATTCTTCTTCATTAACAATTCGGTATAGTAATAGTCAAAGATGATTTAAATGTGAGCCTGGAGCACAAAAGCAGTCATAAGTAGCACAGGTATATTTGTAGCAATAGACAACAATACATTGTATGAGTCAAAATTATCAATTTTTCTTTTATGCCAAAAATCATTAGGATATTAAGATCATGTTCCATGAATATATTTAGTAAATTTCCTACCATAAATATATCAAAACTTAATTTTTGATTAGTAATATGCACTGCTAAGAACTTCATTTGGACAACTTCAAAGGTGATTTTCTCAATATTTAGATTTTTTTGCACCCTCAGATTCCAGATTTTCAAATAGGCTAGTTGTATTTTGGCCAAATATTGTCCTATCCTAACAAACCATGCATCAATGGAAAGCTTATTTATTCAGCTTTCAGATAATGCATATATCTCAATTTCAGAAAAAATGATCCTTATGACTGGTTTTGTGCTCCAGGGTCACAAATATGTGAGATGACACAGTTAATGCACATTGACTAACGGTGTGTCTTATGTAATAGAGTCGGAGTGGTTGTTAATGTTAATGACAGTGTTTCCATGGTGAGGGCTGAACATCACTCAGGTGTGCTCTGATTGGTCTCGCGCAGTGCTGTAGAATAAGCTGTGAATAGTGATTCTCCTCACTTCTGTTCTGATGCCGATGAAGATGATGGTGAGGATGAGGCATATTTATGCGTGTCTTACGAGTCACAGAGCTGTATCTCAAACCCCGGCGAGCTGCCTAGCAACGCATCACAGGTGCAGCAGCAGCAGCTCGGCCCTAGGTAGGCAGCTCGCTGGGGTTTGAGACGCAGCCGGAGTGCCGTGTTTTTAAGCGCTTGCATACACATGCATTGATAACTGTGCTGATCGCAGGTTTGACAGCAGCACCGCGCATCTCGCAGCACTGCAGCATGACCTTGGACGTGCAAACGGTGGCGGTGTTCACTGTTATCGCCATTCTGCTGCTGGTCAACGTGATTCTCATCTTCTTCATGGGCTCCAGCTGAAGGGTCCTCAGCATGACTGACACACAGGCGAACACGCGCAGAGATCTGTGATTGTTTCTCGCCCTGGAAACATCTGAGGCTGTTCCTATCTGTCATTCTGCTCTTTACTGCGGTGGATATGGTAAAATATATCCTACACTTGCATGTTAAAGTGAGTGCGTGTGTGCTTTCTTCGCCGTCATCTATTGCATTATGTAAGCTGATTTGTAGAATTGTTCCACGGCATTTTGAATTTATGCATGTTCTATGCATGTAGTGTTTGAGTGTATTGTGCGGATGAATTATGAACGTCCATTTAAAATGCTGGTGAATTAATATTCATGGCCAATGCTCTGAAACCATAAAATATCAAATGGCATGTAATACGACTAGAATTGTGCTAGAATCACAATAATTGCAATCAAAACATATTTATGAACAGTTTATGAATGCAAAATGATACAAAATACTGTACAGTCTTGCATCTGGTGTGTCCTTCCAAAATATAAGGCTAAATTAGATTCAAAGGGTTGTGTATCTATGGTCGGATGTCTTTCTGTATTTAGAGAAATGTAAATTCAGAGCATCTGTTAATATGATGTGTTTGATCAGAGCTGTGAGCACATGCCGGCACACGTGGTGTGGCAAGTTGAGAATTGTCAATTTCCACATCATTACCGTGAAAAGCTTGACATCCCAGTCGTCTAGGAGCTGATTTACAAACTGTGCTTGGGTTTATTTAGAGTCTAAGTGGTTGGTTCTCAGTCATGCTTCAGAAGGCACATTATATGTTTCAGATGTTGAGGGGGATGCTGGGTGTTAATGTGTTTGTATGTGTAAACCTGTCTTTGGCAGTCTTGTGTGTCTTTGATTGGCCCTCACTCTCAGGACTCAAGTGTGTTACGTAATATCTTTCTGCTGGCTCTTCAGTGAGGACGCTGGTATTTGGGCTAATGTAATTCTCACAGCAAATTTCTGCCCATTATATGTTGCCCCTACAGATGTTATAAGTTCCTTATTTTCATTCTAATTTGATGTTAATGCAGTGTTTCCCTTTAGAAGTTCACTGTAGTCAGCTTTAGTATGATTAACAAGGCACATTTCTTCTGGAAAAATAAGAAAGTCCCATGAATCTGACAGCATGAAGAGCACATTGATGTGAAATGACAAACAGAGGACGTGATTCTCATTCTTCTTTTGAGTTTTGACATCTTTGTGTTTTCATACGCACTTGGTGCCAAGTCGAATACATTCATCTCAAGAATACTGTATGCAGAAACATGAAGGGAACAGCGGTCGATTATGTAACAATAATTCCATTACATTCACAGAACCCTGGGACTCTGTAATGAGAGACGACTTCTGAGGTGTCTTAATATTATGATCTGTGCACAGAGTTGTTCAGTATTCATAATGATTTATGTTCACAGAACAGCCTGAAGGTGCTTGAGAGGATATTTATTGGCACTAATCATCCAGACAGTTATGGTGATATGTAGCCTTCTCAAATATGAAGCAAATGAATGGTGGAAATGCACTCTGTGTTTCTGATCTTGTTGTAGTTATGTACTGGTGGTATGTCCATCAGGTCTTCAGCAGGTGATGTTTGCAGTCTCAGTCCAGAGACAGCCTGTGGTGTTTGCGGTTGGAGAGCGAGTGCTGAACCTGTGGCTGCTGAACGCTGCAGGAGTTCAGAGACAAACACACTGACAGCTCTCATCCACGCATGCTGAAGGCGACACTCTCAGAGGAGCATATACTGCACAAACAGCCAATCAAGAAGACTCTTGCTTAGCGTTTCGCTGTTTGTATCACACGAGTGGCTCGATTTAGAAAAGAAATCCGAGCAATCTGTGTTTAAGGGATACTCTAACCCAAAATGAAAATCAGGATTAGTAAACCTTGATTTTAAATAGATGATCAAAGACAGCAGTTTTCAGTTCACGTTCTGGGTCTCACATCACATTGGGTATAAACACTATGATTTCAGCTGTCTTTTTCTTTTCTTTAATTTGTGTATAGCTATTTATTGCAGCAGTATTACCCAACCTTATCTTAGGCTTTCTACGCTTGTCATTAACATGTGACTTGTATCCAAAGCTTCAAAAACGCATTGTAAATAGAAACCTCTAATGCAATGGGAGTAGATGCTGTTGAATCAACACCTTTCAGGATTAGTTATTTGCATGATGAGTTGAATCAGTTGTTTCAAATAAGGGAGACAGTGCTATTGGTAGCTTTTTCACTGCATGCTACACTCAAATAACACCTTTGTGATTTATCTACTCCTCAAGAGTGCATATTATATACCTTAAAGGTGCAAGATGTGGGATTTCCCCCAAAAACGAAGCATTTAATCATACACAAAGAATCCCTCTCAATCAGTAATTATGTTCCAATAGAATTATGTGGTGGTGTTTGTGTCCTCTGCCTGTACTTTCATATTTTATTCTTCTATTGTGTTTCTGGGCCAGCAGGTGTTTCGTCTCTTGTCTGAAGTTCAGGAAGTTCCACTACGTTGTTGTGTTTTAACACAAAAACAATTCACTAATGTTGCTATTGCCTTATTGACTGCTGCTATAACTTGACAGATTATTAGGCATTGCAATCATGTTTTTATGATGACACATAATTATTGTTGATTAGCCAGCTTGACTGAAGATGGCTAAACTCAATTGCAAATTACAGCCAGTTATCTAATTATTAACAGTTTGATCATACCCTAGTGAAAAAGAAATATTAAAATGCATTTGAAATACATTCATTCCATGCTAAGTGTACTACAAATACATTTACATAATTATGTACTTAATAAAAATACCCTGCAATTGTACTAATCTGGTATACTTACAGTTTGCTAAATTGGAACAATAAATTTTGTACTTAATGCACTTAATTGTGCAGAAGTAGTGTTTTTTACAAGGGTATAAATGCACCTCTGGCAACTGATATACTGTCAGCTGCAGGGGGCGTGGCTTCTGGCTGTGTTGAACCCGCCCACAAGGAGGGGCTAAGTTTGACCGTTTTGTTACAAACAGTAACTGAAAATCCTGAATAAGGCAGCTTTAAGGTAATGTGGGACTAAAATGTTTCTCTGTAGGGTAGATAAGGCACGGAGGTGTACCTTTGAAGGTGAAAAACTGTTGTGGCCCTACAGTAGGTAGATGTTTTGCTCATTCGTTTCTTACTGTGCAGAACCAGAATAGAGATTAAAGTCCTGGGGGCAGTTTTACTAACAGCTTGCACCAGTGCAAACCATCTTTTGGTGTTAAAATAGTACTGTCAGGATTTACTAAAGATACGCAGTGATGAATTAGTGCTGAAAAGGCGTGGACACAGTTATTTTTGCGCCTGACCTTATTGAATGTGCATTTGTAGGAGTTCCCTTTCAGACATAAAATTTATGGGAGGAAAGCATTGAAATGAAACACAACAAGATTTACTAACGTTTGCACTTGACAAATTACTGGTATTTGCACCATTATTTAACACCCCGAAAAAGCATGTCTTAAACTATTTTCTCATGAAATGGCTGCAATTATTGTTGCTAGAGGAGGCACCGCAGAGAACAGAGAGCGTGTGGTAGAAGGGAGAGGATTTTTTCCACATGTATTCATTTATTTGGAATCCCAGAAGAACATATTATCAGAACATACAGTTTGCCAGACCATGTTATATTTAATTTGCTTCAGGAAATAAAAGACGACTTGGAACCCCCAACTAGGAGTCATGCAATAACAGGTCAAACTTCTTGCAACCCTTCATTTTTTGGCCTCCGGTTCTTTTCAACGTACTGTGGCTTCTTTATTCTTTATTTGCAACTACGCTAATTTGCGCTGCGCTTGGTATATTGCGTTGGTTGATATGTAAATGAGATGCAGAAATTTCCACGCCTATCGGCGCTGTTTTGGAATTGCGCTTTTGCGCTAATTTGCCCTGTTTAGTAAAACTGGCCCCTGGTGTTTATTGTAAATTCTTTAAAGATGAACCCAGACACTTGTGTTTTTCCACAGTTGATCAGCGGTGGTTCAGTGGTCAGTGCGGAGGCAGTATGGGACCATGTGACGATGGCCGAGAGGGAGCTGGCGTTCAAGGCCGGAGACGTCATCAAGGTCCTGGACGCCTCCAATAAAGACTGGTGGTGGGGTCAGATCGACGAGGAGGAGGGCTGGTTCCCTGCCAGCTTTGTGAGGGTACGTTTCAGCCACATCTCTGATCAACTCTCTCATCTCATCTGATAAGCTCCTAGATCTTCTCATTGAATTGTGATGCGGCTCAAGGTGAAGAAGTGCAAACGTTAAATCTGCATTTAATGAAGAAATGAAATGAGGTTTTGGACACTGATCCTGATTAGATGCGTCCATCTGGACTTGGGAAAAGAGCGCAGTCAGTGTTGAATCAGTCTTGCCAAGCCACTTCCATCTCACTGTTCCATTTCTATTCTTCCACAGCAAGCGTCAATTAAAACCAAGTGTATTTCTGTCATTCTTTCCAAAGGTTGATCCCCACCCTCCTCAACCTTACACAAAACCAGTTTTCTATATCAACCCTATAGCAACTCCAAGGTTCCATAACACAACAGCAAAGGTGCGTCCCCAGCTCCTCAGATCTCATCAAGTGCTGCTGATTTTGTCAACACAACCGTCTCACAAAGCATTCAAAGCATCCAACTGAAATCACGCTCCTAGTGCGCTTCATAGCTTCTCAAATAGATGTAGAACATGAGCATCCAATATGTTTCTTCATTACATGCGCTGCTTTGGATGCGTTTTGTAATAGCCTCCGAATGTTGAAATAGATGTATCTGCTTTGCATTCAGAACCATCTTCTCGTTTTCGCCGGGCAGCATCCCATTTTATGTTTGCATCTCTGTAGATGCCTAGATTTAAATTTGCAATGAGTGTGTATAATAGTTCTAGATGGAATTTCAAAGCTGTTGGTGTGTATTAAGCTGTCTTTTGATCAGGGAACGTGGTTTTAGGTGCTCAAGCAAATGTTCCTGACGGGAAAGAGTTTTGGTAGGTCATGTAATGGTGACTTGTGATGGAGAATTACTGAGAGTGAACTTTTATGCCCTCACTTGACCCAAAGAGTTAAGACCAGACCCTCCAAACCCCAGGACAAAACTAGACCTCTCATGATTTTTCCCCCTCCAACATACATTTAAAACAGTGAAGTTGTCATTTTCAGTGCTTCCAATTGTTTTCCAAAAACAGAAATCTTTTTACGTTGTCATTTTTTACTTTTAGTTTTCATATTTTTTATTTTACACCAAAAACATGTTTTCCTAATAAACATAAATGAAAGTACATGGTTTTCCTCTCTGTTTCACAGTTTTGTTTTGTTTTTTGTTTTTTTTTTTGTACTTCTTTTAACTAACAAATATTTTTTTTATAATTTTTGAATTTATTCTGTAATAATATCAAAGTTACTTTAAAAAGTGTGGTTTGTTTCTATTTCCTCAGTTTATTTTTTAAAAAAAATAAAAAATGAAAACCTCACCCGTTTTTTCCATAATGTAGACCTACACAGTGCATGTGATTTACAGAACCGTAAAATTCAAGATTGTGATTCATTGTTTCCCAAGATTGCGATTCCTATGTAAAAAAAAACATAAATTATGGCACCATTAGATTTCTGTTGCTCATTAAAACATGGAAAGTCTGCATCTATGCCATTTCAGAAGCATCTTCGGTCCCACTTTGTATTAGATGGCCTTAACTACTACGTACCTGCATCAAAGAATAAGTGCAGTGTACTTATTGTGTTGATAGTGTTTTGCAAAACACTTCTGCTGCTATTGAGGTGGGATACGGGTAAGGTTATGGACAGATTTCGTGGTTTGGGTAGGTTTAAGGGTTGGCTAATGTGTAAGCGATGGGTCATCAGTGTAATTATAAATGTAACTACAGAAATTAATTACAGATGTAATTACATGCAGGTATTTTTAAAATATAAGTACAATGTAAAAACATACACAGTAAGTGCAATGTATCAAATGATTAATTTAAATGTAAGTGCATAGTAGTTAAGGTCACCTAATACAAAGTGGGACCGCATCTGTGCCATCTTGCAGCACAATGCATTCTTGTCTGAAACCATAAGCTGAAACCCACACCAAAGTTAGATTTTTTATCTTATTACCAAGACCACAAGAGCAAGACTCCAGCTCATCATTCAGTTGGAATAAGAAGTGTCCAGTCACAAATGGTTAAAGAACAAATAATGGTGGAAGTCTGTAGAGAAATGAATCAGTATTTTTGTAACTATGAAATCTTTAATTGCATGGACTTCTCAGTCAAACAGCGGTCAGCAAAGCCTATCTTTACCCCAGTTAGAGCTCAGACCTGTTCCCCTTTGCAAGTCTCACAGCATGGAGATATAATGTGTCTGTGTGCCTTTGCTTGTTTCTTGTTAGCTGTGGGTTAACCAGGACAATGCGGGTACAGAATCAGCTGAGGGTGCCGGCGAGGTGCAGAACGGACACACCGACCCCAGCAACGGCTGTCTGTGCATCGGCCAACCGCTGCAGAACCGAGACCAGATGAGGGCCAACGTCATCAACGAGATCATGAGCACTGAGCGCCACTACATCAAACACCTGAAGGACATCTGTGAGGTACTGTCTGGCCTTTTGGTACCATGGAGAGATTAAAGGGACGGTTCAGCCATAGAGCATCATTGACTCACCCTCATGTCAACTTACATCTTCAGTACACAAACCTGAGAGATTTCTGTCCCTCCGCGCAAAGCATTAACGCTTCATAAAGACATCATAGAAGAAATACATATGAATGGAGCATTTTAATCCTAGTGTCCTGAACAGACATGATCACTTTATTTGATGAACTGATTTAGTTAAGGCTTTGTATTTCACTTATAAACTTTGATCAGTGCACATACATGCATCAAAATAGTTGACACTCAATAGTTGGTTCTCACATCTTGGGCAAGCATGGTTGAGCTTCTGTTTGCCATATTTAATAAGCCCTATGTATGTGCATTGATCAGTGTTTATGTGAGAAGCCTAAATGAAATCAGTGCATCACATAAAGCATCCGTGTCTCTTCAGAAGACTTGGACTAAATCGTTCAAGGATTTCTCTTGATGAACTTTTTGAAGGCTGAATGTTTAGTGGAGTGGACTTGAGTGGACTGCATGAATCAAAAGTATTCATGCAGATTATCTACGTGATTGAACTGAAGGTGTTTGTGTCTGCAGGGCTACTTGAGGCAGTGTCGAAAGAGGATTGACATGTTCAATGACGACCAACTCAAAGTGATTTTTGGAAACATCGAGGATATCTACAGATTTCAAATGGGATTTGTGCGGGACTTGGAGAAACAGTACAACATTGAGGAGCCCCATCTTAGTGAAATTGGACCGTGTTTTCTGGAACATGTGAGTGCATTGCCTTATGGCTAGGTAAAAACTTCTTATTTCATATTATAGCCAATTTTAGCTGCACCTACAAGCTTCTTCATAATAAATTTAGAAAATATCAAGACAGTCTAATGGTTGGGTACTGGCGTGTATCAGCTATTCAAATGTTTGAACTGATTCCTGGAAATGTTCAAACGCATTCGTTTGATTGAGTTCTGACCTTAATGACCGTCTGCCTTACAGCAAGACGGTTTCTGGATCTATTCAGAGTACTGCAACAACCACCTGGATGCCTGCATGGAGCTCTCCAAGCTGATGAAGGACGGCCGCTATCAGCACTTCTTTGAAGCCTGTCGCCTGCTCCAGCAGATGATCGACATCGCCATCGATGGGTTCCTCCTCACCCCGGTGCAGAAGATCTGCAAGTATCCACTGCAGCTGGCCGAGTTACTCAAGTACACAGCACAGGACCACAGGTAACACACATGCATGCAAAAAACACTGTCCAGAGATCTGAGGCTCATGTATGTTACAGAAACATTCAAACAAACAGATATCTGTAGCCAGTGAGATATACGACTATATAAACTATATATACAATATATAAACAATGGTAATACTAAATTTGCAAACCCTTTGAAACTAATTACATTTCAGCATTGATTACTCATAAAATGTGCTCTAAATTTAGCTCACAATTAAAGACAAAGGCAATATGACTACACTAATGACACAGTCACCATTGTACTTCCTATACATTTTATTATATATATATATATATATATACATATATATATATATATATATATATACATATATATATATATATATATATACATATATATATATAAGTAAGTGAACCCTTGTAAATAAATAACTTTACGTCCTCCTTTAGCAGCAAAATCTCCAACCATTGTTTTCCTCTAAACAAAGCATTGTGCATTTTTGGCAAAAAACCTTTGCCAGTAAATAAATAAACAAGTAAATTTACTTATAGTCTCATGTCCTAATAGTGAAAATATGGTAACACTTTATTTTAACTTTTAACACTTTATTTTATAACTTTACTGTTATAATAACAATACATTATGCATAATTACATGTAAGTAACCCTAAGCCAAACCCTAACCATATAGTAAGTACATGTAGTTAATTAATATTACTCAGTACTTAATTACACTGTAATAGGGACACCTTAAAATAAAGTGTAACCGAAAATCTTTATATAGAGTCTTTATATATAGTCAGTTTGTGTCATTTGAGTTGAGTCAGATTGTGTTTGTCTATATCTGTGACCATGTGTTATATGTTTATTTATAGTCTGTGGGTGTTTTTTGTGTTTTTTCTCTCAGTGATTATCGCTACGCAGCAGCAGCGCTCGCTGTCATGAGGAACGTCACCCAGCAAATCAATGAGCGCAAAAGAAGACTGGAGAACATCGACAAGATCGCTCAGTGGCAGGCCTCGGTGCTGGACTGGGAGGTGCGTTTGATGAATATCTGTGTATTTATGTACAGTTATTGGCTCACATTCAGTCAGATGCACTTAATTACATTAAACTCTGATGTCATCGGACATCTGGACGCAGATCTTTACACTGACATTTATTCTTGAATCCTCCACATCGTGCCTCATATTTGTTATTATCCTGGATTCTTTTTGTTTTTTTAATAATTCAGCTTTAAAAAGTTATGTATGTCATAAATTAAAGCTCCTTTAGGTTGTCCACTGCCAGTCTCAGTTTGTCTGCCTTGACTCCCGACTGTTTTTATTCTCATTAGGGTGATGATATTCTGGACAGAAGCTCAGAGCTGATCTACACGGGTGAGATGTCGTGGATCTATCAGCCGTATGGCCGGAGTCAGCAGAGAGTCTTCTTCCTATTTGATCATCAGCTGGTCCTGTGCAAAAAGGTACACAATCTTTACAAAATACATCGTTTTCCTCAAAAAGGGGTTTGAGATGGTCAGATGAAGATGTAAGAAATAAGCACAATTGTGAACACTGATCATAAACATGTTCCTAGACCATATTAAATTCATACACATTCCTTACATTGCTGGATTCGGATCTCAAAATCTGACAATAAATTAGAAATGCATCCTAAAGTTAGCACCATGCAGGGCTGCAGTGTAGGAGGTTTTATGGCGTTGATGTATTTCTTTAACTTCTTAAACTTGATTGAATTCAAAAATAAATAAACATTTCAATTTAACTTTTTAAATGATTACGTTGGACCAGATAGTTAATTACAGACAACCAACAAGTGTCTAGCAAACCTTCCCAAAAAACCTCAAGAAGTTGGTTGTCAGAATGTCCAGAGTGTGCAGAGTTGTATTCTTGGGTACAAAATGCATCTTCATTAAAATAAGTATGAAATAGCACAAAATAGACATTTGGAAATGGATTATGAATGTATCTGCTGATTCAGTTGGACAGAGTTACAGCTGGCAACTCTGCTCAGAGGATCCTTTTCTTTCCTTTTTTTTTTTTTTTTGTCTACAACAGATAAAGTATTTAGCAATCTTTCACTTTTTTGCCATAAGAGAGAGATGTAATTTATCACCATCTATAATCTTTTGATCTTGTTTTTCTTGTATTTATACTTTCCAACATAGATTTGCTGCATCAGCATTCTTTCACAACATAATTAGATGTGCATCTTTTTCCTTGAAATAAAACTAAGATAGTCAAAAATAAAAATACAGTAGTCAACATTTGAAGTGGATCAAAACCTTTCATCAAAGTTGTCCTAAAAACCAAAACAATACCCGTTCTTGACAAATTTGATGAACTTTTTTGATCCACTTCAAATGTTGACTACTATAAATTACAATGAGTATTTAAAAAAAAAAAAAATCACATCACACTGAAAATTCTGTTGCTTATTCACAATCTTGTTGTTCCAAACCCATGTGAGTTTTGTTCTTCCACAAAACTGCTAAGAAATATATTTTGAAGAATGTGTCACCTGATTTTGTCCATGCAAAGAAAGTCACTGGGGTCTAAAACAACAAGGGACTTCACAAACTTTCATTGTATTGACAAAAATAGTGGGACAGTAAGAATAGGTGTGTGTAAGAAAAATGAACTGTGAAGCATTGCTTTATTCCATCCAGCTGCCATAAACTCATTCACAAGAGTTTATGGTTGATGTAAATGTGCATTGTGAAGCTCAGGCAACATAGAAGTTATGTTGGTGTGCTTATATCAGCAGGCACTTAAAGAGAACATTACTTACTGCTGATGTAAAAACATGGGACTTACAGACGCATAGAGATATGTAATTGCAGGAGAGGTGTGATTCATGATCTGCAGAGAGCAGAGTAGAGCGAGCGTTTTCAGTTCATCCGTATGGGAGCAGAGCTATGCAGTCACGTGGAATTGTGGGATTGACAGCGGATCAGAGAAATCAGCTGAAAGCGGTCGAGAGCGTTCAAAAGTTGAGAAATGTTCAGCTTCATTGAGATGTTGAGCGGGTGGCAGCCGATCGCTGTGAGGCACAGACAGTTTCGCCTGTTTCAAAATCTGCCAATTGTGCTGGAGTTTCTGCTGGCACAGATCATATTGTTTATATATTACTATATTTCATTCAGATTACAAATGCAGTTTGGATGCTTTCATTGTGACAAGTCTAGTGTGTATGATCTATATATAGACATATCAATATGATCATGCACAATTACTGTTAGAAAGATGCAAGCTTTGTTTGTGAATACCCAAATTTAATACAATTTAATACATTTCTATTAACCCAGCAAGTCTAGCGACAATAAAAGTGTCCAAATGTTGTAGTTATAATATGAAAATCAAATTTTTTTCTAAATCCAACCCATTTTGTCAACTTTTAGACAATCCCACACATTAATGTGTAGCTCGGCTCCCATAGGTATGAATGAATGAAAGTGGACACGCACCGTTAGTCTGTATTTATTCCATTTACACACAGTCGTGCCTCAAGCAGAGATGAGTGTGATTGTGCTGAGGTCATTACTGTACACTGCTTCTCTTCTCAGGACCTGATACGCCGGGACATTCTTTACTACAAAGGGCGCATTGACGTGGATCGCTATACGGTGAGAGATGCTGTTGATGGACGGGACGATGACTTTAATGTCAGCGTGAAGAACGCGTTCAAGCTGCACAACAGAGACAGCGAGGAGATCCACATCTTTCTGGCCAAGAAGCCGGAGGAGAAGATCCGCTGGCTGAGGGCTTTTCACGAGGAGCGCAAGATGGTCCAGGAGGATGAAAAAATCGGTAAATTTCTATTTATCATTGCTGCTTTAAAAGGGTTTCCATATGTCCTCAATGGCACCAAAATACAGTGCTTTTTCTATGACCTTTCCTCATATCTTCTGCTTCTGTTGTTGGTTTTGTTTAGGTTTTGAGATTTCTGAATATCAGAAACGACAGGCTGCCATGACGGTGCGTAAAGTGACCAAACAGAAAGGTGAGGCAACAAAGAGATACCAGGTGAATTCAACATTTTTCTATTTTAACTCCAGTCTTCTCATTGTTGCTTTACTCTAGTAAGCCGTATTCTCTTTGGGCTCATCGTTTGGGCGATTACTATTAACTGAACTACATTGTGACAATAGGTTGACTATTACTTGCAGTAATAATAATGAACTACTGAGTTTCTCAGTCCTCTCTCAATCCTTCAAATGAAGGTGAATATACCAAAAATAAAACTTATATGTTTAAAGGGGTCATGGAATGTTGTTTTTATTATTTTCTTTAAAGGTTCATTTCTAATTTTTGCTGTTGTTGTATTCATCTGAGCGCATCAGTGCAGAGGCCAGGGTTTCAGCGCTCTCTTTGGTTCTGTGATGCTCTCATCATTAGCAGTAAAGCACAGACTCAGTGTAAATGACAGATGGATTGAGCAGTGTGGACAGCCTTATTGATCATAACGGCAGTGCAGAACTGAACTGAATTGTGATTGACAGCTCTGGTGATTATAAAGGGAGTGTTCTTTCTCTTAATCAGAATTGAATTGAATATTCTTTGTCTTAATCACAACAATCGAACATTGCTTATTCTTAAACTGCTGAGTTTAATCACAATTCATAATAACAGTTGTTTTTCATGATACTACAGTGGGTACGGAAAGTATTCAGACCCCCTTAAATTTTTCACTCTTTGTTATATTGCAGCCATTTGCTAAAATCATTTAAGTTAATTTTTTTTCCTCATTAATGTACACACATCACCCCATATTGACAGAAAAACACAGAATTGTTGACATTTTTGCAGATTTATTAAAAAAGAAAAACTGAAATATCACATGGTCCTACGTATTCAGACCCTTTGCTGTGACACTCATATATTTAACTCAGGTGCTGTCCATTTCTTCTGATCATCCTTGAGATGGTTCTACACCTTCATTAGAGTCCAGCTGTGTTTGATTATACTGATTGGACTTGATTAGGAAAGCCACACACCTGTCTATATAAGACCTTACAGCTCAAAGTGCATGTCAGAGCAAATGAGAATCATGAGGTCAAAGGAACTGCCTGAAGAGCTCAGAGACAGAATTGTGGCAAGGCACAGATCTGGCCAAGGTTACAAAAAAATTTCTGCTGCACTTAAGGTTCCTAAGAGCACAGTGGCCTCCATAATCCTTAAATGGAAGACGTTTGGGACGACCAGAACCCTTCCTAGAGCTGGCCGTCCGGCCAAACTGAGCTATCGGGGGAGAAGAGCCTTGGTGAGAGAGGTAAAGAAGAACCCAAAGATCACTGTGGCTGAGCTCCAGAGATGCAGTCGAGAGATGGGAGAAAGTTGTAGAAAGTCAACCATCACTGCAGCCCTCCACCAGTCGGGGCTTTATGGCAGAGTGGCCCGACGGAAGCCTCTCCTCAGTGCAAGACACATGAAAGCCCGCATGAAGGACTCCAAGATGGTGAGAAATAAGATTCTCTGGTCTGATGAGACCAAGATAGAACTTTTTGGCCTTAATTCTAAGCGGTATGTGTGGAGAAAACCAGGCACTGCTCATCACCTGTCCAATACAGTCCCAACAGTGAAGCATGGTGGTGGCAGCATCATGCTGTGGGGGTGTTTTTCAGCTGCAGGGACAGGACGACTGGTTGCAATCGAGGGAAAGATGAATGCGGCCAAGTACAGGGATATCCTGGACGAAAACCTTCTCCAGAGTGCTCAGGACCTCAGACTGGGCCGAAGGTTTACCTTCCAACAAGACAATGACCCTAAGCACACAGCTAAAATAACGAAGGAGTGGCTTCACAACAACTCCGTGACTGTTCTTGAATGGCCCAGCCAGAGCCCTGACTTAAACCCAATTGAGCATCTCTGGAGAGACCTATAAATGGCTGTCCACCAACGTTTACCATCCAACCTGACAGAACTGGAGAGGATCTGCAAGGAGGAATGGCAGAGGATCCCCAAATCCAGGTGTGAAAAACTTGTTGCATCTTTCCCAAAAAGACTCATGGCTGTATTAGATCAAAAGGGTGCTTCTACTAAATACTGAGCAAAGCGTCTGAATACTTAGGACCATGTGATATTTCAGTTTTTCTTTTTTAATAAATCTGCAAAAATGTCAACAATTCTGTGTTTTTCTGTCAGTATGGGGTGCTGTGTGTACATTAATGAGGGAAAAAAAAGAACTTAAATGATTTTAGCAAATGGCTGCAATATAACAAAGAGTGAAAAATTTAAGGGGGTCTGAATACTTTCCGTACCCACTGTAAAAGAAACAAATGCTCCTTTTGTGTGATTTGGACGTTTTGAGTTCCGAATCTTTTTATAATTCTGTATCTTATATGCCATATTTCCACTCTTCATGACTCCTTTAAATACTGCTGTTCATCATGAATAATTCAATCGCGTGGATCAGGTTTAAATGCTAGTTATATATTTAAAAATGTGCTTGATCTTTACAAGTCAGGATTCTTCTTCACTGAGACCTGAGGGAGAAATCACAGAATAATTCTGCCATTACAGTAAATTATATAGAAATTTATTCAAGCAACAATGAAAAGATGTAAAACTTACATGCTGACTGAATTTATATTTTGTAAAAATATGTACAGATTTTCTATTTAAATGATTGCAAGGTATTTTGGGGGGCCAAGCACTGAAGGTGCATAGACACCAGCTGTATAGTATCTAGGGTAAAACGTTGTGAAATTTGCCCTCTGATTAAAGAGTTTGAGGTTCTTTTGCTCATAACTTTTGACCCATGTGGACTAGAAACATGATGGGATTGCTTTGCTAATGGCAAGTCATAAGTGGACCATGGTTGCACTATTCTATATTACCCTGCCATTTTAAAATGAATTGAAAACATAATGATAATTAAAATAATTAAGATCATAATATATAGGCAAAACCATTCACTGGCGAATAGGAAACTGTTATTATTAATTAATTTATAAACATAGCTGATTGTATATGGACGATACACTTATTGAAAACATCAGTGGTCAGTTGCATAAAACTGGATGAGTGGCATCTGTAGTCCGTAATGAATTGAATAATCTGCACTTTTTTTACCTTTTTTGTGCATATATTCACTTCTGTCCGTACACCTTTTTCAGCAGATTGACATGTCGTAACAGCACCACCTATTGGTCAAAAGTTATAAGTTATTCTACTGCTGTATGTTAAACCATTTTTTCCTAATATTATCAGAGTTTGCTTCATTACATTAAATGTCCATGTAATAGCCCTCCTGTGTTTGTGCTTGGCCCCTTAATATCTGCATTCAGCTATTTATATTTCCTTTTTTTCATGAAATTATAGTGAATATACATTTGTTTTATAGTGAGTACTTTATAAATATTTTATCGGTTAATATTTCGTGTCATATTTACACTCTGTTGTGAATCCTCAATGCTTCACTGACAAACGGTGAAGTATGTTCTTGAATTTGCAGATTCATTGATAGATATCATCTTGAGAAAGAGGGCCATTTTATATGGACATGGTATGAAAATGATAAAGGTATTCTAATGAGCGCATAAAGTAGAATTAGTTTTTTCTACAAAATGCCATGGCAGTGAATTTGAAATGCAACTATAATAAAGCAATTATTCCACTATAAGAAAATCATTCAAACCTAAGAATTCTGTTAAAATCAGTAAAATAGGACTCTATTATCCATAGATATTTAATGAAATTGTTCATCCGAAAATTAGAATTCATTATTTACTCACACTGCTATAGCTGTATGAATTTCAGAATCTTTTTCAGAAGATAAAAGGATAAATGAAAAATGAAAACATGTCCTGCTTGTGTATATCTGTATATATATGCTGTAGAAACGAGACATCAACTCTTGAATTGTAACTTTAAATCTCACAACTGTGATGCTAATTATTTATTACTTGTCACATTTCTTGTAATTGTGTCTGTGAAATATTATAGACAATAATATTTGTTAAGGCAACAGCTGAAAGCTATCGCAATACCTGAGAGAATAATAAATTGCACATTTACAAAGCATGTAAAATAATGATCTGCTGTGTTACGCTCACAGACACATGTAAATAGATTTCCAGTTACTGTATGACTAAATATTTGCGTGCATTATTATTATTTTTAATTCATATTATATTTTAATTCTAATATATTTTGTTTTAATGGAATTGCAACATGAAACATGCCATTGACGAACTATCAGGCACTATCAGAGAATGATGTTAATTCTAAGTTCAGTTCATAAGCCTAGGACAGGGTGAGTAAATAATAACTGAATTATTATCCCTTTAAGATGCTCAGAATACTCAACACAATTAAACCGAAGCAATAAGACAGATTGTGTTTCAAAATGCCATGGAACTTTTATCCTCTTCTTTTTTTGAATTTTATTTATTTATTTATTTTTTGCTAGAAATCGTATTGCCTAATTATATCTGTATATATTTATATTGGTTTCACTTATATCATGTAGTTGAAAAAAACAAAATATATTTTGTATTGCTTAGAATCATGATATGTATGACTTTAGTTTCATACTTAATTTTGTCATGACTATGGTCAATTCTGGCAAAATATCATAGTTACTACAGTTCTATACAATTATATATTATATGTAGTGCCCCCTAAAAGTATTTGGGCACTGTTGACCCAGAGACCAGTTGGTTACAAAAAGTGGCTCAGAAAGTAAAGTTAGTTCTGAGAAAATCGTTTATTTGTAAGTTTGATATTTTGTATCTAATGCCATTCAGACTTTGAGTATGCTTTTTGGGGTCACTGTATATACATGTGTGTATATGTCTGTAATAAAAAATTGATTACTTGGTATTATCCAATTTGTCATCAAAGCAGAAGTAGCTGTTTTTAAAACAGTATTAACTCTGGTATTTCTGTGGTAACTGTGGCTCATTACCATGGTGCATTTTAAGGGATGTCCTGTATGCTGTGAAGCATGATTCATCAGCTGTGCACTGGTTATGTTGCTTTGAGCATTGACACTGTCTGCCGTCGGCTGTGTGTTTGTCCTGTCTCAAACGTCTCCTGTCTCTGTCTTCTGACCTGATTTGAGCAGGTGTGAGCCAGAGCAGGTGCGTCTCCCCATCGGACCCCTCGACTCACGGACCCTTCATGCTCTCCGATGACACTCTACAGTCAGATCTAGAACTCCACGTCTCCAAATCAGGACAATCTCCATTCTGGCAAAACTTTAATAAGTTGACATCATTAAAAAATGGGAAAAAATAGTGTCTGAATGCTCTCAGCAATGAAGTTCAAGCTCAAGTGTATTTATTATTGACCTTAAAAACACCATCTGGATATCACTGACTGATTGACAATCACGAGGCTGATGTGATCATATCTGTCAAGAGCCCAAATGCACTTCAGAGATCTCTCCACCCAGATGTTCATTCACTATTATTGTTTCTCCACTTTGAAGGCCAAATTCAGTCGAACTGACCAGCATATGGTGCTCTTTGGCCTGCTGTGATATGTGTCTCAAAGGTTTGTTAGCAAATCAAAGACATTTGCTCCACAGTCCCAGGTTAACGATGAAGATGAGGAAACTTGTGTCTACCATACACTACAAATTAAGAAGCGGGATGTAAGATTGTAAGCTTTACACACACTTAACAATCAAATCGTCTAAACAGGGTATTGCTTTCTAGTTCACTGAGGTGATTTTGTCAATCTGAGACTTTGACAATATGATTATTCCTAGTATTAGTGAACAAGATTTGTGAAAGTGTCACATGCTCTCCTCAATCAATCACACGTTGTATACTGACTGAACTCATTTCATATGATAAATATAGATGTTTTTGTATGTCTATAAAAGGTAAAGTAGATTTTTGAATTTGCCTCCAAAGGGGGTTATTTTTGATTGTATTATATGATTACGTAATAACTCTGTAGTAAGCACACTGAAACCATTCATATGCTTTGTATTTGAGGTTTTTTGTTGATGTCATTGTTCATTTGTAATAGCTACTCTAAATACTATTTATTATTGTAGTTAAAGGCAAATACATACAGTAATGTACAGAAGTCCTAGGCCATGAATAAGTGTGTGTGTGTGTATATATATATATATATATATATATATAATAACCATTGCCATATGGCCTAAGACTTGTGTACAATGCTGTGCATAGAGAGTGCACTACACATGTATTTATGTATGCTCATGAGAAGAAACTCTATGGCTATTGATAGTCTCTATCTGAAATCTTCAGTCCTTCTGCTGAATTTACAGTAAATGAATGTGAATAATGCGACAGCAGAAGTCAGCAAACAGTTGTCTTTGTAGTGTAGCAGTGGTAAAGGTGGGACTGAGTACATTGGGCACAGTACTATGAGGAGGTGGGGTTGTCCACAAAAGAGATGCTCTGTCCTGCTCTCTTATGGATAGCCAGTACACTCAAAGCTTCAATACTGAGGAGACACAACAGATAGCAGAAGATCAGTGTGGTGTTCTCCTTTATTTCTGATGATATCCCATGCAATGGAATCCACAGTTTTTACAGAGCAGTTTTCCTGCTTTGAATTTAAAGCTCTTTTCAAAAGTGATCTGATCAGGCAATGGCCCATTTAATGTTGTTTGTTGAGAATGTGTCCAACAGCCTTTTATGTGATTGATTCCAATGCCTTTTCATAGCATTTCTATTGCTGTGAATGAAGACAACTGACATCCTGAAATGAATGATCATAATTGTTCAGCATCTTTTCTGAATTTTTCAGCAGGTTTAAAGCCCCCCATGAATGAAATTTAAAAGTAGCCCACACCTGCATTCGTTTATTAGTGATTGATGAATTAACAGGTTACATTTGGCACAGTGCAAAGTAGACAATGAAAGGGATGGGATGTGAAAACTGGTTTGTAGGATATGAGCTCATGTCTATAAATACACCTAAGCAGTTATGTGATTAACTCATAATTATATAATCTATTGGTGTTCAGTAATAATGCACTTCCTTATTTACTTTCTTATGAATGTTTAGTATGAATTTACATTTTGTTGGCTGTAATTCTGTGCTATGTTTTAAAGTAAAGAGTGAAAATGAAGTACTTTCTGTTCTGTTTTAATTTGAATGACTTAGCCACTGTAAATGACTACATACTGGTTTGTTTCATGAGAAAAGTTCAGGTATAGCTTAGAAATTTCTTGTTCTGAATAAAATTCAAGTGGCCTGTTGTCACTAAACACAACACGAAAAAGCCAAACAAATCACTGATGAAATGACCTTTGAACATGCTCATGTCAGAAATAAAAGTTTTAAAAAGTGATTAGCAAGAGTTACAACATTCAGCTAAAGTAAAATTATTTGCAGTTATTTGTATGTTTGAATTTGATCAAAGTTCAACAGCAAAAACACTGAGAAATAAAGCGATGTGAAACACAAAGTATATTTGTATTATTTAGCATTCTTTATTGGTTTACATAAAATACAGTGTGTGCATTGTTCTGTGTGTTTTTATGTATTTAGAGAAATACTTTATTTGCTTTTGTGCAAGTGAGATGAGTAAAGAGCATCTGTTGCAGAAATCAGCACCTGGTGCTTAATTTAAGCAGCACATACAGCATAAATATAGAGCTTACAGTGTACTATGAGTCAGTGGTGGAAAGAGTACTGAAAATTTGTACTTAAGTACAAGTACTGTTACACTGCTGAAATAATACTCAATTACAGGTGCATCTCAATAAATTAGAATGTCGTGGAAAAGTTCATTTATTTCAGTAATTCAACTCAAATTGTGAAACTCGTGTATTAAATAAATTCAATGCACACAGACTGAAGTAGTTTAAGTCTTTGGTTCTTTTAATTGTGATGATTTTGGCTCACATTTAACAAAAACCCACCAATTCATTATCTCAACAAATTAGAATATGGTGACATGCCAATCAGCTAATCAACTCAAAACACCTGCAAAGGTTTCCTGAGCCTTCAAAATGGTCTCTCAGTTTGGTTCACTAGGCTACACAATCATGGGGAAGACTGCTGATCTGACAGTTGTCCAGAAGACAATCATTGACACCCTTCACAAGGAGGGTAAGCCACAAACATTCATTGCCAAAGAAGCTGGCTGTTCACAGAGTGCTGTATCCAAGCATGTTAACAGAAAGTTGAGTGGAAGGAAAAAGATGCTCAACCAACCGAGAGAACCGCAGCCTTATGAGGATTGTCAAGCAAAATCGATTCAAGAATTTGGGTGAACTTCACAAGGAATGGACTGAGGCTGGGGTCAAGGCATCAAGAGCCACCACACACAGACGTGTCAAGGAATTTGGCTACAGTTGTCGTATTCCTCTTGTTAAGCCACTCCTGAACCACAGACAACGTCAGAGGCGTCTTACCTGGGCTAAGGAGAAGAAGAACTGGACTGTTGCCCAGTGGTCCAAAGTCCTCTTTTCAGATGAGAGCAAGTTTTGTATTTCATTTGGAAACCAAGGTCCTAGAGTCTGGAGGAAGGATGGAGAAGCTCATAGCCCAAGTTGCTTGAAGTCCAGTGTTAAGTTTCCACAGTCTGTGATGATTTGGGGTGCAATGTCATCTGCTGGTGTTGGTCCATTGTGTTTTTTGAAAACCAAAGTCACTGCACCCGTTTAAGAAATTTTGGAGCACTTCATGCTTCCTTCTGCTGACCAGCTTTTTAAAGATGCTGATTTCATTTTCCAGCAGGATTTGGCACCTGCCCACACTGCCAAAAGCACCAAAAGTTGGTTAAATGACCATGGTGTTGGTGTGCTTGACTGGCCAGCAAACTCACCAGACCTGAACCCCATAGAGAATCTATGAGGTATTGTCAAGAGGAAAATGAGAAACAAGAGACCAAAAAATGCAGATGAGCTGAAGGCCACTGTCAAAGAAACCTGGGCTTCCATACCACCTCAGCAGTGCCACAAACTGATCACCTCCATGCCACGCCGAATTGAGGCAGTAATTAAAGCAAAAGGAGCCCCTACCAAGTATTGAGTACATATACAGTAAATGAACATACTTTCCAGAAGACCAACAATTCACTAAAAAT
This sequence comes from Spinibarbus caldwelli, assembly GCA_039654775.1. Taxonomy (NCBI): domain Eukaryota; kingdom Metazoa; phylum Chordata; class Actinopteri; order Cypriniformes; family Cyprinidae; genus Spinibarbus; species Spinibarbus caldwelli. The sequence continues at coordinate 30,216,578 of CM077247.1, read as the reverse complement.
GTTTTTTTTTTATTGGTCTTATGAAGCATTCTAATTTGTTGAGATAGTGAATTGGTGGGTTTTTGTTAAATGTGAGCCAAAATCATCACAATTAAAAGAACCAAAGACTTAAACTACTTCAGTCTGTGTGCACTGAATTTATTTAATACACAAGTTTCACAATTTGAGTTGAATTACTGAAATAAATGAACTTTTCCACGACATTCTAATTTATTGAGATGCACCTGTACAAGTAAAAGTACTGGTGCCAAAACGGTACTTAAGTAAAAGTACAAAGTACTCCTCTCAAAAACTACTCAGAGTACTAGTTACTAGTTACTTTTTAGCCAGCGATATTAAATGAATTACCAAAAAAAAAATATTCATTCATACTGTATCAAAGATCTATGTGGATAATAGCTACTTTGATCAAAACCTACTTTTATCTTATTGACGAAGTACGTGAATCAGTGGTTATGATACAGGAATTTCTAAATACAATACCTTGAAAAATATCAATATTAAAGTACCCGTGAACCAGAAGTTGCAACTGACTTCAGTGATGTGATGTATTTCCAAGTGAAATGGAATATTGAATAAAGGGCAGGGTTTTATTGTGGTGCACCTCCTCTCCACCTCTTGCTCAGAGCAGATTCACGGTTGGAGTGGTTAAGAATATCTGCTTGTTACGTCTGACATCACGCTTCACCACTTCTGGGTCCTAACGCTCTGCCAGACGCCCCAAGAAAACAACAAACTGTGCTAATACACACCCACGATGTCATGTAATACTGAAAAATTATAACCTTAACCTTTATCAATCCCAGATGGCCAGACAGTGAATCAGCTAAAATATTAGTGTCTGGGACACTGTGAGCACCGAGACTGTAGTGTGCACAGCAAATTTTTAAATGCTTAGCTTAAATATGTAATATTATTTAAATAGTGCTCATAAATGGCTGTTGAGATAGTATTCTCAAGTGAAATGTGTAGAGGCTTGGACCCGGAAACAGCAGTCCTTACGTCATACTTAACAAGATGTGCACTAAAAAAGTAAGTAGGGTCATTTTTGATTTCATGACAACTAATCATTTTCAATACCATTGGCAAAACTACCACATACTGTATACTGCCATATAGATATTTTAATATTTCAATTTTTTTTTTTTTTTGTCCATCCATTTTTTCAAGGCAATCATTATTTCAAGCTTTGAGTGGTTTAATCCAAGTCTTCTAAAAAGACACGTTTGCTTTATATGATGAACAGATTTTAATATAGGCCTTTATTTGCATACATATAAATATTGACCAATTACCATTACAAAAAACTCAATCTTAAACATTTGCTCATTCTGTGTATGTCTTTAAAATAGGGTAACTTTGTTGCAAAAGCTTACAGCACAAGGAAGCTTGATTTCAAATTTGATTCCAAACTGAATTTACAAAAAAAGACAAGTAGGCCTACACAGTCAGTAATAAAATTATAAAAATGACCTCAATTCAGTTGAGGTATTCGAAATATGACAACACTGAATTTTTATACGCAGTGATTTAAGAGCCATATATTTTAGGCCTATTTATTTAGATAAATGGAACATCAGATGGTTTTGACCTGTAATGTCTGTACAATATAGTGATGCAGTTAGACAGACTAGGATATTTATATGTACAAATCAGACAAATATCCCATTCCAAAACATTTCTAGCATAAACTTACATTGTAAAGAAATTAAAGATCCATCTTTGATTGTTGAAAGACTTTCTGGTGCATTTCACTTACAGCCAATAAAATTTTCAGTAGGATTTTCATCGATCAGGGCAGGCGTGGATCTATTATTCTGAATGATCGATAACTTGAAAAAGTTTAATCCAGGAGTAAAGAGAAATAATTTCTACTTTAAAAGTACGGAGAGATCGCGATTGCACACAGTCTGCGCACAAGCAATATCGGAGTGAGAGGACATTTGTATAAATCAGAGCTCGCAGGAGATTACATGACTGTGTTCTCATGTTACAATAAAGCGCTCGCCACATTTGCGCGGGAATGATTGAAATTATGCGGAATAGTCATGTCAAGTCACCTTTATTTATATAGCGCTTTTAACAATACAGATTGTGTCAAAGCACTTAACAGTATCAAATTGGAGGATAGAGTGTCAGTAATGTATAATAATAAGATTAAACACTCAATTTTCAGTTAAAGGCATTTCATTATTGAATTCAGAGATGTCATTGTCTAGCTCAGTTTAGTTTAAATAGTATATATGAAATCAAATTGACGATAATCGTTAGAAATTAAGTGTCCCCAACTGAGGCAAGGAACGAAAACTCCCTCTGTGACAGAATGGAGAAAAAAACCTTGGGAGAAACCAGGCTCAGTCGGGGGGCCAGTTCTCCTCTGGCCAGGATATTATTATTTATTTTTTTACTTATTGTATTAATTAAATTTTAAATGTATAAATGTATTATATTTCTATTTTTATATTGTTGCAATTTCTAACAATAATAGTATTATGTAGTTAGGTATTTTATTATATTATAGTTATTTTGTTTAATTTTAAGTTTTATTGTATTTAAGTCGAGGTCTTCACTGGGGATATGTCCCCGGGGCTCATCCAGGTGTCCGGCCTCCGCCGACGGTCAGGGTCGCAGACATCATCTCCCGGCGCCATCTGATCCGGACACGGACTGAGAAACAGAATAATAAAGAAACAGACAAATATTAGCGTAGATGCCATTCTTCTTACGATGTAACGAGTACATCGTGTGCTATGAGGAGTGTTCCCGGTTCCGGTTGATCTAATTAATGCAGCCTAACAATCCTTTAACGGATTTGAATAATAGAAGTGTATTAGTGTGTTATGTGTAAGCCAGGTTAAAGAAATGTGTCTTTAATCTAGATTTAAACTGACACAGTGTGTCTGCCTCCCGAACAGTGTTAGGTAGATTGTTCCAGAGTTTGGGCGCTAAATAGGAAAAGGATCTGCCGCCCGCAGTCGATTTTGATATTCTAGGTATTATCAAATGGCCAAAGTTTTGAGAACGCAGCAGACGTGGAGGACTATAATGTGATAAGAGCTCGCTCAAGTACTGAGGAGCTAAGCCATTCAGGGCTTTATAAGTAATTAACAAGATTTTAAAATCTATCCGATGTTTGATAGGGAGCCAGTGCAGTGTTGACAGAACCGGGCTAATATGGTCATACTTCCTGGTTCTAGTAAGGACTCTAGCTGCTGCATTTTGGACCAACTGTAGTTTATTGATCAAGCGTGCAGAACAACCACCCAGTAAAGCATTACAATAGTCTAACCTTGAGGTCATAAACGCATGAATTAGCATTTCTGCATTTGACGTTGAGAGCATAGGTCGCAATTTAGATATGTTTTTGAGATGGAAAAACGCAGTTTTACAGATACTAGAAACACGGCTTTCAAATGAAAGATTGCTATCAAACAGCACACCTAGGTTCCTAACTGATGAAGAAGAATTGACAGAGCAGCCGTCAAGTGTTAGATAGTGTTCTAGGTTATTACATGTGGGGTTTTTAGGTCCGATAATTAACACCTCTGTTTTTTCAGAATTTAGCAGTAAGAAGTTACTCGTCATCCAGTTTTTTATATCGACTATACATTCCGTTAGTTTCTCAATTTGGTGTGTTTCACCGGGCCGTGAAGAAATATAGAGCTGAGTATCATCAGCATAACAGTGAAAGCTAACACCATGTCTCCTGATAATATCTCCCAAGGGTAACATGTAAAGCGTGAAAAGTAACGGCCCTAGTACTGAGCCTTGAGGTACTCCATACTGCACTTGTGATCGATATGATACCTCTTCATTTACTGCTACGAACTGATGGCGGTCAGATAAGTACGATTTGAACCATGCTAAGGCACTTCCACTAATGCCAACTAAGTTTTCTAGTCTATTCAAAAGAATGTTGTGGTCGATAGTGTCGAACGCAGCGCTAAGATCCAGTAGAACTAATAAAGAGATACAACCATGATCAGATGATAGAAGCAGGTCATTTGTAACTCTAATGAGAGCAGTCTCAGTACTATGATACGGTCTAAATCCTGACTGGAATTCCTCACAGATACCATTTTTCTCTAAGAAGGAATATAATTGTGAGGATACTACCTTTTCTAGTATCTTTGACAGAAAAGGGAGATTTGAGATCGGTCTGTAATTAACTAGATCTTTGGGGTCAAGTTGTGGTTTTTTAATGAGAGGCTTAATAACAGCCAATTTGAAGGTTTTGGGGACATATCCTAATGACAATGATGAATTAATAATAGCCAAAAGAGGATCTATGACTTCTGGAAGCAGCTCTTTTAGTAGTTTAGATGGAATAGGGTCTAACATACATGTTGTTGGTTTAGATGATTTAACAAGTTTATACAATTCTTCCTCTCCTATAATAGAGAATGAGTGGAATTGTTCCTCAGGGGATCTATAGTGCACTATCTGATGCGATACTGTAGCTGACGGCTGCATGGTTACAATTTTATCTCTAATAGTATCGATCTTGGAAGTAAAGTAGTTCATAAAGTCATTACAGCTGTGCTCTTGAGAAATGCCAACACCTGTTGATGCTTTATTTTTCATTAAATTAGTGACTGTATTGAATAAATACCGGGGGTTATGTTTGTTTTCTTCTAGAAGAGACGAAAAGTAATCAGATCTAGCCGTTTTTAATGCTTTTCTGTAGGATAGGCTACTTTCCCGCCAAGCTATACGAAATACCTCTAGTTTTGTTTTCCTCCAGCTGCGCTCCATTTTCCGGGCTGCTCTCTTTAGGGTGCGAGTGTGCTCATTATACCACGGAGTCAAACTGTTTTCTTTGATCTTCCTTAAGCGTAAAGGAGCAACTGTATCTAAAGTGCTAGAAAAGAGAGAGTCCATAGTTTCTGTTACATCATCAAGTTTTTCTGCGCTGTTGGATATGCTGAGGAATTGAGATAAATCAGGAAGATTACTTACAAAGCAGTCTTTTGTGGTAGAAGTGATGATTCTACCATACTTGTAACAAGGAGTAGAATTTACAGTTTTAGCTATATGGAGTTTACACAAGACTAGATAATGATCTGAGATATCATCGCTTTGCTGCAGAATTTCAACACCACTAACATCAATTCCATGTGACAGTATTAAATCTAGAGTATGATTTCGACAATGAGTAGGTCCTGAAACATGTTGTCTAACCCCAATAGAGTTCAGAATGTCTATGAATGCTGATCCTAATGCATCTTTTTCATTATCGACATGGATATTAAAATCACCAACAATTAAGACTTTATCTGCAGCCAGTACTAACTCAGATAGAAAATCAGAAAATTCTTTAATAAAGTCTGTGTGGTGCCCTGGTGGCCTGTACACAGTAGCCAATACAAACATCACAGGGGATTTATCACTAACACATGTTTCTCTAGATAATGTTATACGCAGCACCATAACTTCAAACGAGTTATACTTAAAGCCTGCCCTCTGAGAAATACTGAGAATATTGCTATAAATTGTAGCAACACCTCCCCCTTTACCTTTTGGACGTGGCTCATTTTTATAGCAGTAATCTTGGGGGGTAGACTCATTTAAAATAATGTATTCATCTGGTTTTAGCCATGTTTCTGTCAAACAAAGCACATCTAGCTTATGGTCAGTGATCATATCATTTACAAATAGTGCTTTTGTAGAAAGGGACCTGATATTCAGTAAGCCAAGTTTTATCAATTGTTTCTCTGTATTGTAAACATTTTTTATTTGTTGAACATCAATTAAATTGTTACTATTACTTTGGTTTGGACGTTTTCTGTATTTTCTAGTACGGGGAACAGACACAGTCTCTATAGTGTGATATCTAGGTGAAGGAGTCTCTATGTGCTGAGAATTAACTGCCTTCTGTGACGTGAGGCGGCTAGCAGACGGTCGGTTTAGCCAGTCTGTCTGCTCCCTGACCTAGGCCCTAGTTAGTCAAGTACGAACTCTAAGACTATGTGCCATATTTCTAGAGAGAAGAGCGGCACCACCCCAGGAGGGATGAACACCATCTCTTTTCAACAGGTCAGGTCTGCCCCAAAAACTCTTCCAATTGTCTATGAAACCTACGTTATTCTGCGGGCACCACTTAGACATCCAGCCATTGAGTGACGACAGTCTGCTATGAATCTCATCGCCACGGTAAGCAGGGAGGGGACCAGAGCATATTACAGTGTCTGACATCGTACTTGCAAGTTCACACACCTCTTTAACATTATTTTTAGTGATCTCCGACTGGCGAAGTCGAACATCATTAGCGCCGACGTGGATAACAATCTTACTGAATTTACGTTTAGCATTAGCCAGCACTTTTAAATTTGCCAAGATGTCAGGCGCTCTGGCTCCCGGTAAACATTGGACTATGGTGGCTGGTGTCTCTATTTTCACGTTCCGTACAATAGAATCGCCAATTACTAGAGCACTTTCATCAGGTTTCTCAGTGGGTGCGTCACCGAGTGGGGAGAACCTGTTTGATGTTTTGATCGGAACGGAAGAGCGGTGTTTTGACCCGCGACTATGCCGCCTCACAGTCACCCAGTTGCCCTGCTGCACGGGCACAACCGGAACCGAACAATGTACAGGAGTCCCTGAGCTAGTCGCATCCAAAGCAGTATCTACAGCCCTCACATTCTTACTATCCTCAACTAAAGTTTGGATGCGTGTCTCTAGTTCTAAAATCTTCTCTGTCAGCCTAACTATTTCCCTGCATTTATCACATGTGAATCCCTCGCTGCTGACAGAGACAGATAAACTGTACATGTGACATGAAGCGCAAACAACAAGAGAAGGAGAAGCCATTACTCACCGTGATTGATGAATGATACCAACTTAACTTACCACTGTTGTTTGATGAACTTGTGAAAAACGGAGCGAGAGAGAAATGAAAACGGAGCGAGAAAAAAGAAAACAATAATAGGCGCGAATAGAAACGTGAATGGAACCGCGAGTAACAAGCTAACCAGCTAAAGCGCTGCACGCGTGCTGCACTCGCGGTTTTAAAAGCGAACGATCAAATTAGTTAGATTAGTTTGATAGATAATACCAGAAATATGGTGGGAATTAAGTTATATATTATCACTTTAAACAACAGAGAGTGAAAGTAAGGTAAAGATTCAATAAAAAAGCGGAGCTACAATCGCAAACCTCTCAGCAGCACAACAGACAGGAATATCTGCAATCCCGCGCAGATTGAGACTGTGTGATTGACAGCAGACTGATGCGAGTCTAACTCACTGTCTGAGAGGAGAGATCGGTGTATATACGGGAGATACTGAAGAAAATGAGTAATGGAACCATGTCAGATAGTTTAGTATCGGTATAAAAATATAGAAATTTATGATAACACTACCATGTAGTTAGTTTCTCCAAACTTTGAGTCCATAAATCACGCTGAGCTCGCTCACTGTCCGATCAGCTCTTACCTGCTGCAGCGGCGGCTTTCCCGCGGCGGGGTTGCCAGGTTTTCACAGTAAAACCCGCCCAGTTGCTACTCAAAACTAGCCCAAAACTAGAGCAATCGCTTTTCAGGGGGGATTTCCGGTAAAAATCGCGTTCCGGTGGGGTAAAATACGCGTTATTTGGCGGAGTTCCCCTGATAAAAGTCGCATTCCAGGGGCTAAATATCACGTTATTGGGTCGCTTCATCCCGCGGACATGAAAAACAACCCGCGGAAAGAGCCTTAAAGTAGCCTAATTCCGCGGGAAAACCACGGACTTGGCAACACTGTCCCGCGGTTCAGAGATCAGGGCTTTCATTGGTCCGTTTCTGATCGGATCTCTTTATTGGCTACTGAAGTGCAGTCAAAGGTTTGAATATCAGTTCAGATTGTGGGCGTACTCAGTAACCAACTATGATTTAAAGTAAGGAAGTAGATTATTTTGCTTAATTTGTATTTAAGTACAAGTAAAAGTACAGCTTTAAAAATGTACTCAAAAAAGTACAAGTAACCGAAAAAACTACTTAATTACAGTAAGGTGAGTAGTTGTAATTCGTTACCTCCACCACTGCTATGAGTGTCAGGGGCGGTTCTAGACCACAGTAACTGGGGGCCAGACAGGGGCCACTTCTGCTTTTAGGGGGCACAATTTTTAAATTCATCTTAACCTACTTTAAGTATTATTCATTCAGTCATTTTTCACCATGTCATGCATCACTGCAATCTCTGGAAGTAATCTACCATTTCAACTGAATTAAATATTTCATCATGTTTCATTTATTTAAAGGGGGGGGGGGGGGGGCGCTCTCATGCTTGCTTTTAGGACATATTCCATTAGGATTTATTGGTTTTAACAAGCCACCAATACAAGGCAACCAATTACCAGTAGAGACCAACAGGGTCCATTACAGTTTCCAGTAAAACCAATACAAGTCCCATTATAACCAGTAAAACCATTACTAATTTTGTAATGGTGTCTATTGTTTTTTTTTTTGTTTGTTTGTTTGTTTGTTTTTTTTCAGCAGGGGTTGTATTTATTTATTTTATTTTTTTATTCCATATATCCCTAAAACAGGGGCGGTTCGGGGGGGGGGGGCAGTTCTGTCAACAAGCTTGGTCCCCCCTTTGGCCCCCCTAAATTTGGAATCATATTACAGCAAACAATTTTGGGTGAAACGCCAGTTTGTCCTGTAAACTATATGTATATAAAAAGAAAAAAAAAATCACCAGCTGCTAAATTCAAATCTGCCTTCGCTGGCTGGCACAGAGCCAGAGGTACGCAGGTTTTAACCAATCACATACGATTCTGTTGAGCTTATGAATGCAAGGACCAATCAGAGGCGTTCAGATGAGTCATCGCTGAAACACGCTGTTTCGTCACCGCGCTGGCTGACTGAATTATATTCTCTCATCAGAAACAACAAAGTGAAGAAGTATGAATGTAAGTAAGATATTAATTTCACAGTGTAAACAGCTTTAGAGATTATTATGGCAGTTTTGAGAGTTCCTGAACTCGCTGGACTGAAGTGAAAATGTTCTTTGATATTGTAAATGTTCTTTGCTCTCTTCTTGTACAATGAAAGTGTTATAGGCTACATTTACATTTATGCATTTAGCAGACGCTTTTATCCAAAGCGACTTACAGTGCATTCAGGCTATACATTTTTTTATCAGTATGTGTGTTCCCTGGGAATTGAACCCACAACCTTTTGCGCTGCTAGCGCAATGCTCTACCACTGAGCCACAGGCTAATTAGTAACTTACAGTGTTTTTATTAAATTCACATTAAATACAAAGTCAGTCATATTAAAAGTATTTTATGGAATGACACACATATCTGGTACTTAAGTAAAAAGACGGGCTTTTATGTGTAGTTAATAGATTACAGTATCAGGCTACTTTGCCCATCGCCCATTATAGATCAAATAATAATCTATAAAGGTGCAAAATGCATTTACTTACACATATTTGAGAATCGAGATATTTCATGGTATATTTTAGGGATATATCGAATATAAAAATAAATAAACAAACAAATAAAACCCCTGCTGAAAAGAAAAGAAAAGAAAAGAAAACAATAGACACCATTACAAAATTAGTAATGGTTTTACTGGTTATAATGGGACTTGTATTGGTTTTACTGGAAACTGTAATGGACCCTGTGGGTCTCTACTGGTAATTGGTCTCCTTCTATTAGTGGCTTGTTAAAACCAATAAATCCTAATGGAATATGTCCTAAAACACTACAGAAAACCATTTTTTAATGGTTAAATGTATGTGGTTTGTAATGGTATTTGTAGTGTAAACCATTAAAATTTTCTGCGATGGTATTATTATGTTTGTTTTTTCAGTAGGTACATAAGCCCATATCAGTTATACAGTGGTATTGTGGCTGCTGTGTCATGAGAACCGCTCCTAGCTGGAATAACTTGATTGGCTGCGTTTCCTCTTGTAACATCCTGATAGATGCCATTGCTACTTTAATGCAATGGTAAAACAATGAGAAACTTTTTATACAATGATAAACCGTATCAAACCATATAAATAAATAAATAAATAATAAACATCATTATGGGGGATGGGGGGCATAATTTTGTTTATGGTGCCCCTGCGGGCTTCAAATATTAATAGATTCACTAAATCTGAAAACTTACTCACTTACTCATTTACTCACCCCCATGTTGTTCCAATTTTCGTTTGTGATGAACTATCCCTTTAACCTCTCGAAAACTGAAACTTAATGGTTGATATATCCAGATTATCAGGGGGTTTTTTTTCTATTAAAACAGCACATTTTTGTGTATTTTTACAATCACATACTCTTTTTAATGTGGCGCACAGGTATAATATATTTATGGAGGAATCACACCTGTGATAGGAGGAACTTCTTTTGGTGGCCTCCTCGTTTTGCTTTACCACTGCAAGTTTTCTCACTTTACTGTGACTGAAATGGCATTTAATTCTAGTCCACAATATAATAGTATGATTGGCTTTTCTGAGAATGTATTTGATATCTTGCTGTGTCCCATCTAACTGGTGTAACTGCTCATTAGAGTCCCAAACTGCATGTTTGAATACAAAACATCTTCAGGAGATCCTCACAGCAGAAGCTGATGATGATAGTTCACCCAAAAATGGAAATTCATCACAATAAAAACATCACAATAATCCACACAACTCTGGAAGATGTAGATGTCATATTCTAATACACGATGATGTAATACAACACAAAGATATGTTCTGATTTCCATACACAGATGACAGCAAAAATGTCTATATAATGTTATATTTGATATTTGATTGTGCGTAGCATAAGTCAGTAGTTCTCAGTCCTGCTCCTGAGGACCACATTGATTCAGATCATCAGCTGGTTAGCAGAGAGCGCAGTCAGATAAAAGAGACATGCAACATGTAATAAATATAGCAGCAGACAACAATAAAAAAGGATCCAAGCAACAGGCAAGGCAAATTATATTTATAGAGCACAAGTTTAACACAACCATAGTTGTGTTATAATAAAAATAAAAATATCAAAAATTTCATCAAAAAATATCTTAATTTGTGTGATGGTGGTCCAATATCTGGAAATCTGATCTTACTATCTGGGCTTTTGTTTACCCCCCTAAATAAGAGCCTAAATAAAATATGGTAAAATGTCAATAACATCAAATTGATGATGTCATGGTGTTAGTCACATGACACAAGTTATGTTTTGAAAATCAGATATTGTTAAAAATGATGTGATCAAAAGGTCATGGTTACTTTTTTTTCTTCATTACTTTAACTTGACATTATTTTACCAATTGCAACTTCATTTTTACAGTTAAATGAGATTCAACTCAATTTTCTAAAGTCGGTTTTATATAATTTAAGTTGAAATTACTTGTATATCCAATTTGAGTATATTTAAAAAAAAATTGAAGGCAGCAACTGAACTGAAGCTGGACAGTTTTTACAGTGTAAGAGTTTGAAGTGACGTGCAGGTGAGTGAATGAGAGCAGGGTTTTCATTTTGGTTGAACTATTCTTTTAAATGTGCATAATTATGAAGCCCACAAGAGGGCAATATTGATGTGTTGCTGAATTTGAAGCCATGCCATGATCATGCAGTGTCTATAAACACAGAGCTTAGAGAACATATGGCCAACATTAGTGACTGTGTCAGATGCTAAAACTCTGCAGTCAGAAATTAATTTCAAGCAATTCTAATTTTCCCACTCTTGTCTTAATCATGATGCTTTTAACATACCATACTGTAAGAAAAGGACTGAATACACTGAAGGGATTTTCTGTATTGTTTTTTCACATATGTTGAATGACGCATTGCATTATGTAGTGTTTTAGGGTTGAAGGAACTGTCTGTAAATGGGGGTCTGGGTCTGTAAAATCTTATCAGCGATAAGATTATAATATTAACAGCTTTATTAAATTTAAAGAGCTGCCACAGACATTTACACAAAGACCAAAAACCAATTTTTATCTACAAACACACAATAGAACCAGCAGCACAGCGATAAGATCAGTATCATTCTGAGTAAAACTGACTGCGTAGATTCAGTCTAAATACTGTAGCGTCATCCAGAGATCATACACAGTCTCACTACCAGTAAAGCAACGGGGAAAAGAGTTTGCCATCACAGACAGAGGTTTCTAGAAAATAGCCTGCAAAAGCACTTTCAGTTTGAGTAAAATCCCAAACATACAACTAGTCCAGTATAAAATCATACACAGAACAAACAAAGCAAATGTTTGGAATGGGACTTCAGCACATCATCTTCTCCATGCACTTTGATCATATCCATCTGCCACTTCTGATTCAACACTATCAGATACCTGTAACGACAGCATTCCTTCCCTGCCATCATCATGCATCCTATCTAATATTTATGCAATTAAGCCCTCTCTTTGACATTATATTGAAGCTCCCTTCCTTTTTTCTCTAACTATCCCCAAAACTATTGATTAACTGGAAAAAATAAAAACTTCTTTTAATGCACCGGTGGATACAACTGTCTGAGTGTCATTTCAACGTCTTATCACATTTGCACTTTTCAGAAGTTTTGTCACACTCACCCTCATCTTTCTTCTGCAGAGTCTTTCTTCTCTCACAGTCGATGGATTGCTTTTCATAGTAATATGGGATCTTGTTGAACGTGCCCAGTTTTTATGCTCTCTTAAATGACCGATGGCAGTGGCATGAAGCAGCTGTAGTTGCGAATTTGCGAAGAAACTTTTAGGCAGAATCCCTCTGTGATGAATACAATTCAATAACATCTCCACAGTGTTTTTCTGTCTCTTAATTTTCACATTTTCTCTGCATCTCTACATTTCCAGCTATACGGTATTTAGTTCAACTAAACAAAAATGTCTTCAGCTAAACTAGTCTGGAGGTAAAGATGGGAAACGAGAGGGAAATGCAGATCTGTTTATATCTATGTCAACATGCACTTCAAGACAAAGAGAGAGAGACAGGATGTCTGTGGTGACAGGGATGCTCTATCATAGGATACATCACCATTTTCCCACCTTGTTCACATACAATACTCTCGAACAGAGGAAACTTCAACATTCATCACAGAACTGATGTGCTCCTCATGCATCTGAAGGCTTCTATATTTTCCCTGGCCAAAAACAAATGACATTTTGTTTGCAGAGCCCAAACTGTGGCCTGTTTTATTACTGAAAACACTTTAAACCTTTGTACTTAATCTAAGGTAAGATCTGTGAAAGCAACTAGAAAAACCAATACAATATTGGTTTATTGTGTGGAACTAATGTGTGAAACATAGAGTTTTTTTAAAAAGGCATTATCTGAAATAAAATGTTGCATATGAACAGTTTCACACACAAAAGGAACGACTCCATTGTGCAGCGTTAATTTGTAAACTCAAACATTAATGGTGCGGCCTGATCTCTGACTCAATGAGCTCCAGACGAGCTGAAACTACATTCTTTAATGTTCACCTGACATGCTTTTGCTATTGTTGCAGAAATTCTGCTTTATTTATTGAAGTGCTTATTTCCTGCCTTGTTTCATCATTTCCTGCTCAAGGAACAAATATCACATGCGTGTCTTGATTGCCTGAGAAACAATGCATGCAGCACAATGGAATCGCTGTCTGTGTATCACGGGGCCATCAGCCGAGAGACCTGCGAGATGCGTCTGTGTGAAGCGGGCAAAGACGGCAGCTATTTAATTCGAGACAGTGAGAGTGTTCCCGGTGCATACTGCCTCTGCGTTTTGTAAGTCCTCCAGAAATCTCTGCTTTTTCTCATTTAGGCTCAAACAAGTTAACAAACAAGACCCTGAAAATGGTAAAGAAGCTCTTTTCACTCAGAAACTGCAAGTAAATTTCATAAACAATTGCACAGAAATGGCAAATAACGCGTTAAATTAAAAATGAAATTTTGAAGGAGAAAAATCGAAAAAGATTTTCTTGTACAACATATTCAAGTAATCTTTGTTTTATTTATAATGTGTGAATGTAACATTTTTTTTTACAGTGTAGCATGATGTTCAGACTGTGTTGTGCTTGTTTTGACTGGGTTGATTTGCGCTGCAGGTGTAATGGTTTCGTCTACACGTACCGGCTCCAGAGAGACGCAGCGGGCTCCTGGGCGGCCGAGGTGAGGCGAGGTGACAAACATCAAACACATAAAGATACAAACCAAAAATAAACCTCATACACAACAGCAGATTGTTCTTTAATCTTTAAAAACACTCCAGCTCTGAATCGTCCTGAAATTGTCTACTTTTGAACATTTGTATTTCAGCCACTTTTATAACTAATAATTGACCCGGATAATAATAATTAGCATTCGTATAATTAAGAAATTGTAGTATTTGTGTGTTTCCTTATTTGTAAGTCATAATTGTCTTTTGTAAGTTGAATAAAAACATCTGCTCAAACAAAGAATGATTGCAAATGAGGCATCCTCAGGAAACCATCTGTGGCTGAAATTTTCAAGGACATAGATTCTTGTTTTTTTTTTTTTGTTTTTTTTTTTTTAACATTTAACAAATGTTTTTAACATAAACATATGTTTTTAACATAAAACAAATTAACATTTGTTTTAAAATCATTACAAATCCCAAATATGTGGTGTAACCTTAAAGGTTATTTCAACCCTGTCACATTAAGTCTGGAATTGTATTTGATGCCTTAAAAAAACATCACACATTATGTAACTGAAGAAAAGAAAAGAAAAGAAAAGAAATCATAATAGCACATGACATTTCTCTTTCAAAACAAGCTTTGTGCCTACATTCAACATTGTAGAACAAATAAGTAAACTGATGAATCATATATATACATACATATATATATATATATATATATATATATACACAGACAAACAAATTGGCTGATATTCTAATGAAAAGCATTTAACATTTATATATTTATTTTTATTTTTATATTTCAGGTTCTTTTGCATGTGTAACAAAGTTTGATATTGTGTTTATCTGTCACTGATAATTATAACACAGCTGTGTATTTTCTGAGAATGAGTCAAACGTATAGAGGTATGGAAAGATATTGTCTGAATGGGTTAAGACTGAAAAGAGCTGATTATACAGAGAGAAATCTCTCATCTCCCTCAGAGATGAGCTGTTTTATAAAGCCAACATCTCAACTTGAAACTACATGATGCTATAGCCTCAGATCTGATATAGATGATATAAAGAAAACAGTATGGGCACTAAACACACAATTTTCAGATTTAATACGATAATATAGAAGGGGTTAAAACAATTTTAGTTTATCTGCTAGTTAGTTTAGTTAAGTTCACCAGCTCCTGAACTGATGTTTTTGTTGTTGTTGTTTATTTATTCATTCATTATTTTTTTACAGACAGCACCAGGTCAGACTAAACGCTTGTTCCGAAAAGTCAAGAATTTGATAAGCGCCTTTGAGAAACCGGACCAGGGCATCGCCGTTCCTCTCCTCTACCCTGTGACTGTCCAGAAGCCCTGCTAGAAGGTTCCTCATGGCCATCTGCTGTAAACCTACAAAACAAACTACAAGCATGTGGACAGTCTCACTGTATGATCACACTTTTTTACACATGTGGATTTCTGTACATATAAAAGGATTTGTATAAAAGCAAAAACCAAAACCTCATTTTGTAAAGTGTTTTTTAACGTGGGGAATTGAGAAAGCCTCAACTAAACTGTTTTTAATACTGAGATCAATGGTCAACTAATATGAGTTTTAATCCAGTTCTCAAACTATTAACCCTGTCCTAAACATGCAGTTATTTAGGTTTATTATCATTACTAAACCAGCCTTTAAAATGCTGCATTATTTCATTCTCTTCTCAGCAAGATGGGACTTCCTAAAGCATCATTTTGATTTTAATCTGATTAGATTAATCAATAAATTCTGGTAAAATAATTTTTTTGTGGTGCATTTTAATAAGTCACACATCATTTATTACAGGTTAATAACAATAATTCTCTTTCAAAACATGTTTTGTGTTGTATATAAAATGCAAGTAGTCTGCTCATAAGATGACACTTAAGTTGTAAATATGAACATATATTTTTAGCTCTGACTGATTTTAAATAATAATTTTGACTACCCCTGACCGCATTACATGAACATGATTTTTTGCATGGACAGAGCAAGAACATAAAGTGTTAAGTGTTTCAAATGCATGTACACAGTTTAATTGAATGATAAGCTTTGCCCCCTTTAACACTGTTAAACTAAATGCACACAGTAAACCTTAACAACACTGAAATAAGTGTGAGTGGTTTATCGGGCGGTCATTTATGTGTGAAAATTCTGTTCATTACTGTAGGCGCCTAATAATAGAATATTAGAAGCTTATTTCAAAAGGGAATAATAAGACCCTTATATAATCAGAATAAATTTAAGTGTTCTTAAATGATCAGCATAAGTTATTTAACATTTATTGAACATAAAATAAATATGAAATGAATATTACAGTGGTTAAACTTAATTAGCCATTTTTATTAAAAGAGTAATGATGAATAAAATACAGTGGTAACACTTTATAGGGACAAATTCCCCCTATTAAGTAGTTGCTTAATAACATGTCTATTATTAAAATGTTGTTGTTTATTAGTACTTATAAAGCACATATTCTGCATGACCATATTCTACATCCCTAATACTACCCAATACCTAAACTTAACAAATGCCTTACTATTAATAAGCAGCAAATTAGGAATTTATTGAGGGGAAGCTCATAGCTAATTGTTTGTTAATAGTGAGAATTGCACCTTAAAATAAAGTGTGATCAAGTATATTTATTAGTATATTTTTGAATATACGTCTTGCAAACTAGTCTGATTCTTTAAAACAGTAGTTATTGGTGTTTGTCATGGCAGAAAGAAGGAGCCAATCCATGCACCGTATAGCCTGAAGATACAGCCTGTAGAACATCATACCGATCTTTTCCACATGTTCTAATGCTCTATATACAGTAGGACATTAAAAATCTTTGCTTTCTAAGACAAAGTGTTACCCCCAAAACAAAACACTTCAGTAGGTGCCATTAACAGTGTGTGATGGTTCTTTGAGCACAGAATTTGCTTGTCGTGGTTAATGGTCACTTTAACATGCTGTGCATGTGCTGAGAGTAGTTGAAAACCTCAGTGTTAAAGTTCAGATGTTTATACTGGCATAAGGGGAAGTTATATTTTTAGATGCTGCAACCATTTGGGCATTTTTTAAAAGTATAATACAAATATTCAGTGCAGGCTCTAAATTGATATGAATTCATGAACTGCACGCTGATTATATAATTATAATACAACATCCTAGAAAAATGCTGAAGGCTTATAGATGTTTTGTGTTTTAACTTATGGACTTGAGACATGGACTTGAAGATGCTATTCTGAACTTCTGAGACAATTAATCTGAGGTTCACAAATGACCCTTTGCTGCTGTTTTAGTGTTCATCTTTCGTGTCTTGGAAACCAATCAAACTGTAGCAAATGTGTAAAGGTCCACTGAGGCACAGACATGATCACACAATCAACCACATCAGAGTGAAACGAAACAGAACAAACCACCTCTTTCCTCCTTCCACTGTGTTTTGAATTTTCTGCTGTGGTTGCTTATTTAACACCTTAATAAGTATATTTTCCTTTTCAACAAATATATTTAATCACATTTTCCTAATCCAAAGACAAATTCACCGCAACACCACCTGTCAGCCACCCACACGCTGTCCTTTCATCTCAAACCAGCAGTTTCCCCATTCAATGCGATCACCATCATGTGTGAGATGAAACGCTTCTGGTATGGAAATTGATGTATCTCCCTAAATGAAGTCTCTCGGGTGAGTAATGAAACGCCTTCAATAAATGTTCAAACAGGTCCTAATGCTCTTAAATAATTTCTGCATGACAATCTTCTGGATAACTAAACTGATTTAGAGAAGCACTGGTTTGATGGGGACTTTCCCTGCAATTGGTTACTTTGAAATGACTAGCATTTAAATGTCAAGCAATGAACTAGGTTTTACATAAACAAAGTAATTCCTAATGACAAAATGCATTCATGAACTGCAAAATCAAAACAAGCTTGTGCATGTATACAAGCAATAATAAACTGCCAAACTAACAAAACACATTATAATAGTCTTAACTTGCTTGCAGTTGGGTCATTCTGAGGAAACAATACCATTTATGAGCAGTGTATACCCCCAATTTTACTGATATAATTTACAGCATACTGCACTAAATCACATTATTTTACAGATTTGACACTGTATACATGTACAGTCATGGCCAAACATATCGGCACCCTTGGTAAATATGATCAAAGAAGGCTGTGAAAATTAATCTGCATTGTTAATCCTTTTGATCTTTTATTTTAAAAATACACAAAAATCTAACCTTTCATTGGACAAAAAGAATTTAAAATGGGGGGAAATATCATTTATGAAATAAATGTTTTTTTCTCAAATACATGTTAACACAATTATTGGCACCCCTAGAAATTCTTATGAGTAAAATATCTCTGAAGTATATTCCCATTCATATTCAAAATTCTGAGCACTCCAGGATGATTATGAACATGAAATTATCCAGGCATGGCTTCCTGTTTCACAGAAATATACATAGGAGGGAAAACAAAGCCCAATTTCCCTTAATTATCCATCACAATGAGAAAACCCAAAGAATATATATTTCTGATGTGCAGCAAAAGATAATTGAGCTTCACAAATTAGTGAAGGGGCTTTAAGAAAAGAGCTAGAGCATTTCCACCATCAGGGCAATAATTAAGAATTTCCAATCAACAGAAAATGTTAGGAAACTGCCTGGAAGAGGACGTGTGTCTATATCGTCCTAATGGCCGCTGAGAAGGAGAGCTTGAGAGGCCAAAGACTCTCCAAGGTCCACAGCTGGAGAATTGCAGAAAATAGTTGAGTCTCGGGGTCAGAAAACCTTAAAAAAAAATTGTCAAACAGGACCTACATCAGCACATGTTGTTTGGGAGGGTTTCAAGAAAAATTCTCCTAGCTCATCCAAAAACAAACTCCAGCATATTCAGTTATCAGACACGACTGGAACTTCAAATGGGACTGGCTTCTATGGTCAGATGAAACTGAAAAAATGAGTTTTTTAGCAGCAAACACTCAAGATGGGTTTGGTGAACACAGGGATAAAAAGTACCCCATGTGTACAATGAAATATACTGCTGTATTTTTGATGTTGTGGGCCTATATTTCTGCTGGAGGTCCTGGACATCTTGTTTAGACACATGGTATCATGGATTCTATCAAATACCAACAGATAAAAAATCAATAAGTGACTGACTCTGTTAGAAATCTTATAATGGGCCATGTTTGGATCTTCCAACCATTCAATAATCCAAACACAAACCTCAAAAACAACACAAAAATGGGTCACTGAGCACAAAACCAAGCTTCTGCTATGGCCATTCCAGTCCTCTGACCTGAACCCTGTAGAAAATGAGTGGGGTGAACTGAAGAGAAGAAGCACCAACATGGAGCTGGGAATCTAAAGGGTCTGGAGTGATTCTGGATGAAGGAATGGTCTCTGATCTCTTGTCAGGTGTTCTCTAACCTCATCAGGCATTATAGGAGAACATTTAGAGCTGTTAAACTGGCAAATGGAGGTTTCAAAAAGTATTGAATAAAAGGGTGCCGTTAATTGTTGCCAACGCATATTAGAGAAAAACATTTATTTCATAATGATATTTCCCCCCATTTTAAATTCTTATTGTCCAATGAAAGGTTAGATTTTTGTGAATTTTTTTAATAAAAGATCAAAAGGATTAACAATGCAGATTAATTTTCACAGCCTTCTTTGATCATATTTACGAAGGGTGCCGATATTTTGGACCATGACTGTATGTAATATCAATATCTGGATGTCATTACATTATAATAACATGAGGTCAAGATAATGACTGTAATGGAGTCGACGAGACGTGAGACGTGCGGATCCATGTGCAAAGCTTTATTTAGACAGAGATGTGGTCATAAACACAGTCAGGGTTGAACAACGGCAAACAGGTATGGCATGGGCAAGACACAGAGTAATCCTAGGACAAGCGTAGTCGACGATCGGCGAACAATATCCAACAGGGTAAGGCAGAGAGATAATCCAAAAACAAGAGCAATAGTCCAGGCGAGGTATAAACAGAGTCCAATACAGCAGGCAAAGGGTTAATCCAAGTTACACAGGCAGAAGATCAAGAAACTAATGACTCAGGCAATAAACTAGGCTTAGACTTTAGAAAACACGGAAGCGCTCCGTAATGTTGCTATCACTGGAAGAGAGATATATGGAAGACAATACTCGGCCATCTGAAACAGGAAGTCCAGAGCTTATAAAGCGTGTCTGATTGGTAGCAGCTATGTGTGTGTAATTGACAGCAGGTGAGACCAATATGTGCAATGGAACATGGGAAATGTAGTCCAGGGTGATGTATAACAGTCTGTGTGGTGTGAGAGTCAATGTGATGGAAGAGTGGCCTCTGGTGGTGAGCAAATGGAAGTCCATGAACCAGATTTGTGACAGAGCCGACAATTCACTCTCAGGTTCATTAGTTGAATATGGACAGACAGACATTTCAGAATCAGATTTAACTTCAGAATTTAAAACAACAGATAGTTCACAGTTGGATGCCATGACTTATACTAGATTGGTAGACAGTTCAGTGATCGAAGAAGGATAAACAGACTGTTCATAATCGGGTCTACTGACTGTAACTGGACAGACAGACAGTTCATTGACAGAACCTGGCAAGACAGACAGTTCAAACTCAGATTCATTGAGGGGAACTGGACCAGCAGGTAGTTCACAAACAGATTCATGGGTTGAGATGGGATAGACTGACAGCTCAAAACTAGCTGTATTAACTGAAGCTGAATTGGTAGGCATTTCAGTGACTGAAACTGGGCAAACAGATAATTCATACTCAGACCCAGTAACAGAAATTGGACAGATGGATAACTCATTGACTGGAAGGGAACAGACAGACTGTTCATTAATGATCTCCTTGGAAGTGACAGGGTTAACAGGACAAATATGGGGTGCATTTATAGTTTCTCAGTTCAGCACAGACAGTTCAGGTTTAGATTCCTTGACAGAGACAGGCAAGATAGACCATTCAAAATCAGGCACATTGGTAGAGACGAGACGGACAGACAGTTCACAATCAGCCACCATGGCTGTTTCAGAACGGGGCGAGAGTTCAGAGATAGCCTCCTCGGCCGGTTCAGAGCAGGACAAATGTACAAAAGCGGCCTCCGTGGCCAAGACAGGGCAAGACGAGGAATCACAGGCGGCCTCCATAGCCGTGACAGGACAGGACGAGGATTCGCAGACAGCCTCCATAACCGTGACAGGACAGGATGAGAGCTGGTGAATGGGTACCACTGACATCTCTGGAGGTTCTGCAGCAGTTGCCGCCACCTCTAGAGGTTCTACAGCAGTAACCCTCTCCTTGATCACGACATGACAGGCTGAAAGTACATTGCTGGACGCTACCACCACACCAGGAACTGAAGCGAGCACCGCCACTCCAGGTGGTTCTACAGCATGTGCCGCCACCTCTGGAGAAGCTGCAGCGGGTGCCGTCGCCTCGGAGAACACAGCATCGCATGTCACTACCCCAAGAGGTTCTGCAGCTTCAGCTACCACCTCTGGAGACATTTCAGTGGACACCGCCACCTCGGGCAGTTTGGTGGTGGTGTACGCAGCCCAAACGCAACATAAAGCAATCCCCATCGTGGGAAGAGCTTCAGGCAAGGGGATAAGTTCAGGTGTGTGGCTTTCCTAATCAAGTCCAATCAGTATAATATATGAGTTAAATATATGAGTGTCACAGCAAAGGGTCTGAATACTTAGGACCATGTGATATTTCAGTTTTTCTTTTTTAATAAATCTGCAAAAATGTCAACAATTCTGTGTTTTTCTGTCAATATGGGGTGCTGTGTGTACATTAATGAGGAAAAAAATGAAATTAAATGATTTTAGCAAATGGCTGCAATATAACAAAGAGTGAAAAATTTAAGGGGGTCTGAATACTTGTAGTTACTGCTTTGACATGACTACTGAAACTAAGGTCTTGACTTGATTTTTAGTTGTGTGACCCCTAGAGTCAAGGTATGCATTCACCTTGAGAACTTCATCTTTGTTTCCAAATGCAATGACTTCAGTTTTCTCCTTGTTTAACTGAAGAAATTTCTGGCACATCCAACTGTTAATTTCATCAATGCATTGGCAGAGGGACTCAATGGGGCTGTAGTCATTTGGAGATAAGGCTAGGTAAATCTGGGTATCATCAGCATAGCTGTGATAGGCAATTTGGTTCATTCTCATTATTTGACTTAGTGGGAGCATATACAGGCTAAACAAGAGCGGTGCAAGAATTGATCTTTGTGGGACTCCGCATGTCATAGACATGTCCACTTAGATTTCTGTTCTCCTATGCACACATAATAACTTCTCCCTTCTAAGTATGACCTGAACCATTTGAGTACCATCCCAGAAAGCCCGACCCAGTTTTCCAGTCTATGTAGAAGTATGTTATGATGATCACAGAGAAATAGATTGCAGTAAGATTTAGATTGCAGATTGCAGACTAAGTAGTCGTGTTTCCACACTGGAGACCAGACAAAGACTGAGGCTGAAGAGTGAGCTTAAATAGTGAGTTTATTGGTGCGATGATTCAATTAAATTCAATTCAAGTTTATTTGTATAGCGCTTTTCACGATACAAATCTTTGCAAAGCAGCTTTACAGAAAATTTTAAGCTTCTACATTATATTTAGGAGTAGGTTATTAGTGGTACAAAGAAAATCATGCAGTTTGTTAAATTACACTCACTGGCCACTTTATTAGGTACACCTTGCTAGTACCGGTTTGGACCCCCTTTTGCCTTCAGAACTGCCTTAATTCTTCGTGGCATACATTCAACAAGGTGTTGGAAACATTCCTCAGAGATTTTGGTCTATATTGACATGATCGCATCACGCAGTTGCTGCAGATTTGTTGGCCGCACATCCATGATGCGAATCTCCCGTTCCACCACATCCCAAAGGTGCTCTATTGGATTGAGATCTGGTGACTGTGGAGGCCATTTGAGTAAAGTGAACTTATTGTCATGTTCAAGGAACCAGTCTGAGATGATTTGAGGTTTGTGACATGGTGCATTATCCTGCTGGAAGTAGCCATCAGTAGATGGGTACACTGTAGTCATAAAAGGATGGACATGGTCAGCGACAATACTCAGGTAGGCTGTGGAGTTTAAACGATGCTCAATTGGTACTAAGGGGCCCAAAGTGTGCCTAGAAAATACTCCCCACACCATTACACCACCACCACCAGCCTGAACCGTTGAGACAAGGCAGGATGGATCCATGCTTTCACGTCCTTTACAGAAAATTCTGACCCTACCATCTGAATGCCGCAGCAGAAATCGAGACTCATCAGACCAGGCAACGTTTTTCCAATCTTCTATTGTCCAATTTTGGTGAGCCTGTGCGAATTGTAGCCTCCGTTTCCTGTTCTTAGCTGACAGGAGTGGCATCCGGTGTGGTCTTCTGCTGCTGTAGCCCATCTGCTTCAGGGTTCGACGTGTTGTGCGTTCAGAGATGGTATTCTGCATACCTTGGTTGTAACGAGTGGTTATTTGAGTTACTGTTGCCTTTCTATCATCTCTAACCAGTCTGCCCATTCTCCTCTGACCTCTGACATCAACAAGGCATTTTCGTCCACACAACTGCCACTCATTGGATATTTTCTCTTTTTCGGACCATTCTCTGTAAACACTAAAGATGGTTGTGCATGAAAATCCCAGTAGATCAGCAGTTTTTGAAATACTCAGACCAGCCCGTCTAGCACCAACAACCATTCCACGTTCAAAGTCACTTAAATCCCCTTTCTTCCCCATTCTGATGCTCGGTTTGAACTTCAGCAAGTCATCTTCACCACATCTAGATGCCTAAATGCAGTGAGTTGCTGCCATGTGATTGGCTGATTAGCAATTTGTGTTACCAAGCAATTGAACAGGTATACCTAATAAAGTGGCCGGTGAGTATATATGTAATCAAACAGACGGTGAACACTATTAACTGCAAGGATTATAGGTTGCGATTAAACTTTGGTAGTTTTGTATGTTGTTCCAGGGTTAGCATCATCTGAAGTCCTCTGGGGGGTTGGCATCATCTCATCTCAGGTGTTCGGTCATCTCAGATCAGGAGTGAAGCTTAGGTGATTCCTAGTTGCCTAGGAACTAGGAGTCTCATGGCAGAAACAGAGAAGCAAACAGAGACAAAATTAGCGTAGCTGCTGTTCCAACCAAAAAATGATTTGTTCAGATATAGCTGATTTACAAGGTTATGAGATTACATTATGTGAATGCTTGACTAAAGAGATGTGTCTTTAATCTAGATTTAAACAGAAAGTGTGTCTGAACCCCGCACGTTATCAGGAAGGCTATTCCAGAGTTTGGGAGCCAAATGTGAAAAAGTTCTACCTCCTTTAGTGGACTTTGCTATTTTAGGTACCATCAAGAGTGAACAGTTTTGCAACCTTGAAGACTAGTTAGGTATGCAGAAGCTAAACCATTTAGGGCCTTATAAGTAAGTAGTAGAATTTTATAACTGATGCGGAACTTAATTGGTAGCCAGTGTAGAGATTGTAAAATTGGAGTAATATGATCATATTTTCTTGACCTGGTAAGGACTCTAGCAGCTGCATTTTGGACTACCCATAGCTTGTTTATTGAAGATGCAGAACAACCACCTAGAAGTGCATTACAATAGTCCTGTCTAGAAGTCATCAATGCATGCGATGATGAGTGACAGGTGCTGGGATTAGTATTCAGGTGACATAGATCATGACAGCTTTTGTGTTCTTTCAATGGATATTGCTAATATTGAGAATTTGAACTCTTCAATGAGAGGTTGAACCTCATGAAGAAGGGCCCAGCCGGCTTGGTGGGGGTAAGGCACATCATGGAGTAGTTTCAGATTTTTGTGGTCAGTAAGGAATGTGAATAGTTACCAGGTTCCCTCTAACCAATGCCTCCATTCCTCTAAAGCCATCTTGATGGCCAGAAGCTTTATTTCCTCTAGAGTGAGTTTCTTTGGGGTTTTGATGGTGTCCCCTGCTTCTGAGAAAGCACCGCTCCTACTCCTGTGTGGTGGAGGTGTCAACTTCGACGACAAAGGGTTTCTCAGTGTCAGGACAAGGAGCGGTGCACTGGTGAAAGCTCTCTTGAGCTGTTGCATGGTTTCGGTGGTGGTTGGGGTCCAGGACAGAGACTTGGGCCTGCCTTTCAGGAGGTTGGTCAGTGGAGTGGTGGTGAACCTGAAGTTATGGGTAAAGCGGCAACAGAAGTTGGCAAATCTAAGGAAACATTGTAACTCTTTAACTGTTGTGGGTGCAGATACCTTCCCCTCATCCATCTGAATACTGTCTTTACTGATGTTTTAACCTAGGAATTCCACAGGAGATTGATGGAAAAGGCATTTTTCGGATTTGAGGAACAGATGGAATTTACACCGCCATTGGAAGACCTCTCCGAGAGTAGATGTCATCTATGCAAACTAGGACAAACTGGTGTAGGCAATCCCAGAGAACCTCATGTATAAAATCCTGAAATACAGAGGGAGCGTTTACCAGGCAATACGGCGTCACCAAGTATTCATAGAGACCCATGGGGGTCATAAAGGCGGTCTTTCATATGTCTCCCTCACTTATCCAGATGAGGTTATATGCACTGCGGAAGTCCAACTTAGTAAATATGGTAGCACCTCATAGATGTTCCATGGCTGCTGGGACAAGGGCAAGTGGGTAGCAGAACTTTACTGAAATCTTGTTTAATGCGTAATAGTGTATGCAAGACCTCAAGCCTTCGTCCTTTTTTGCCACAAAGAAAAAACTTGAATCAGCAGGGGATGTGGAGGGACAGATGTATCCTTGCTGTAAAGCCTCCTGAATATACTCCTCCATAGCCTTCTGTTCAGAGATGGAGAGTGGGTACAGTACATGGGGCACTGGCTCAGCCAGAATGAGGTTAATGGAACAGTCCCACGTTCTGTGTGGTGGTAGTTGGAAGGAAGGCTCGTCTCAGGTAAAACACATCACTGAAGGTTAAATAGTGAGTTGACTTGTGCGATGATGGGTGACAGGTGCTAGTTATTATTATTCAGTAGACGAGGACTGTAACATGGGAGTGTTGTATAAGCCAGAGTAACCATTCAGCCTGTTTCTACAACCATACGAAAAACTACATATACTTAAATTAAGAATGAAGAAGAAGCACAAAATACATCGACAGACCCAACAGCAAATATATGAAGATGCAAACAAAACCCTCGTGCCTGAGGTAGACAGTTTTCTGTCATCACAGGTTAAAAGATGGTTTAGCAGGTTATTATATTAATCAATTTCAATATAAATGTGCGACTAGTTGACTAGAAAAATCTTTAGTCGGGAGCAAGCCTACTTCGTACAAGGATCCATTTTTAAAATAAAATGCTATGACATTACAAAAAGTGTGCCTGTTAATCACGTCACGTTATATTGCATTGCACAAGATATGCATGCGTAATGAGTCAAATATTTTTATTTAATTTCATTTTTTATGTGTGGGGGTGCTATGGGGGTGTTTTGGTCTTTCTTGGGGGTGAAACACCTGCTAGCCCCTCCCTAGCGCCGCCCATGTGCTTCCGGAAGTCATAGATCCTCTTCTGAATATTATTCATTCGTCATTGTCATTAGGATATGTCCCAAAAACTTTCAAACTGGCTGTTACTAAGCCTCTCATTAAAAAAACACAACTTGATTCTAAAGAATTAGTTAATTACAGACCGATCTCAAATCTCCCTTTTCTGTCAAAGATACAACAAAAGGCAGTCTCCTCACAACTATGTTCCTTTTTGGAGAAAAATGCTATCTGTGAGGATTTCCAGTCAGGACTTGGACCATATCATATTACTGAGACTGCTCTCATTAGAGTTACAAATGACTTGTTCTTATCGTCTGATCATTTTTGTATCTCTCTATTAGTGCTACTGGATCTTAGCGCTGCGTTTGACACTATCGACCACAACATTCTGTTGAATAGACTAGAAAATTATGTTGCCATTAGTAGAATTGCATTGGCATGGTTCAAATCGTACTTATCTGACCGCCATCAATTCATAGCAATGAATGATGAGGTATCACATCATTCATAAGTGCAGTATGGAGTACCACAAGGCTCAGTACTAGGATCATTGCTATTCATGCTTTACGTGCTACCCTTGGGAGATATCATCAGGAAACATGGTGTCAGCTTCCACTGTTATGCTGATGATACTCAGCTCTATATTTCTTCACGGCCTGACGAAGCATACCAATTTGTTAGCTGAAATAAAAAACTGGTTGACTAGTAATTTCCTACTGCTAAATTCTGAAAAAAAGAGGTGTTAATTATCGGACCAAAAACCTCTGCATGTAATAACCTAGAACACTGTCTAACACTTGATGGCTGCTCTGTCAATTCTTCGTCATAAGTAGGAATGCTATTTGATAGCAATCTTTACTTTGAAAGCCACATTTTTAGCATTTGTAAAACCACATTTTAGCATCTTAAAAATATATCTAAATTATGACCTATGCTCTCAATGTCAAATGTAGAAACTTTAAGTCATGCATTCATGACCTCAAGAGGTTAGATTATTGTAATGCTTTATTGGGTGGTTTCTCTGCACGCTTAATAAACAAACTCCAAAATGCAGCATCTAGAGTTCTTACTACAACCAGGAAGTATGACCATATTAGCCCGGTTCTGTCAACACTGCACTGGCTCCCTATTAAACACTGTATACATTTCAAAATCTTGCTATTTACTTATAAAGCCCTGAATGTTTTGGCACCTCAGTATTTGAGTGAGCTCTTATCGCATTATAGTCCTTCACGTCCGCTGCGATCTCAAAAATATTTGATAATACCTAGAATATCAAAATCAACTGCGGGCGCCAGATCCTTTTCCTATTTAGCACCCAAACTCTGGAACAATCTACCTAACACTGTTCGGGAGGCAGACACACTCTGTCAGTTTAAATCTAGATTAAAGACCCATCTCTTTAACCTGGTTCACACATAACACTATAACACATTTCTGTTATTCAAATCCATTAAAGAATTGTTAGGCTGCATTAATTAAGTGAACCAAACCCGGAAACACTTCCCATAACACCTGATGTACTTGTTACATCATAAGAAGAATGCCATTTATGCTAATATTAGTCTGTTTCATTCTTATTCATTCATTATTCATTCTTGTTTCATTCCAGATGGTGGATCAGCGCCCAGAGATGACCTCTGCAACCCTGAATGTCAGCGGAGACACTGTCAACTAGACGAGCCCTGAAGACCTCATCACCTCGATGCCCATCGGCACAATAATTTGACTTAAACTGCAGTCTGGAATTAAAACACGACATACTGGTTTAGTCTGGCCAGAGGAGAACTGGCCCCCCGAGTGAGCCTGGTTTCTCCAAAGGTTTTTTTTTCCATTTCTGTCACCGATGGAGTTTTGGTTCCTTGCTGCTGTCGCCTTTGGCTTGCTTAGTTGGGGACACTTAATTTCTGGCAATATCGTTGATTTGATTGCACAGATACTATTTGAACTGAACTGAGCAGGACAATGACATTACTAAATCAATGATGAACTGGACAGTTGAGTGTTTACTATTGTCTTCTTGCATTATCGACACACTATTTTTTATGTTTATTACTGTAAAGCTGCTTTGACACAATTAGTATTGTATGGAGTGCTATATAAATAAAGGTGACTTGACTTGACATGTATACAGTGAATGAAAAGGGTAATTGTTTTACCAAGTTATTATTATCATTATTAGGTAGCATTGAATTAGATTTTTTTTACTCTATTTGCTCCAGAAGAGCCTTATAACTGGTGAATAATGATGGAAATTTTCAAGCATTACTGTATAACATTGCATCTAACTGGCAAATCTACGTTTCCAAAGCACCTGATGTGTTGAGCGTCGTCATGCACGCTTAATGTGCTATTTTATCTGCCACAACCACACTTACTTCTTGCTTTTAATAAGAAAATGTACTAAATTAGACCACATATATTAAAAAGGACCACAAAAGATTGCATTTGATTAATTAACATGCAACTTCTGAACACATCAAACTGAAAGTAAAAACTAGAGACACGTGTAGTCGTGTCACTCATATGTGTGGTGGTCTGTGGTTCAGGTGCTGGTGATGCAACACTTCAGAGGGCTGAGGGTGTTTAGTGTTGTGTGTGTCTCTGTCTGTGCCTGCAGCAAACAAACGCACTTACTCTACGCTGGCCCCCGCCTCTCTGTCTGTCTCTCTCCACTCATGAGGAATGGACTATTAACACAATGCAGCGCAATCTAGCACTTGTGCACATGACACATACGATGCCGCTAGCACAGGTCATGTGGAAAGAGCTGTCAACGCGAACACGGTACGTGTTTTGTGAGTCTTCTGCAAAAAATGTGGTTAAACTGTAAACATCTGTGGCTGCAGCTCCCTGTCTCTATCTGATGCGTGCAAACACCAACCGTTATAGTGTTTTCTCACCATCTTTTGTACAATCATTTGTTTTGTTTTTTTCAATTCATAGTCACTCTTCTTCACCTTTCTGTGTACGATTTGGTTGCAAATCTGAAAAGAAAGGCTGGAAGTATTGGGGCACATGCCAAATGAAAAACGGTTTCCTGTTTGTGCACTCTCACTTTGAGAAGCTGAGCTCTTCGCACCTTTGCAAAATCTTCCCACAGTTTGGGGTGTTGCATTTTTCTCAGTATCTGAAATCTTGCACCATTTTAGTCAGTTTCATAAACTGAAACATGTTTTTTTTCACTCCATGATTGAGATTGAAATTATATTTTGACCTCTGACCTAGGAAACATCCCCCGTTTCCATTTCAGAAATCTGGTCAATCTGGTTTTCGGAGATGAGGGTGTAAGATGATTTTGCAAAATTAATCACATAATGCTGAACTGTCCATAAAATAAACCTCTGGGACTGCAGCGGTGGAAACTTTTGTGACTTTTATGACCCTACAGCAGGGGTCAACAATCCTGCTCAGAGTTCAGCTCTAATCAAACACACCTGAACCAGCTAATCACCCTCAGGCCATTCAAGATGTAGTTGAGTTTGTTTCTACATCAGGTTCATGTATCATTCCATTACCTTCTCACCAATGGATGCTCTGCAGTGAATGGGTGCCGTCAGAATGAGAGTCCAAACAGCTGATAAAAACATCACAATAATCCACAAGTAATCCACACCACTCCAGTCCATCAGTTAACATCTGGAGAAGACAAAAGCTGAAACAAATCCAGCATTAAGACGTTTTAACTTCAAACTGTCACTTCCAGCTAAAATAGAAATCCAGTGTATTGCTTTTTTACAAAAATTCAGATTTTCGCTTCACAAGACTTCACAGATCATGTCAACTGAAAAGCTAAAAGGAAATTTTAACAAAATATTACATTTTGGAAAAAAAAGCCAGCTGTTATTGTACCAGTCCTTGTTAATGTTGTTCATTCTGGTTAAATTAGTTATTAGTGCCATCTTGTGGCTAGAGCTTACTATTGTTTCCATTTGTTTTTAACTGGTTTTATGTAAGGATCCAAATTTTGCATTGAGAATTTACCCTGGTGTGATCTCACATACATCACAAAGACGTATCCAAAGATCGAAGGATGTATTTTTTAATGTTTGCTCTTTTGCAGTATGTTTGTGGTAACGTTTACACTTAGATAAGTAATAGGCATTTAGACGATGTATGTAAAACTGCTTTTTAAATCATTTTTATCAGATGTTTGTACAAAACAGACGCTTTCCAAATAAAATATGCTTTAACAGACATCTTGGAGATGTATCTGTAAATCACACCATTTTGAAAATATCAAACAGATGTCTATCTTTACACGTGCACCTTTATTTCCAATAATCAGAGTAAGTACTTAATCGCATGAAAGATGTTAATATGCATGTTTATTGTGATTAAAATGCCATATATTTTGCTGTGATTATGGTTGCTACGATTGTGAGTTTAATTGCATCAGTCTGATTGAAGTATTGTGTTTGCATGGAGTAAAGATTAATTGCAATTTTGCCTAAATCTAATTATAATCACATTATGAGGTGCATGAACACATATATTTATATTACCATGAATTAAACTAACAATGTGCAAACCTAGAATTTCTGGTTTATAAATATATCTTGAATTACAAAGGGTTCATGCTCTCAGCAGGTAGGTTTATCACACAAAACTCAAATCATTATTGGCACAAACCATGTTAATTATGGTCATTTTATTATTATTAATATTGTTGTTATTATTATTATTATTATTATTATTATTATTATTATTATTATTATTATTATTATTTATATTCATATAATTTATATTATATATAAATATATTTAATATATAAACATATATTTTTCTTAAATATATACATGCATGTGTGTTTGTTTATATCTGCATAATAAACATACACAGTACACATGCATATATTATGTACACAAAAACTTTTAATTTGGATGTGATTAATCATGATTAGTCATTGTCCAGCACTATTTATTTATTTAAACTCCTATACATATGTATACAGGTGTTTAATACTCAAAGGATTTCTATAAAATAACCAATTCATGATGGTAGCTGAAAGGCAATGGTCTTTAACATTCACTGTTTCTAGACTATCCCAAGAATAGAAAACAACAACAACAAAAAAAAAAATTCAGAGGCATTTATATTTATAAAGGCAGATTTACTTCCTAACCATAATGAATATATGTATTATGTCAAATTATTAAATTCAGATAAAATATACATGCAAGTATGCAAGATATAGGCACCATTTTTTTAGAGGTGGCATCAATGTATGCATTTACAATTTCATAAATATTAATCACACTGCAGTACAAGATTACTTGTCAAACAAACGCATAAACTTGAAATCATGGCTTATATGGAGAATGCAAGACATAGTAAAATTACTTCCAATAATCCTGAAAATAGATTTGAGAATAAATGTTACTGTTTTATGTTATAAATAAAAAAACTAAAAAAAAAAAAAATAATAAAAAAAAAACCCACAAACTCGGTGATGTATCTTGAATTTGGGGGCATTTTTACTAATTTCTGTGGCATTTACAAGCTTTCACACCAACACCAGACTAGCTAGTAAAATGTTAAGTGTTGCACATTTTATTAGTGCAGAGATGAGTATGTGTAAAGATTTGCAACTGCTTATCACTTACGCACCACAATTAAATTGTCATCTGTCACAACTAATGAACATACATTTAGAAGTTCATTTTAATGTGCAAAATACTTCAAATTTATATGTGTAAATAAAGTTCTCTAAAAGCTTTTTTACAGCACTAACATCTGTCCCATAATAACACTTGTACACTGGAACACTTGAGACAAATACGGGAAATTCATAAATAGACAAGTGGTGACTGCAGCTGTGGGTATTGGGACGGGCCCTTGGTTTCAGTGTGGGGTAAAGGAGGGTCTGACCATATATAGTAAACTGCTTTTTAACAAATAAGTAATTATTTCAGCACTGAATTCTGTTTGTTTTCCAAATTCTTAAACAAAATGAAAAATAAGCCCCTTGTTTGCTTCAAATGAATAAAAATTACACAGACCCTGCTGTATGTAGTTGAAACTGCACACTTTAATTATTGCTTTTAAAAAGGTGAAAGGGATCCACACACTGTCATTTGTTAAACAGTAAACTTCTCCTGTTCAGTGGGTGTCGGTAAAACACCAACAGCTGTCCTTCTAACCACCAACCCTGCTAAAAAAAAAACAATAGAAGCCCAATAGAAACCATCACAGAAATTCCATTGGTTTCCATTAAAATACCATTATGAACCATTAGCTTTTTTTCAGTAAAACCATTACAAAATTCCTTTTTGTAGTGTGTTTTGGGTATTTTTCCAATAGGATTTAACATCCCACCATTAGAATCCATCACATACCAGTAGACACCATTATAGTTTCCATTAAAACCAAGACAATTCCCATTATAACCATTAAATCCTTTACATTTTCTACTGTGTTTTGGGCAGGGTTCTATTGTTTTTTTTTCAGCAGTGTACATAAAATGAAGTGTACATCTGATGGACACTTCAGCTGTGTCCCAAACTGGAGTGTATAATAAATAAACAGGCGGCAGCATTGTTCAGCAGCAGCTGTGTCAGATGACCAGTGCTCTGTATGACCGCTCCGACTCCTTCAGATACAGCCTCTGATATAGTTAGCATCAATTTGTTAATATTCTGACAAAATCTTGTTGCTTTCACTTTCAAAATAATCAGTGGTGGACTGCAAGGCAACTTTAAATATAACAACCTTTAAAATATTCAGAAGTAAAATGCAACATAAACATTAGTGCAGTAGTAAAATTAATCCAAAACCATCCTGACGAATTATTTTTCAGAACAATACTGTAGGCCTATACCTTTACTTTTACTCTCAATACCTGAAGCATATTAGAGTATGCAAGAAAATACTTTTAATTAGAGGATAGTTCACCCAAAAATGAAAATTCTGTAATCATTTAAAGCTATGACAAAGTAACTGGTAGAAGAAATATTGAGATACTTAAGTAAACTACTTGTAACACCACACTGGAGAAAAACTACCAGTCATATTTAAAACATTAGTTATAGGGATAATTCAACCCAAAATTAAAATTCCAAACCTGGAACAACTTGAGGGTGAGTAAATGATGACAGAATGTTCATTTTTGGGTGAACTATCCTCTAATTAAAAGTATTATCTTGCATAATAATACACTTAACGAATGTACCTCCTTGCAGTCCACCACTGATTATTTTGAAAGTGAAAGCAACAAGATTTTGTCAGAATATTAACAAATTGATGCTAACTATATCAGAGGCTGTATCTGAAGGACTCGGAGCGGTCATACAGAGCACTGGTATTTATTTATTTTTTATTTTTTCACAGTTTTATTTTTATGCTTAACTGCCTAAAAAAATCCGGGTTGCAACATAAATGGGAAAAATGGAGAAGACAGGTAGACATCTGAATTAAAATCCAAAAGAAAGTAGGATTTCAAAATAATGAGACTGGAAGTGACTTTAAAAGAAGAGAAGAAGTAATAATAGCAAGATTAAGATTAGGATATTCATCTTTAAATGGAAACCTACATAAAATCAGGAAACATCTTCTGGATTATGTGTTTTCTGTGGTGAAACTGAAACAGTGTTACAGTGTAGAGCATATACAGATGCTGCAGACAAAGATACAATCAGAAAGTGTAAATAAAATGACATTAGAATTAATATTAGCTAATAGAAAATTCAGAAGAATGATAATAAGTTATTGAAGAGACACGGGAATTTCCATCAGAATTTAAGTTTTTTTTTTTTTTTTTTAATTTTTAATTTATTTATTTATGTTAAGTCTTCTCATTGTCACTCCAGTTCAGCTGTTGGCGGTAATGCACCAAAAGTTGGCTTGCCCACCGCCAATAAACACTACAAGAAGAAGAAGAAGAAGAAGAAGAAGAAGAAGAAGAAATAAATCCGTGTTGCAAACAGAATCATCATTAGCACACAGCTGTTGTGCTGTCGAAGCGCTGGAGCTCCGCGCATGCGCAGTAGATCGCGGCAGCGGCATCATGGCGGAGCCCGGACAGAAGCATGCGCTGGAGATGGTAAATCAACTTCATTCACGCATTCTGTGACTTTATTACATGTCAGTGTGGAAGACATCACATCTGCTACAACTCTGGTCAAATGTGGTCATTCTGAGTATTGTGTCTGCTGCTTTATTCCCTTCATGGACCTGTGGACCGTCTCTGGTTTCCTCGTGTTTTCTGAGGCAGAGCTTTCCATTAATAGAACCTTTAACAGATTTACTTTTTATTCATTTGTCAACGTAGCTTTATAACTTTATAATTTAGCTTTAAGAGAATATATAAATGCTATATAACCCAGATGAGCGAACTAAAGGCGAACACACACACACACACACACACACACACACACACACACACACACACACACACACACACACACACACACACACACACACACACACACAAATAAACACATACAAATACACACACACACACACAAACAATTTATACATAAATATTGGGCCTAATTTTAAAAATGGGGCTGTCAGTAAAATAAAACAAGGATTAATATCCTGATTCATCTAGACAACAGAGTGAAACAGTAATGTTAATTAATATCTTAAGCTATAACTAGAATTAGACATTATATATAAGTGTATGATTCTTCATATGGCACAAGTTATTGTAATGTTATGAGAGCAATAACTGTAAATGACTATCATGTGTAAAAATCAAATGTAATATTATTATGTGCAGATGAATGAAAGTGCTAACATTTAGTTTTTATTTTTTATTTTTAATTTAGCAATTTCAACTTTTACATTTTTAATTAACTTTTTTTTAATTTTAAAAAGCAAGTGTTTTTGTTTTAGAACATAATTTTTATAGTTTAACTCTTATATTGCACATAATGTTATTCACATTATTTTGTCAAGCAGAAATGATTTATTAGCAGTTATGGCTGAATAACTAGAAAAATAAAGTGTAGGAAACTGTAAAACTAGCTGCAAACTCTGTTCATAATTACAACAATAAATTCAAAGAATATAATAAATACCAGTTTGCAATAAAGCAGCTTTACACGCTGTTTTGTACAGCCAAAATATGAATTAAATTAAAGTTATAGCAGAGATATTGTATTCATGTTTGTTTCATAGCCTTCAGTTTGCACTGTGTGTGAAGGACAACATTACACAGAATCTGGAATCATGTTTGTTTGTTTGTTTGTTTGTTTTTTAAATCCAATTGATCAGTTAATACAAGTGAATGATCATTGAAACACTCATGAAAACATAATCATTAGTTGTAACTCTAGTTGAGTTGTGTGAAGGTTATTCAGATTTAAAAGCTCAGATGAGCAGCAGAAGAGTTTAATCTGTAGAGAATGTACAAACGTAGATGTAGTTAAAATCTCTGAACTTCATTTTACTGCTGCAACCTCAAACGTTTCTTCTGCCCTGAAACAAAGCGCTTTGCTTCACTTTACCCATGCAGGACCTTATTTACCAAACAAAAAACTGAACATTTAGAAAATACTGAGATGTATATCGCTGTTCAGCCTAATAATACAGAGGTATGATTTTTGGCCCATAATTGGTCAGCAATAAACAGGCAGATAAAGAAGCTCTTCAGTTGGAAATAACAGAATGTAATATTCCAGTATCTGATGTAAAACTTATATTGAATCTGTACATTAATAATAAATGGCGAATGGAATGAATGCATATACAACATCAATCCAGTAATAAATGAAAGAAGTAATTACTGTTTTGAAAATAGATATGACAGATGTCAAATTGGACATTCAAGACTCACTTATTCATATTTATTGAAAGCGGCAGAGAAACCAGTTTGTGACTTGTGTAAGAATTTTTAGAGGATAAAACATATTTTAATAGAATGCCCAATTTTAAATGATATTAGACAGCATTTTTACTCAGAAAAATATACGAAGAGACAATTTAAAAAAAAAAGGTCTGATTTTAGAATCACTGATGAAACTGAAAGATTCTATATGATTTTTGTTATTTGCATGTTTTTGTGTAGTGATTGCTTCTTAAGAAAATGTTATCTTATTGTAAATAAATGTATTTAATGCATGCCTTATGAGCAACAATAGCTGTATTCATGGCAACATTAACAGTATCATTTTAATAACATTTATAATAATGTAACATTTTCTACGCACGTGTATTGGACTGTGAGGAGTGCAGATGAATGAATGTGATTATATGATCACTCGTCTGCTTTCACAGGTGCGGTCGGACGGAGCTGATGAGGGCTGTGTGACGTTTGTGCTTAATGAAGAGGATCACACGCTGGGCAACTCGCTCAGATACATGATCATGAAGAGGTCAGACGAACTACACGACTGAACATGATCCGTGTCTGCTTTTGATTGGGACGCTGTTGCTGTCTTTCCCTTGTTTAGCTGTTGGCTTTGACATTCAGTGCTAATGCTGATAACAGATGAATGTTTCAGCAGAAGCAGTGTCTGTCTGTCTGAGTCGCGTGTGGTTTTGTTTCTGCAGTCAGGACGTGGAGTTCTGTGGATACAGCATCACACACCCGTCAGAAAGCAAAATCAACTTCCGCATACAGACGCGAGGTGAGACTCCTTTATTGTGTGTGATATCTGACCGTTAGCACTGACAGAAATACCTGTCCTGTACTCCACACCAAGCTGATACTGAAACACTAAAAATGTAACGATACCCATCTTTCTGTAGTACAGAGTTAAAAGCAGTGTTTTTTTACAAAATAACCAAGTAAACAAACTAAAAGAGGTTTTTAGAAATAGCTCCTATCAGTTCCATTAGTGCAGTACTGAAATAGTAAAAACCAAAACACTCAAAATGAGTAATATAATCACAGTTCCACTAGTGCAGCATTATAGCATTGTAGTATCATTGAAGGTCAAACTGTTACATGCATCTCTAGTAACATAAGTAAAATCAGAATAGCGCTGGACTAAAAGACTGAAGACCCAGATATACTTCATGCAAAATCAAAGAATGTCATTTGGAACAAAATGAAGTATGTTGGAGTTTGAAACAGCTTGCCAAAGCAGTCTTTGAAAAAATAAATAAATAAATAAATAAAAGTGTTCTAGTTATTCTAAATTCTGGTTTGGTAATGATGTGCAATAAAGCTGTTTTCAGATCATGATGTAAAATGCTGAAAGTGCTCAGATTCTGAGGTTCTGTCTGTTGCAATTTACATTTAAAACTTAATAAACTTGTTCTGAAGTGTTTGACGTAATGATAGATGAATAACATTTATTCTTTTGAAACAGAAAATGCTACACACAACTGGAAAATAAAACCAGGATTAGATTCTTAGGGAAATTGTACCCTTTTTATGGTTTTAAGACTAAAAATTTATTTTCGATGAGATGTTAAAAATCAGTGTAAGCTTAAAATAAACTTCAGTAATAATAATGAATATTGAAATTCAGCAAATGCTGCATTTCATCACTCTTTAAAAGAAAGAAAAAGTAGATTTAAAACTATCATTAAGCTTTTCCCCCATTTAAATCATCCTAGTGAACAAAACTGAAGAATCAGTCTTGTGTAACTGAGTCTCAGAGATGCCTGAATGCGGTGTCAGCCTGAGCGTGTTTATTTCAGAGGACAGAACAGGAGCGCTGTGTTCATTATCTCTCTGATGTTGTGCAGATGGGATTCCAGCATCTGAACCCCTGCGCAATGGGCTGAACAACCTGACCGAAGTCTGCAAACATGTGCTGCAGACCTTTGAGGTGAGGCGGCTGTGTTAGTCGTTTGAAATAAAACGATTCACTGTTACTGTGAAATAAAAGTTCTCCAATCGTGAAATATGATTGCCCACCCCTGTTCTCAGACACTGATTCTGCAAATGCATTGGTGTCATTAGACTCAATGTTCTGTTTGTCCCGGATCTTGATTGAAACAGGCACAGATGAAAGCATTCAAGGAGAAAGAAGAATCAATGGCATGAAGATCTGCGCTCGAGCAGTGCTGGACGCTCACTCAGGATCAACGAATGTAGAAAATGGAGCATGTTCTGTTCTCTTGATTACATGAGAAACAGACACGTTCCTTACGGTTC